>JAVIAB010000088.1:8617332-9068616 GCA_032433765.1 Megaustenia siamemsis
GCTTGGTTTTCCGCAGTTAACGTGTAATTCTTCTTCTGCTGGTAGTATATCTGGAGGATTATTTGAGCCAGGTCTGTTCAAAAGTTCTTCAAAGTGCTCCTTCCATCTCTCCATTTGTTCCTTTATATTACTAAGCAGATTTCCTTTCTTATCTTTGATAAAGGCGTTGATCTGTTTGTATTTTCCACCTAATTTCTTTGTGCTGTTGTACAGTTCTTTCATATTCCCTTTATTTGCTGCTTCTTCTGCCTCTTTAGCTAATTCATCTATATATTTCCTCTTATCCCTTTTAATGCATCTTCTCACTTCTTTATTCACCTCTGTGTAAGCTTCCTGTGTCTTGGCTTTATTACTTCTTGTTTTGCTTTTATTTATGTCTGCTTTCTTGTTCTTTCTTTCTTTAATTTTATCCAGGGTCTCTGCTGTCATCCATGCCTTATTCTGGCGTTCTCTTTTCCCCAGTGTTTCTTCGCATGTCTCTTTCCATATATTTTTTACCTGTTTCCAATGATCTTCTATATTTATAGTATTTTCTAGTTGTTGGAGGACTTGGTATTTGTTTGATATTGTGACTGCGAATTTATCTTTAATTCCTTGTTCTTTAAGAAACCCTACATTGAAATACTTTCTGCCCTTATTCGTTGTAGTATACCTTTTTAATTTAATTTTAAGTTTGGCTAACAGAAGATGATGATCAGAAGCTATATCTGCCCCTCTATATACTTTTACATCCTGTAAGGATGACTTAAACTTATTATTAATACATATGTGATCAATTTGATTTTCCGTTCTATGATCTGGTGACACCCATGTAGCTTTGTGTATTCTTTTATGTTGGAATATTGTTCCTCCTAGGCTCATTTGATTAAGGGCGCAGAAATTCACAAATATCTCTCCATTCTCGTTTATATCTCCAAGTCCATGTTTTCCCATAATCTCTTCAAAGCCTCTGTTGTCTGATCCTACCTTAGCATTTAGGTCTCCCATCAAGATTATAATATCCTTGGCTCGTCTTGCATCCATCTGGCATTGTAGCTGTTTATAAAAATCATCTTTAACTGAGTCATCTTTATCGTTGGTTGGTGCATAGCATTGTATAATGTGTAATTTTATTTTGTTTTTGGTTGTTCTAAATGTTGCTCTCACCAGTCTTGGTCCCACTGCCTCCCATTCTATTAGTGTCTTCTGTGCATTCTTTGATAGCATTATAGCTACCCCTTCGCTATGTTGTGCTCCTGGTTCCTGGTGTCCTGATGATAAAATCATCTCCCCTGTATTCAATTTTATTCTCTCCGCTCCCAGCCATCTTGTTTCACACATTCCCAGAATATCTATCTTGTAGTTGTTCATTTCTGCTGCCACTTGTGCCGCTTTTCCCTGTTCGTTAAGGGTACGAACATTCCAGGTGCCAATTCTGGATGATTTCCTGGTAGACAAAGGGTGAGTCGGCAACCCGGACTCCTTATGGCTTTCTCCGGATTGCGTCATACATCTCTTAGACAGAGAGCCCTTCTCTTTCCTGGTTGACGGATTTACTTTATCTTTCTTTGACTTGTTCATGTTTGTGAAGTTTTTTCGGCTTATTTTTTTACAGTATGGGATAGCCAGTCCCATGCCTAACCCTCCTTTCTCGCCTCTTACGAACATGCCTGGTAGGGTACAGCGCCGCTATTCTTTACTTCCCTTTCGGGCCCCGGCAGCGCACGGGCGTTACAGCCCAATACTGGCTCCTTAAAACATGTCTGTCTGACATCGCCAACTACAGAAGTAAAATATATCTATCGTCTGACATCGCCAACTACAGAAGTAAAATATATCTATTGTCTGACATCGCCAACTACAGAAGTAAAATATATCTATTGTCTGACATCGACAACTACAGAAGTAAAATATATCTATTGTCTGACATCGCCAACTACAGAAGTAAAATATATCTATTGTCTGACATCGCCAACTACAGAAGTAAAATATATCTATTTTCTGACATTATCGCCAACTACAGAAGTAAAATATATCTATTGTCTGACATCGCCAACTACAGAAGTAAAATATATCTATTGTCTGACATCGCCAACTACAGACGTAAAATATATCTATTGTCTGACATCGCCAACTACAGAAGTAAAATATATCTATTGTCTGACATCGCCAACTACAGAAGTAAAATATATCTATTTTCTGACATTATCGCCAACTACAGAAGTAAAATATATCTATTTTCTGACATTATCGCCAACTACAGAAGTAAAATATATCTATTTTCTGACATTATCGCCAACTACAGAAGTAAAATATATCTATTTTCTGACATTATCGCCAACTACAGAAGTAAAATATATCTATTTTCTGACATTATCGCCAACTACAGAAGTAAAATATATCTATTTTCTGACATTATCGCCAACTACAGAACTAAAATATGTCTATTTTCTGACATTATCGCCAACTACAGAAGTAAAATATGTCTATTTTCTGACATTATCGCCAACTACAGAAGTAAAATATATCTATTTTCTGACATTATCGCCAACTACAGAAGTAAAATATATCTATTTTCTGACATTATCGCCAACTACAGAAGTAAAATATATCTATTGTCTGACATTATCGCCAACTACAGAAGTAAAATATATCTATTGTCTGACATTATCGCCAACTACAGAAGTAAAATATATCTATTGTCTGACATTATCGCCAACTACAGAAGTAAAATATATCTATTGTCTGACATCGCCAACTACAGAAGTAAAATATATCTATTGTCTGACATCGCCAACTACAGAAGTAAAATATATCTATTTTCTGACATTATCGCCAACTACAGAAGTAAAATATATCTATTTTCTGACATTATCGCCAACTACAGAAGTAAAATATATCTATTTTCTGACATTATCGCCAACTACAGAAGTAAAATATATCTATTTTCTGACATTATCGCCAACTACAGAAGTAAAATATATCTATTTTCTGACATTATCGCCAACTACAGAAGTAAAATATATCTATTTTCTGACATTATCGCCAACTACAGAAGTAAAATATATCTATTTTCTGACATTATCGCCAACTACAGAAGTAAAATATATCTATTTTCTGACATTATCACCAACTACAGAAGTAAAATATATCTATTGTCTGACATTATCGCCAACTACAGAAGTAAAATATATCTATTGTCTGACATTATCACCAACTACAGAAGTAAAATATATCTATTGTCTGACATTATCACCAACTACAGAAGTAAAATATATCTATTGTCTGACATTATCACCAACTACAGAAGTAAAATATATCTATTGTCTGACATTATCACCAACTACAGAAGTAAAATATATCTATTGTCTGACATTATCACCAACTACAGAAGTAAAATATATCTATTTTCTGACATTATCGCCAACTACAGAAGTAAAATATATCTATTGTCTGACATTATCACCAACTACAGAAGTAAAATATATCTATTTTCTGACATTATCACCAACTACAGAAGTAAAATATATCTATTGTCTGACATTATCGCCAACTACAGAAGTAAAATATATCTATTTTCTGACATTATCACCAACTACAGAAGTAAAATATATCTATTGTCTGACATTATCACCAACTACAGAAGTAAAATATATCTATTTTCTGACATTATCGCCAACTACAGAAGTAAAATATATCTATTTTCTGACATTATCGCCAACTACAGAAGTAAAATATATCTATTTTCTGACATTATCGCCAACTACAGAAGTAAAATATATCTATTTTCTGACATTATCGACAACTACAGAAGTAAAATATATCTATTTTCTGACATTATCGCCAACTACAGAAGTAAAATATATCTATTTTCTGACATTATCGCCAACTACAGAAGTGAAATCTATCTGTTGTCTGACACTATCTATAACTACAGAAGTGAAATCTATCTGTTGTCTGGCACTATCTATAACTACAGAAGTGAAATCTATCTGTTGTCTGACACTATCTACAACTACAGAAGTGAAATCTATCTGTTGTCTGACACTATCTACAACTACAGAAGTGAAATCTATCTGTTGTCTGACATTATCGCCAACTACAGAAGTGAAATCTATCTGTTGTCTGACACTATCTACAACTACAGAAGTGAAATCTATCTGTTGTCTGACACTATCTATAACTACAGAAGTGAAATCTATCTGTTGTCTGACACTATCTACAACTACAGAAGTGAAATCTATATGTTGTCTGACACTATCTACAACTACAGAAGTGAAATCTATCTGTTGTCTGACACTATCTATAACTACAGAAGTGAAATCTATCTGTTGTCCGACATTATCTACAACGACAGAAGTGAAATTTATCTGTTGTCTGACACTATCTATAACTACAGAAGTGAAATCTATCTGTTGTCTGACACTATCTACAACTACAGAAGTGAAATCTATCTTTTGTCCGACATTATCTACAACTACAGAAGTGAAATCTATCTGTTGTTTGACACTATCTATAACTACAGAAGTGAAATATATCTGTTGTCTGACACTATCTACAACTACAGAAGTGAAATCTATCTGTTGTCTGACAATATCTATAACTACATAAGTGAAATATATCTGTTGTCTGACACTATCTATAACTACAGAAGTGAAATATATCTGTTGTCTGACATTATCGCTATTCTAATTGCGAACGACAAACAGAAAGGCTCGTTTTAAATCACTTGCCCAACTTCAAAACGCTATTGCTCAGAAACCGTTTGTTATAAATACTGTTGACATTTTCCAAATGTTATTAGAATGCAAAAGACCCTTTAAATGTATATTTAACAAATATCTTGCAGCTGCAGTTTTCTTAAAGCGGCGAATTTCTTTGATGTTTGTCAAAATTGTAAATTGTGAACCCCTAAATAATAGAAATTACCGTAGTTGCTGGTCTATGATTAATTTTCATTAGGTAAAGGCGTGGTCGTAATGGGGAAATAACTGAATAAGGAAAAACACCAGGAGAATTATTGTCTTTTCAGTTCGAGGACGGACGATAATATCAAGGTATACCTGTATGTCCAATTTTCATAGTTGTGTGGTCCTGCAAAGGACCGTTTGTTGAACTAATTTAAGGTAATATAGGGGCCAACATTGTGGGGGCTATATACTTTCATTCTGAATCAGACGAGTCTAAAAGATTAATTACTGTTTGGGGTTGAATATTCCACAAACCATCATTTTTCCAATATTCCTCTTCCTGTTTTAAGACGTGGTCTTCACAATTAGCTCAATAATCTTTGTCTATATTTAATAAAGCGAGATTAGCAAGAGTCTTTACATCGCATATTTTGAATGTTGTATTTTCAAATGCCACTTGTCCTTTTAATTTTGCCCAGATTAGTTCTATTGGATTTAAATGAGCATGGTAAGGTGGCAGCCTCAAACTTATATGACCGTGCTCTTGGATAATCTTTCTATTTGAAAAATCTTTGTCCTTTGTTTTTGCTTTACTAGAGATAGTAATTGAGGTTTTAAGTACATGTTATTAAATTGTATGTGCTCCTTTGTGAGCCATATCTTAATAGCATCTTTTGTACTGGATGACGTCGGGACTTTATCTTCAAGTGCAACAATGTTGTGGTACGCTGCATTGTCCATTATTAGGCAAGATGGTCGATCTAGTGATGGGAGAACAGAATTTTCAATCCAATGTCTAAATATGCGACCATTCATCTCAGAGTGATAATCACGATTGTCTATGGATTTTGAAAGAAAAATTAGCTCTGCATTCTGTATTAGTCCATGTTGTCGACTACCTGCATGAGCAATTATCAAGCGCTGTCCTTTGCTGCTAGGTATTAATCTCTTAATCTTTCCATCTGATGACTGCCATTCCCTTTGGTTAATGTGGTGAGCATTGATCCATGTTTCATCCAAGTACACAATATCATAACCTTGCTTGCGCACCTCTTTTACGTCACGTAAGTACTTGCTTCTCATGACTACTATATGTGGCTTCTCACAGATGATGTTTCGTCCATTGGAATACTTTCTGAATGTAAAGCCTGCAGCTCTCACATTCCTCCATAATGTAGACTTTGATATTTCAATACTGTTGTTCTTTTTCAGCGAAATTTTTAATTTTCATATTGTAACAGTTTCATTCATGCCCAACATTTTGCGAATTTCACTTCTAATATGTTCACTGTCGAAATTATCCAACATTTTTGCTCTTCCTTGTGATTTTGTATATTTTGAACATTGACGGTCACGTGCTTGAATCCAGCGATTAAATGACCGTTTAGATAAATCCAAAATGTGTCTTGTCCTATTCTCAGGGTTTTCTAAAGAATGAAATAATCTTCCTCGTTTAGCCTCTTTGCAAAAATAGTCATACATTTTTATTGCGATGTTTTGTAAACTGCAGAATTTCATTTTAAGACTCATGATAAATGTTATTGTTCCACGTCTACACCTATGAATGAACGGAAATGGAACACACAATTTCTCGCGTTTTTTACAAGTGCCTAATTGTGTCAAAAAAAACCACGGGGAAAGCGTGCAAATACGTCAATTCTACAGTGTATGGATTTGTACTCGCTATTTTTAGTTTAAAATACTGTAAACATTAAGTTTTGACTACATCAATGGGTCGTTATAAATTTATATAAATCAAATAAGCAACAATAATAACCAAATGTTTTTTTTAATGAAATTAATTCCCTGTTGGGTTCTAATCATTATAACTTTACATGCAAATTTTGAATATCTTACAAGTGGTTAAAAAGCTATCGATTTTTAAAGTTGGGCACGAGTTATGAAGCAAGCTATAGATAGCTTGGTGTCATGGCATGGAAAACAGGCGAACAGTAGAATTGATAGGATGTACTGTGGATAGAGTATTGTGGAAGGACATGATCGCCCACGCCAACATGTATGGCACACGATCGCTAACCTATAAATAAAGCTGATTTATCGATATGCTAATAAAGTAGTGGTATCAAATGCCAACGTATGACATTAGTTTTGTCTAAAGTCTAGATCTGTCTATGTGAACAACATAGCTGAACACCTTGTTCATGTTGTCAGTAAAACATAAATTCATGTACAGCCATCTATAGTGAGATCAAATATGATGCCCTATGTGCTCATCGTTTCCTGTCTCGTTCATCATCATCATGTGTTATCCAGGTTGGCGTAGGCGATCATGTTCTTCCACAATTTTCTATCCACATTACATCGTATGAATTTTTCTGTTGAAAAATATTCCGTGCCATGACATCAAGCTATCTAGTATCTTCTCTCTTTGTCGTCCTCGATCTCTCTATCCCTGTATTTTGCCAGTTGTAACCAAATATTCCAACATTTCTCTTCTCATGGTGTGCACGAAAAATGTTGATTGTTTCTTTCTGATGGTTTTCATGAGCTCCCTTTTTGTGTTGGTCTGTTTGGGAATGTCCTCATTGGTCTTTTTAGCTGTCCAGGGAACTCTCAACGTTCTTCTGAGAAATTTCATCTCTGTTGCCTCTAATCGTCTGTTCATGTGTTTGTCTACTGTCCATGATTCACTTCAATAGGTCAGAATCGGCAATATATAGCATCGATGAACTCTCCTTCTAACTTATATTACCATAGACTTGTTGCACAAGTCATTTTTCATTTTCTGAAATGCTATAATAATGAGTAAATAAGAGTCATGTCTGTTTTTGGGGAGCTCTTGTTAGTGAGTAGTTACCAGTGGCTAGTGAGCTGACCTCAACAACTTTGGTTTGACGTTGATCCAGAGTTTCCGGGTTCACTCTGCCGTAAATGGGCACTTGATTGTTTTTTAATGGTGGAGGGGGAGGGGGCAGAAAAATACGACGTGGCGTAATTTTGGCCATACAACCCAATCACTATGTTGTTGTCCAACAAATTGTTGATCCTGTAACCAGATTCTCTATACTTCACAGAATTATATTATATCTTTCTTTTTCTCTTCAAATGGCTCTATAACTTCTCTTTCAATGTCTCTATAACTTTTTTTTTTCCCAATGTCTCAATAACCGCGCTTCAGAGCCTCTATAACATCCCTTCAATGTCGCATTAACCGCTCTTCAAAGTCTCCATAACTTCTCTATCATTGTCTCTATAACTTCTCTTTCAATGTCTATAAATAACGTTTCACTGTTACGTAAGAAGGGGACACAAACTAATATGAAGATCGAAAGTGAAATTTTAATTATTATGGCCCTTTATTTTGTTAAGGAATACAATTTTTATATTTATTTTATTTTATTTATTTATTTTTTGTTTGTTTACCATCATCTTTGAGGTAAGCCACGACCTGTTCAAGCAGAGACAATGTCTCGCAGATGATATATTGGTCTGTAACTGTCATTTTAAAATTGTAATGACATTTGAGTAGGGTGTCTCCTGCTAAATAACCGCCCAATAGAGATTGATGCTGGGAAGTTCCTAGATCTAATTTGTGACGATCCTGACAATTGTGACATTACATGTGTCAAACATCTAAATTTAACACAGGCGTAACTGTAACATAGGCATAACTGTTATATACACCTAAGTGTAACATAGGCCTAACTGTTATATACACCTAAGTGTAACATAGGCCTAACTGTTATATACACCTAACTGTAACATAGGCCTAACTGTTATATACACCTAACTGTAACATAGGCCTAACTGTTATATACACCTAACTGTAACATAGGCCTAACTGTTATATACACCTAACTGTAACATAGGCCTAACTGTTATATACACCTAACTGTAACATAGGTCTAACTGTTATATATACCTAACTGTAACATAGGTCTAACTGTTATATACGCCTAACTGTAACATAGGCCTAACTGTTATTTACTCCTAACTGTAACATAGGCCTAACTGTTATATACACCTAACTGTAACATAGGCCTAACTGTTATTTACTCCTAACTGTAACATAGGCCTAACTGTTATATACACCTAACTGTAACATAGGCCTAACTGTTATTTACTCCTAACTGTAACATAGGCCTAACTGTCATTTACTCCTAACTGTAACATAGGCCTAACTGTTATTTACTCCTAACTGTAACATAGGCCTAACTGTTATATACACCTAACTGTAACATAGGCCTAACTGTTATTTACTCCTAACTGTAACATAGGCCTAACTGTTATATACACCTAACTGTAACCTATGCCTAACTGTAACCTATGCCTAACTGTAACCTATGCATAACTGTAACCTATGCCTAACTGTAACCTATGCCTAACTGTAACCTATGCCTAACTGTAACATATGCCTAACTGTAATCTATGCCTAACTGTAACCTATGCCTAACTGTAACCTATGCCTAACTGTAACCTATGCCTAACTGTAACCTATGCCTAACTGTAACCTATGCCTAACTGTAAAGTTTTGTTTTATTTTATTAAAAACAACCCCTCTTCCTTTCATCACTGTAAAAATAAAATAGAAGTACGTCCATTTTACCTTGCTAGGACTGGGTGGTCTAGAGGTAGGGCGTCGGCCTCTGGCAGGATTATCCGGGTTTCGATTCCTACCACAGGGGGTGGGTTCTTTGCCTACAATCGAACCCGTGGTTTCTTATTGGTCTCTGGGTAATGAGATCCGTTGTCTAGCTCTCTCTCTCTATCTCTGGGTAATGAGATCCGTTGTCTAGCTCTCTCTGGGTAGTGAGATCCGATGTCTAGCCCTCTCTGGGTAGTGAGATTCGATGTCTAGCCCTCTCTCTGGGTAGTGAGATTCGATGTCTAGCCCTCTCTCTGGGTAGTGAGATCCGATGTCTAGCCCTCTCTCTGGGTAGTGAGATTCGATGTCTAGCCCTCTCTCTGGGTAGTGAGATACGATGTCTAGCCCTCTCTCTGGGTAGTGAGATTCGATGTCTAGCCCTCTCTCTGGGTAGTGAGATCCGATGTCTAGCCCTCTCTCTGGGTAGTGAGATTCGATGTCTAGCCCTCTCTCTGGGTAGTGAGATTCGATGTCTAGCCCTCTCTCTGGGTAGTGAGATTCGATGTCTAGCCCTCTCTCTGGGTAGTGAGATTCGATGTCTAGCCCTCTCTCTGGGTAGTGAGATTCGATGTCTAGCCCTCTCTCTGGGTAGTGAGATTCGATGTCTAGCCCTCTCTCTGGGTAGTGAGATTCGATGTCTAGCCCTCTCTCTGGGTAGTGAGATTCGATGTCTAGCCCTCTCGGGAAAAAAAGCGATATACAGGAAGTCACGTGTGCTTTCGTGCACTTTAGGTCGAAATAAACAGGCCAAAATGGCCGCTGTCCGAACGACAATTGTTAAGCAACTCTACCCATTCATGATGAAGTCGGATATGTCGGGGGAAAAGGCGTAGATATTGCGGCTATGTCATATTTAGTGACACAACGTATCCACACCCAATTAAGAGGTCAACGCTAATAAGACGAGAAGAACGACAAAGATCTTTGTGTGGGACAGCGCTTGTACGTGTCTCGGTGCTTACACATTGTGTGTGGGACAGCGCTTGTACGTGTCTCGGTGCTTACACATTGTGTGTGGGACAGCGCTTGTACGTGTCTCGGTGCTTACACATTGTGTGTGGGACAGCGCTTGTACGTGTCTCGGTGCTTACACATTGTGTGTGGGACAGCGCTTGTACGTGTCTCGGTGCTTACACATTGTGTGTGGGACAGCGCTTGTACGTGTCTCGGTGCTTACACATTGTGTGTGGGACAGCGCATGTACGTGTCTCGGTGCTTACACATTGTGTGTGGGACAGCGCATGTACGTGTCTCGGTGCTTACACATTGTGTGTGGGACAGCGCTTGTACGTGTCTCGGTGCTTACACATTGTGTGTGGGACAGCGCTTGTACGTGTCTCGGTGCTTACACATTGTGTGTGGGACAGCGCTTGTACGTGTCTCGGTGCTTACACATTGTGTGTGGGACAGCGCTTGTACGTGTCTCGGTGCTTACACATTGTGTGTGGGACAGCGCATGCACGTGTCTCGGTGCTTACACATTGTGTGTGGGACAGCGCATGTACGTGTCTCGGTGCTTACACATTGTGTGTGGGACAGCGCATGTACGTGTCTCGGTGCTTACACATTGTGTGTGGGACAGCGCATGTACGTGTCTCGGTGCTTACACATTGTGTGTGGGACAGCGCATGTACGTGTCTCGGTGCTTACACATTGTGTGTGGGACAGCGCATGTACGTGTCTCGGTGCTTACACATTGTGTGTGGGACAGCGCTTGTACGTGTCTCGGTGCTTACACATTGTGTGTGGGACAGCGCATGTACGTGTCTCGGTGCTTACACATTGTGTGTGGGACAGCGCATGTACGTGTCTCGGTGCTTACACATTGTGTGTGGGACAGCGCATGTACGTGTCTCGGTGCTTACACATTGTGTGTGGGACAGCGCTTGTACGTGTCTCGTTGCTTACACATTGTGTGTGGGACAGCGCATGTACGTGTCTCGGTGCTTACACATTGTGTGTGGGACAGCGCTTGTACGTGTCTCGGTGCTTACACATTGTGTGTGGGACAGCGCATGTACGTGTCTCGGTGCTTACACATTGTGTGTGGGACAGCGCATGTACGTGTCTCGGTGCTTACACATTGTGTGTGGGACAGCGCATGTACGTGTCTCGGTGCTTACACATTGTGTGTGGGACAGCGCATGTACGTGTCTCGGTGCTTACACATTGTGTGTGGGACAGCGCATGTACGTGTCTCGGTGCTTACACATTGTGTGTGGGACAGCGCTTGTACGTGTCTCGGTGCTTACACATTGTGTGTGGGACAGCGCTTGTACGTGTCTCGGTGCTTACACATTGTGTGTGGGACAGCGCATGTACGTGTCTCGGTGCTTACACATTGTGTGTGGGACAGCGCTTGTACGTGTCTCGGTGCTTACACATTGTGTGTGGGACAGCGCTTGTACGTGTCTCGGTGCTTACACATTGTGTGTGGGACAGCGCATGTACGTGTCTCGGTGCTTACACATTGTGTGTGGGACAGCGCTTGTACGTGTCTCGGTGCTTACACATTGTGTGTGGGACAGCGCTTGTACGTGTCTCGGTGCTTACACATTGTGTGTGGGACAGCGCATGTACGTGTCTCGGTGCTTACACATTGTGTGTGGGACAGCGCTTGTACGTGTCTCGGTGCTTACACATTGTGTGTGGGACAGCGCATGTACGTGTCTCGGTGCTTACACATTGTGTGTGGGACAGCGCTTGTACGTGTCTCGGTGCTTACACATTGTGTGTGGGACAGCGCATGTACGTGTCTCGGTGCTTACACATTGTGTGTGGGACAGCGCATGTACGTGTCTCGGTGCTTACACATTGTGTGTGGGACAGCGCATGTACGTGTCTCGGTGCTTACACATTGTGTGTAGGACAGCGCATGTACGTGTCTCGGTGCTTACACATTGTGTGTGGGACAGCGCTTGTACGTGTCTCGGTGCTTACACATTGTGTGTGGGACAGCGCTTGTACGTGTCTCGGTGCTTACACATTGTGTGTGGGACAGCGCATGTACGTGTCTCGGTGCTTACACATTGTGTGTGGGACAGCGCATGTACGTGTCTCGGTGCTTACACATTGTGTGTGGGACAGCGCATGTACGTGTCTCGGTGCTTACACATTGCGGGATCTGCCGTAATGAGGGATGATGTGTGTCCAGCGCTGACTTCATACAGGCCAGAGTTTAGTCTTTTGTGTGTGGATGTGACTGTTAGCCCGATGTAGGTCCGGTATAGTCCATGACAGTATAGGGGTTAAAAACGTTTAGTGCACTATGTGCACCATAATGTTTAGTGGACTCATAAGAAACATCAAAAAGAGAGCTTATAAGAAACATCAAAAAGAGAGCTCATAAGAAACATCAAAAAGAGAGCTATAAGAAACATCAAAAAGAGAGCTTATAAGAAACATCAAAAGAGAGCTTATAAGAAACATCAAAAAGAGAGCTCATAAGAAACATAAAAAGAGAGCTTATAAGAAACATCAAAAAGAGAGCTCATAAGAAACATAAAAAGAGAGCTTATAAGAAACATCAAAAAGAGAGCTCATAAGAAACATAAAAAGAGAGCTTATAAGAAACATCAAAAAGAGAGCTCATAAGAAACATAAAAAGAGAGCTTATAAGAAACATAAAAAGAGAGCTTATAAGAAACATTAAAAAGAGAGCTCAAAAGAAACATCAAAAAGAGAGCTCATAAGAAACATCAAAAAGAGAGCTTATAAGAAACATCAAAAAGAGAGCCCATAAGAAACATAAAAAGAGAGCTCATAAGAAACATAAAAAGAGAGCTTATAAGAAACATAAAAAGAGAGCTTATAAGAAACATAAAAAGAGAGCTTATAAGAAACATCAAAAAGAGAGCTCATAAGAAACATCAAAAAGAGAGCTTATAAGAAACATAAAAAAGAGAGCTTATAAGAAACATCAAAACGAGAGCTTATAAGAAACATCAAAAAGAGAGCTCATAAGAAACATCAAAAAGAGAGCTCATAAGAAACATCAAAAAGAGAGCTTATAAGAAACATAAAAAGAGAGCTTATAAGAAACATCAAAAATAGAGCTCATAAGAAACATCAAAAAGAGAGCTCATAAGAAACATCAAAAAGAGAGCTTATAAGAAACATAAAAAGAGAGCTCATAAGAAACATCAAAAAGAGAGCTCATAAGAAACATAAAAAAGAGAGCTTATAAGATACATCAAAAAGAGAGCTTATAAGAAACATCAAAAAGAGAACTCATCAGAAACATAAGAAAGATACAACCACCATTTTTTTGAGCAGATCATGAGAAAATGAAATACGAGGTTACAGGTGGCAAAATAGAGGGAAAGAAAGATCGCGGATGACAAAGAGAGAAGACAGCTTGGTGACGTAGCACGGAAAACATCAACAGAATTGATAAGACGCGCTGTGGAAAGAAGATTGTAGGACATGATCGCCTACTCTAACCGGTAAGGCACTTGTTGATGATGATGGGTCTATTTCACGGGACCTACCTGTCTGTCTAAGTTGACATGTTGCTACTCTTTTTCATGTCTCACCAACTGTGGTCTTACGTCGACGGGCGCCAGATAGTTTGGTGCTGCAACATTTGTTATTCACTCACATGTTACTGTCTCCACATCAAAGGTTGGCTGCCATGGAGCGTCATTCAATGGGTGCCGTCTCCACATCAAAGGTTGGCTACCATGGAGCGTCATTCAATGGGTGCCGTCTCCACATCAAAGGTTGGCTACCATGGAGCGTCATTCAATGGGTGCCGTCTCCACATCAAAGGTTGGCTGCCATGGAGCGTCATTCAATGGGTGCCGTCTCCACATCAAAGGTTGGCTACCATGGAGCGTCATTCAATGGGTGCCGTCTCCAAATCAAAGGTTGGCTACCATGGAGCGTCATTCAATGGGTGCCGTCTCCACATCAAAGGTTGGCTGCCATGGAGCGTCATTCAATGGGTGCCGTCTCCACATCAAAGGTTGGCTACCATGGAGCGTCATTCAATGGGTGCCGTCTCCACATCAAAGGTTGGCTGCCATGGAGCGTCATTCAATGGGTGCCGTCTCCACATCAAAGGTTGGCTACCATGGAGCGTCATTCAATGGGTGCCGTCTCCACATCAAAGGTTGGCTACCATGGAGCGTCATTCAATGGGTGCCGTCTCCACATCAAAGGTTAGCTACCATGGAGCGTCATTCAATGGGTGCCGTCTCCACATCAAAGGTTGGCTACCATGGAGCGTCATTCAATGGGTGCCGTCTCCACATCAAAGGTTGGCTACCATGGAGCGTCATTCAATGGGTGCCGTCTCCACATCAAAGGTTGGCTACCATGGAGCGTCATTCAATGGGTGCCGTCTCCACATCAAAGGTTGGCTACCATGGAGCGTCATTCAATGGGTGCCGTCTCCACATCAAAGGTTGGCTACCATGGAGCGTCATTCAATGGGTGCCGTCTCCACATCAAAGGTTGGCTACCATGGAGCGTCATTCAATGGGTGCCGTCTCCACATCAAAGGTTGGCTACCATGGAGCGTTATTCAATGGGTGCCGTCTCCACATCAAAGGTTGGCTACCATGGAGCGTCATTCAATGGGTGCCGTCTCCACATCAAAGGTTAGCTTTCTATTCCACCCTATTCTCCCTATCTTCCTATAGATCCACACTTCAAAGACTTCAATTGTATGCTGTTTCCTTATTGTTAGTGTCCATGTTTCTGCCCCATACAGGAATGTTGAGTAAATATATCATTTTACAATTCGTGTTTTCAGTTCTGATGTCATTGATGGAGCTATATTCTTCATGTTGCTAACATTGCTTATTACAATTTCTATTTGCTGTGTTTGAATATCGTTTATGTGTGACGATTAACACCCAAGTATTTTAATGGGAAACAATCACCTGTAATATATATGCTAGATTTATTCTCATTACCTCCCTTGCCATGAGATATCTCACAAACACAAACATGCGTTTTGCTTTACTCTCTCTCCTACAACCTCCACTTACTTCCCTATTTTTATTCACGGCTGTTTGTTTTCATCTCATAGTGGCATATTAGTTCACATCTTAGACAATAGCAGCGTTTATGGATGAAGATGAACTGAGCCAGGTACATTCTCCTCATTCTGAACATTATGGGAGTGGTTTCAATCTGTGTTACTAGACACTAAACGTAAACTTTTTTTTAGTTAAAGTTAATATTAATGTGCGGATGATATTTTAATATTTATATGCTCGTTATAAATGGAGTAGCTATTGAACAAATATTTAGCTACATACAGAAACAACAAAGAAACTGGTTTTCAATCCTGAAAGAATGTCTTCTGATTCATTATTATACACCATCATCATCATCGGGTGCCATCTCTGCAACGAAGGTTGGCTACCATGGAGCGCCATTCTGCTCTGTCTCTTGCTTTGATGGTGCAGGTTGTCATAGGCTGACCTGTCCATCTTTTGATGTTACTCGTCCATGTTAGTCTTGGTCTGCCTCTGCCTCTTTTACCTTGTATTTTCCCCTTCAGGATTACTTTTAGTAGGCTGTTATGTCTTTTAACACGGCCCACAAATCGCATTTTTTCTTGTTTGAATTGTGTTCAGTAGTTCTCTTTTCATTGTTAGTTGTTTTAAGACTTCATTTGTTTTCTTTTCTTTCCATTCAATTCTATCTATTCTTCTATATATCCACATTTCGAAGACTTCAATTCTCTGTTCTGTTTACTTGTCTAATGTCGATGTTTCTGCACCATATAGGAATATTGAGAAGATATAACATTTTGCTATTCTTAGTTTTAGCCCTGGTGTTACTTGTTTTGATGTTAGCATATTTTTCATGGCACTAAAATTACTTTTTGCCATTCCTATTCTTTTGTTTATTTCAGTTGTACATTTTCCATCACTGGTTATAGTATGTCCAAGGTAGTTGTAGTTCTGAACTGAGGTCTACTCCTCCAATTTTAATATCCACTTGTGGGTTACCTTACCACACACACCATATTTATGAGGCAGCAGGTCCACGCCTGGGAGTCATGACCCAGGTGGGCCCACTTCCCTTAGAGTGTCAAAAAGCTAATGGGTGGAAACACTTGCTCGAGGGGTTCCTCTTCTGATGATTAGATTACCTCCTGCTTCGCAGCTCTCTATAAAGCGTTCCCTATTACTTATACACTAAAAGATGAGAAGAGAGAAGAGCAAGAGACAGCCATTGAGTAAGATGGACAGACAACATTAAGAAGCGCTACAACAACATCAATTGACAATGAGTGAAACCGCCAAAAGGGAGAGAATCAGAAATTTGTATCTCCCTCGACACCCGAACGGGTACTAGAGTAAGTGAAGAAAATAAGAAAGAAAGAATAAAAGAAAGGAAGAAAGCAAGAAAGAAGTTTTTTTTTTTTTTTTTTTTTTTGGTAAATTTGTGAGTTTCGGTAGATACAACATTCAGCATTCAACTTTCAATCAGTCAAGTTGTTGACAGCGTGAGATACAACATTCAACTTTCAACTAGTTAAGTTGTTGACAGCGTGAGATACAACATTCAACTTTCAACTAGTCAAGTTGTTGACAGCGTGAGATACAACATTCAACTTTCAATCAGTCAAGTGGTTGACGGCGTGAGATACAACATTCAACTTTCAACTAGTCAAGTTGTTGACAGCGTGAGATACAACATTCAACTTTCAACTAGTCAAGTTGTTGACAGCGTGAGATACAACATTCAACTTTCAATCAGTCAAGTGGTTGACGGCGTGAGATACAACATTCAACTTTCAATCAGTCAAGTTGTTCCTAGCGTGAGATAGAGCATTCAACTTTAATCAGTCAAGTTGTTGACAGCGTGAGATAACAATATTCAACTTTCAACCAGTCAAGTGGTTGACGGCGTGAGATACAACATTCAACTTTCAACCACTCAAAGTTGTTGACAGCTGTGAAATACAACATTCAACTTTCAAATAGTTAAGTTGTTGACAGCGTGAGATACATCATTAAACTTTCAACTATTTAAGTTGTTGACAGCGTGAGATACAACATTCAACTTTCAACTAGTTAAGTTGTTGACAGCGTGAGATACAACATTCAACTTTCAACTAGTCAAGTTGTTGACAGCGTGCGATACAGTATTCAACTTTCAATCAGTCAAGTTGTTGACAGAGTGAGATACAACATTCAACTTTCAACTAGTGAAGTTGTTGACAGCATGATATACAACCTTCAACTTTCAACTAGTCAAGTTGTTGACAGAGTGAGATACAACCTTCAACTTTCAACTAGTCAAGTTGTTGACAGCGTGAGATACAACATTCAACTTTCAACTAGTCAAGTTGTTGACAGCGTGAGATACAACATTCAACTTTCAACTAGTCAAGTTGTTGACAGCATGAGATACAACATTCAACTTTCAACCAGTCAAGTTGTTTACAGCTGTGAGATACAACATTCAACTTTCAACCACTCAAGTTGTTTACAGCTGTGAGATACATCATTCAACTTTCAACCACTCAAGTTGTTTACAGCTGTGAGATACAACATCCAACTTTCAACCACTGAAGTAGTTGACAATTGTGAGATACAACATCCAACTTTCAACCAGTCAAGTTATTGACAAGTGTGAGATACAACATCCAACTTTCAACCAGTCAAGTTATTGACAATTGTGAGATACAACATCCAACTTTCAACCAGTCAAGTTATTGACAATTGTGAGATACAACATCCAACTTTCAACCAGTCAAGTTATTGACAATTGTGTTATACAACATCCAACTTTCAACCAGTCAAGTTATTGACAATTGTGAGATACAACTTATTCTAAAGACCTGAAATGTAAACATAATAATTATGTGTGTTTTGCCTGAAACTGAATTTCTGGAGAAATAAATGCGCCAGCCAACTAGCGTATCACTGGCAAACAACTGTGCATTTCTTCTCTCTCTCTCTCTCTTTATCTGTCTCTCTCATACTTCTACTTACTCTCACAAACACACACACACTCAAACTCATTCTAATCTCTCATACTCTCTCTCTCTCTCTCTCTCTGTATCTCTCTCTTTCCCCATTCTCTCTCACACACACACTTCCTCATACTTTCACACACAAACACATACTCACACGTATGCACACACACACACACACACATTCTCTCAAATAAACTCTATTATACTTTCTCTCATTCTCTCTCTCTCTCTCTCTCTCCCTCTCTTTATTCCTCCCTCCTTCTGTCACAAACGTCCTCTTACTCTCTCAAACACACACACACTTCCAAACACACACACTCTCATACTCACTCTATTATACTTTCTCGCATACTCTCTCTCTGTATCTCTCCCTCCCCCCTTCTCTCTCTCTCTCACACAAACTTCCTATTACTCTAAAAAACACATACACACACTCACTCTATTATATTCTATGCCTCTCTTTATCAAACCACTTATTTTTCTACCCCCCTATTACCCTACCTCACCCTTATTTACTGATGTCTCTTTTCAGATTCCTGTTTCAACAAGTCATTAGCTCTGCCTTGTTTATTGGTTGCCTGAGAAGTGCAAACACAGGCCAGGGGAGTGTGTGCGCTAGCGATAGAAAGGTGAGATAACCGTGGCAAACACAAGATGCAGTTTGATGTCATAAGCCAATATTGAACGTTACGTTGTCCTAGATCTTCATCAGGGACACAACAGTGCACAAACTTAATTAAAATAAGAAACATCGGACGTTTGCCGCCAAGCTCATCGCGGAAGGTTACAAAGAAAACAGTTAATATTATTATTATTATTATTATTATTATGATTATAACTACTATAATTATTACTATTATTACTACTATTATTACTACTATTATTACTACTATTAGTATTATTACTACTATTAGTATTATTACTATTATTATTACTGTTATTATTACTATTATTATTACTATTATTATTACTATTATTACTACTATTATTACTACTATTAGTATTATTACTATTATTATTACTGTTATTATTACTATTATTACTACTATTATTATTACTAATATTACTACTATTATTATTACTATTATTATTACTATTATTATTACTATTATTACTACTATTTTTATTACTATTAATATTACTATTATTACTACTATTATTATTACTATTATTATTACTATTATTATTACTAATATTACTACTATTATTATTACTATTATTATTACTATTATTACTACTATTATTATTACTACTATTATTATTACTATTAATAATATTGCTAATATTATTATTGTTATTAGTATTGTTATTGTTATTATTATTGTTATTTTTGTTAGTATTATTGTTATTATTTATTATTATTATTTATAGGTCTGGTTCGATCCTGATCGACGGCTTCCAGGGTCACTCAGTCTTAGATGGATACATGATTTCTTTTCTGGGAAAGTAAAGCAGCACGGGCGTAATATTGACCACATTACCCTACAAATCATGTGCCACAGGTATATACAAATTATGGTCACTAACTTCATATTCCCTATACGCCACTTGTCGTGACAGGGCTCTTTACTTATTTACTTTTATTATTATTATTATTACACTACTATTAGTATTATTATTATTATTACTATTATTATCACTATTACTTTTACATTTATCGCTACAATTATTATTATTTGTTCAAACATCATCAAAAATTATATTCATCTCCCCCTTCTCTTTCACTTTATTTTCAATCCTACTTTCCCCCCCCCCCCCTCTCTCTCTCTCTGTTCAGCTCTCTCGCTTCATCTTTTCTTCCCTCGCTCTCTACCTTCTTTCATCATTGTGTTTCTGCTCCCCAACTCATTCTCTCTCTCTCTCTCTCTCTCTCTCTCTCTCTCTCTCTCTCTGTCTCTCAATTGTTTTGATGCCAAATATTATTTCAATTACAAAAGTAACATTCAAACAAGGTATACAAAGCGAGAGATGATGTTAATCCAAAAACGGTCCTAGAAACAAAACCGTTCTGTCACTTTCTCTTTTCTTGTTGATACTTCGCACATTTCCTTTCTTTTAAGATGAGCAAAACATACTTCTCAAGGAGGAAACAACACAGGGAGTCAGAGTCAACAACTGTAACAGACTCCCGTTAGAATTGCAGATCTCTGACATGGGAAGACTGGGATCAATGCACTCATAATGACTCGAGTCAGACACAATGACTCAAGTCAGTCTCAAATCAGACACAACGACTCAAGTCAGACACAATGACTCAAGTCAGACACGATGACTCAAGTCAGACACAATGAGTTAAGTCAGACACAATGACTCAAGTCAGACACGACTCAAGTCAGACACAATGACTCAAGTCAGACACAGTGGCTCAAGTCAGACACAATGACTCAAGTCAGACTTGCTAGTGACTCCACAGCCAAGCTTCCAAGAACACGCCCATACGTGCACTCCTATAATCACACTCTGGCGAGAGATATGGTTAATACAAACACATACACTGTAATCGATTTACATTTCAGTCTCCACCAGCAGAGGGCATACACACACACTCTCTCTCACTCACCATCCAAACCACACATACAAGCACCCTATCAAACACACAAACTCACTCACACCCTGCAGCACTGATGTAAAAGCAAAAAAAAAAAAAAATGTAAACAGCCCCGTCACGCCAAGTGGCATACAAGGAATACGGTGTTAGTGACCATAATTTTTTTACAGACCTTCGGTCATAATTTTTGGGGTAATGTAGTCTGCATTAATAAGTAGTAATTAAGTACCCACTTAAGGCTGGGTGAACCTGGAAGCCGTCGGTCAGGATAGAACCCTACCTCTTGTCCTTTGTAGTCCAGTTAACTAACCATTGAGCTATCGCGGATCCTTCAACACTGATGTGGTCATAACAAATATGTGGGAAAATGTGGAAGAATGCATCCATATATACTTACACACCACATTGAAACCAAACACATACAGAAACAAACTCACATATATTCACACACACCACACACATACAGACGCAAACTCACACATACAGAAACCAACACACACACACACACACACACACACAGACACAAACTCACCCATGCCAGTACCCACCTCTCAGCCTCCAGCAGCGGCGTGCTCACAACACTCAGATTGGTGCACGAACTCCGGCTGTCTCCGTTAATGGACGACGAGAACAGCGGCAACGACTGCGATGTCAAAGGTGACGATGGCGAGGCCACGAGTTCCCATGACGATGCCGTAATCTCACGAGAGCCCTGGTCTCCTGTATCGGAAATCATTATCCCTGCTATCCACGAGGCGACCTGAACAATGCCGAGGATCTTCGCTCACCTAAATTGCCATGAGTGGCACTGTCAGCTTTCTTGGACCGCTGTATCACGTGGACAATACAGCGCATTGTGTTCTTTAATCAACGTCCAAGAAGATTCCAGATTGAGTTGATAATTGCACAGAATGAGGGCACGTCAATAATGTATAATAGAGGGAAGACACAAGGTCCCTCACCTCATGATCTCCATGACAACGATATCGATACAATAATGATATCGATACAATAACGTTATCGATACAATAACGATATCGATACGAAATTGTTCCTGTTACGAGAAGTCTAGAAAGCTCTCCACATCACTGGCAACCTTGATAATTCGAGATGAGAGTTCTAACAAAATTCAGACATCACAGACCACGTTAATTCAAATTTCGATTCAAATTTGGTCTCCGTGAATTATCTGGTCACACTGACATCACTCAGAATTGTCCCGTAAATAAATCACCTTTCCAGCCACATTCGCTCTAACCGCGTGAGTGTTGTGTGTTAGGAAAATTCAAATGTAATCTTGTGTGAATGAAGTAAATTCTCGATATCGAGTCATCTCAGAGTTTCGGAAATCCTGCTTCCGTTTCTCAGAATCTACGACAAACATAATAATGAGATCTGAATGAAACAGGGTCATGATTTCACAACTCGGCCGACGGCTCGGTAAACCGGCGATAGGTCGAACTCTCGAGATACGCTGTCAATCAACTTCTAGAACGTTTATTCAGACTACGTCATCGAGATGAGTGTATCTGCTATTAATATATTATATTGTATCACAAATAAGAATGTTTGTAGAAACCGTTTACAGGAATGGCTTCTTATTTATGTAAAGAAAACATAATTTATGTTATCACTGGCAAGACACGCGATTTTACAGAATTTGGCAAGAATCTTGCATGAAGGAGCAACAAAAATCGAAAGACCAATGCATGTTGTTGTTAGGATTATCATCACCGCACACCGGACGTACACATAGGTGCCCCGATATCCCTTCCGAAAGTCTCGAGAAAATCAAAAGAGAATCGTAACCCGCGTGCACGAACTCCGTTGCACGGCCTGGGGTCCACGGTGTGAGTAGGTTTTTTTTTTTTCGTGCCCAAACAGCGGCCAATGTTATGGCCTACTATTTTCGATTTTAACTGCCAAGGGTTCTTTAACGTGCGCGAGTGCACACGGGATCTCCTGTTTATTGCGGTTATCCGAGGGGCATCGAATGGCGCTATTCAAGAGATGAGGGGTGGGTAAAGTCCCATGAAAAAAACCCACGAATTCATTTTTGAAGTTAAAAAAAAAATGAAAACAATCCCGTGTTGGGCTTTGAACTCGGGTCTTTCTTGTTGAAAGCTCAACATCGAACCTCACTAGACCACCCAGCCCGACACGGTGCACAAGAAGAATTAATCAAATTGTATTTACTGACTTTTGTATGAATAGTAAACAAATGAGGAAATTCTCAAAGAGGCAAACACAAAAAGGGAGCTCCTAAGAAACATCACAACGAAACAATCAACATTTTTTGGGCATATCATGAGAAGAGGACATTTTGAATATTTGGTTACAACTGGAAAAATATGGGGAAAGACAGGTCGCGGACGACAAGGAGAAAAAATATTAGCTTAGTGCGATGGCATGGGAAACAGTCAACAACAGAATTGATACGATGCACTGTGGAAAGAAACTGTGGAAGAACATGATCACCTACGCCAACCGGTATGGCACACGATGATGGATGATGACACATAATACGCTGGCCATATGGTCGGTACATATATATGCGTGTGTGTCCTGATTTCCCTGCACCAAGGCTAACACACTCCATCTTCGGCAGGCTGGATCTTGGTTTGACGTATGAATCTTCCTTCTAGGGTGGATGCCCTACAGGGCTGTTGCACCCACCCTGATGTGGTTTCTGTCTGGGTGTTCTTCCGTAGCCTTTCCTTCTCTCAATGGTAACTGCTAGGCAGCTGCGGTTTATTTTCCGGGGTGTCCTTCCCCGTTGATAGAACTTTGGATACGCCTCTTATTCGCATGGCTTGTCAAACGTTGGACATTTAGTGCGTCTTTTATTTTAATATTAATTGAAGCAACAGCTCCGTCTGTTCCACACTCTCTGCCTTAGTATTGTTGTTGTTGTTATGGATCAAGAAGTCTATGAGCTGGCGCCCTTCGGCCCAATGCCACTTAATAATATCGGCATGTATTTATGAGTTCCTTTGTCGTTCCATTTATAAGGTCTTTGAGGAAGTATAACTGATCTTTATTCCTGATATGGAAACAGCAAAAGAGGGGACGAACAACCAATCATGTTGGTAGATTGATGAAGAGGGTGGAGCTAAAAAGATCGAAGGAAGAAGATGTAAGGCGTCACAGAAGAGGACATGAATTCATCAAAAGTGAATGGTAGGAAATGTGAACGGTTGGAGAGACATAGAGCTGTTGAGAGACAGGATCGCATACCTCATCAAGTATAGCTGATGATGGTGATGATGAGGGTGGTAGCGACAACAACAGCTAATATAATGAAGAGGATAACAACGACGACTAAGATTATGACGATGATGATGATAATGACGACAGCGACAAGAACAGCTAAAATGATGATGCCGAAGGTGATAATTATGACGAGAAAGCTAACGATAACGACGACTAAAAGGTTGATGATAATAATGACGGTGACAACGACGACTAAAATGTTGATGATGTTAATGACGGTGACAACGACGACTAAAATGTTGATGATGCTAATGACGGTGACAACGACGACTAAAATGTTGATGATGTTAATGACGGTGACAACGACGACTAAAATGTTGATGATAATAATGACGGTGACAACGACGACTAAAATGTTGATGATGCTAATGACGGTGACAACGACGACTAAAATGTTGATGATGTTAATGACGGTGACAACGACGACTAAAATGTTGATGATGATAATGACGGTGACAACGACTACTAAGATGTTGATGATGATAATGACGGTGACAACGACGACTAAAATGTTGATGATGATAATGACGGTGACAACGACTACTAAGATATTGATGATGATAATGACGGAGACAACAACGACTAAAATGTTGATGATGATAATGACGGTGAAAACGACGACTAAAATGTTGATGATGTTAATGACGGTGACAACGACGACTAAAATGTTCATGATGATAATGACGGTGACAACGACTACTAAAATGTTGATGATGATAATGACGTGACAACGACTACTAAAATGTTGATGATGATAATGACGGTGACAACGACGACTAAAATGTTGATGATGATAATGACGGAGACAACGACGACTAAAATGTTGATGATGATAATGACGGTGAAAACGACTACTAAAATGTTGATGATGATAATGACGGTGACAACGACGACTAAAATGTTGATAATGATAATGACGGTGACAACGACGACTAAAATGTTGATGATGATAATGACGGAGACAACGACGACTAAAATGTTGGTGATGATAATGACGGTGAAAACGACTACTAAAATGTTGATGATGATAATGACGGTGACAACGACGACTAAAATGTTGATGATGATAATGACGGTGACAACGACGACTAAAATCTTGATGATGATAATGACGGTGACAACGACTACTAAAATGTTGATGATGATAATGACGGTGACAACGACGACTAAAATGTTGACGATGATAATGACGGTGACAACAACGACTAAGATGTTGATGATGATAATGACGGTGACAACGACTACTAAAATGTTGATGATGATAATGACGGTGACAACGACGACTAAAATGTTGATGATGATAATGACCGTGACAACGACGACTAAAATGTTGATGATGATAATGAAGGTGACAACGACGACCAAAATCTTGATGATAATAATGACGGTGACAACAACGACTAAAATGTTGATGATGATAATGACGGTGACAACAACGACTAAAATGTTGATGATGATAATGACGGTGACAACGACTACTAAAATGTTGATGATGATAATGACGGTGACAACGACGACTAAGATGTTGATGATGATAATGACGGTGACAACGACTACTAAAATGTTGATGATGATAATGACGGTGACAACGACGACTAAGATGTTGATGATGATAATGACGGTGACAACGACTACTAAAATGTTGATGATGATAATGACGGTGACAACGACGACTAAAATGTTGATGATGTTAATGACGGTGACAACAACGACTAAAATGTTGATGATGATAATGACGGTGACAACGACTACTAAAATGTTTTATGATGATAATGACGGTGACAACGACGACTAAAATGTTGATGATGTTAATGACGGTGACAACGACGACTAAAATGTTGATGATGTTAATGACGGTGACAACGACGACTAAAATGTTGATGATGATAATGACGGTGACAACGACGACTAAAATGTTGATGATGATAATGACGGTGACAACGACTACTAAAATGTTGATGATGATAATGACGGTGACAACGACGACTAAAATGTAGATGATGTTATTGACGGTGACAACGACGACTAAAATGTTGATGATGTTAATGACGGTGACAACGACGAATAAAATGTTGACGATGATAATGACGGTGACAACAACGACTAAAATGTTGATGATGATAATGACGGTGACAACGACTACTAAAATGTTGATGATGATAATGACGGTGACAACGACGACTAAAATCTTGATGATGATAATGACGGTGACAACGACGACTAAAATGTTGATGATGATAATGACGGTGACAACGACTACTAAGATGTTGATGATGATAATGACGGTGACGACTACTAAAATGTTGATGATGATAATGACGGTGACAACGACGACTAAAATGTTGATGATGATAATGACGGTGACAACGACTACTAAAATGTTGATGATGATAATGACGGTGACAACGACGACTAAGATGTTGATGATGATAATGACGGTGACAACGACTACTAAAATGTTGGTGATGATGATGACGGTGACAACGACTACTAAAATGTTGATGATGATAATGACGGTGACAACAACGACTAAAATGTTGATGATGATGATGACGGTGACAACGACTACTAAAATGTTGATGATGATAATGACGGTGACAACGACTACTAAAATGTTGATGATGATAATGACGGTGACAACGACTACTAAAATGTTGATGATGATAATGACGGTGACAACGACTAAAATGTTGATGATGATGATGACGGTGACGACTACTAAAATGTTGATGATGATAATGACGGTGACAACGACTACTAAAATGTTGATGATGATAATGACGGTGACAACGACTACTAAAATGTTGATGATGATAATGACGGTGACGACGACGACTAAAATGTTGATGATGATAATGACGGTGACAACGAGTACTAAAATGTTGATGATGATAATGACGGTGACAACAACGACTAAAATGTTGATGATGATAATGACGGTGACAACGACGACTAAAATGTTGATGATGATAATGACGGTGACAACGACTACTAAAATGTTGATGATGATAATGACGGTGACAACGACGACTAAAATGTTGATGATGTTAATGACGGTGACAACGACGACTAAAATGTTGATGATGTTAATGACGGTGACAACGACGACTAAAATGTTGACGATGATAATGACGGTGACAACAACGACTAAAATGTTGATGATGATAATGACGGTGACAACGACTACTAAAATGTTGATGATGATAATGACGGTGACAACGACGACTAAAATCTTGATGATGATAATGACGGTGACAACGACGACTAAAATGTTGATGATGATAATGACGGTGACAACGACTACTAAGATGTTGATGATGATAATGACGGTGACAACGACTACTAAAATGTTGATGATGATAATGACGGTGACAACGACGACTAAAATGTTGATGATGATAATGACGGTGACAACGACGACTAAAATGTTGATGATGATAATGACGGTGACAACGACGACCAAAATCTTGATGATGATAATGACGGTGACAACAACGACTAAAATGTTGATGATGATAATGAAGGTGACAACAACGACTAAAATGTTGATGATGATAATGACGGTGACAACGACTACTAAAATGTTGATGATGATAATGACGGTGACAACGACGACTAAGATGTTGATGATGATAATGACGGTGACAACGACTACTAACATGTTGATGATGATAATGACAGTGACAACGACGACTAAGATGTTGATGATGATAATGACGGTGACAACGACTACTAAAATGTTGGTGATGATGATGACGGTGACAACGACTACTAAAATGTTGATGATGATAATGACGGTGACAACAACGACTAAGATGTTGATGATGATAATGACGGTGACAACGACTACTAAAATGTTGGTGATGATGATGACGGTGACAACGACTACTAAAATGTTGATGATGATAATGACGGTGACAACAACGACTAAAATGTTGATGATGATGATGACGGTGACAACGACTACTAAAATGTTGATGATGATAATGACGGTGACAACGACTACTAAAATGTTGATGATGATAATGACGGTGACAACGACTACTAAAATGTTGATGATGATAATGACGGTGACAACGACGACTAAAATGTTGATGATGATAATGACGGTGACAACGACGACCAAAATCTTGATGATGATAATGACGGTGACAACAACGACTAAAATGTTGATGATGATAATGAAGGTGACAACAACGACTAAAATGTTGATGATGATAATGACGGTGACAACGACTACTAAAATGTTGATGATGATAATGACGGTGACAACGACGACTAAGATGTTGATGATGATAATGACGGTGACAACGACTACTAACATGTTGATGATGATAATGACGGTGACAACGACTACTAAAATGTTGATGATGATAATGACAGTGACAACGACGACTAAGATGTTGATGATGATAATGACGGTGACAACGACTACTAAAATGTTGGTGATGATGATGACGGTGACAACGACTACTAAAATGTTGATGATGATAATGACGGTGACAACAACGACTAAAATGTTGATGATGATGATGACGGTGACAACGACTACTAAAATGTTGATGATGATAATGACGGTGACAACGACTACTAAAATGTTGATGATGATAATGACGGTGACAACGACTACTAAAATGTTGATGATGATAATGACGGTGACGACAACGACTAAAATGTTGATGATGATAATGACGGTGACAACGAGTACTAAAATGTTGATGATGATAATGACGGTGACAACAACGACTAAAATGTTGATGATGATGATGACGGTGACAACGACTACTAAAATGTTGATGATGATAATGACGGTGACAACGACTACTAAAATATTGGTGATGATGATGATGATGACGGTGACAACGACTACTAAAATGTTGATGATGATAATGACGGTGACAACGACTACTAGAATGTTGATGATGATAATGACGGTGACAACGACTACTAAAATGTTGATGATGATAATGACGGTGACAACGACGACTAAGATGTTGATGACGAAAATGATGGCGACTAACATGATAATGATGTTGATGACGCCGACAACGGTGATTAAGATGATGGTAGCCATGACGATGGTGATAATAAGAGATACGGTGACGAATAAGATGATGAAGATGTTGATGACGACGACAACGGTGATTAAGATGATGGTAGCTATGACTATGGCGATTATGAGAGGTGTGGTGACGACTAACATGATGAAGATGACTTGGAAATGAAAGCCTATCGTCCACATGACATTGTCTCGGCGTCAGCTCCAACGTAAAAGACACCAGTCAATCAACTCGCCCGCGCCTCAAACATAAACATTTACAAAACAGATCATATAATACAATAACACAATAACAAGAAGTTAATAAGTGAAAATAAAATTCGAAGAAATGTAAAACCTAAATGTCTAACCGAGCACCGAGTGAGGTCTGATTACGCCCATGCTTTTATTTAAAAAGAAAAAAAAAAGAAAAATCAATAAACGTGTGAGCGGGTAGTCCAGAGACATGGCTGCCGAACACGAGCTCGTTAAGGCGTGGTTTGTTTCACAAACTTGCAAACTCAATTATTTGTGTCATTCAGGGGCTGAATTAAAAATAGGTTCTGGCTTGAACTCTGCAGGACAGCAGCAAGTGGACATTTTCTGTATCGTCAGTCCCAAAATCATCTTAAAGAAAGTGAATGTCGGCCGAGAGAGCGATAGAGGGGAAGTTATTATTATTAAATCGTTAGGACTGGGGATGAATATATATACATTGACAAGCATCAACATTGCTGAGTACAAAGAATGAGTGAAGTTAGAGAGAAGTGAAGAAGATTGACGAAGTCTGGATTGCCCCAACCACGCCTGGGGTATTGCGATGTAGAAGAAGAAGATGTTGTGTATAACAATAGAGTGTAGACTTCAGGGGAGGTGATAAATATAGAAATATGAACTGATCATAATCAGAGATGTATAAAGTGGACAAGTAACATAGTGAACCAGGAACGTGGACTAGTAACATAGTGAACCTGGAAGGTGGACTAGTAACATAGTGAACCTGGAAGGTGGACTAGTAACATAGTGAACCTGAAAGGTGGACTTGTAACATAATGAACCTGAAAGGTGGACTAGTAACACAGTGAACCTGAAATATAGTAACATACATAGTGAACCTGAAAGGTGGACTAGTAACATAGTGAACCTGAAAGGTGGTGGTAGTAAATGTGAGGTAAACGCATCACGATAGTCATGAAGTGAAAGTGAAAATAGTGGCACACACTACATGATAGCCATGTACTGAAAGTGAACATAAGCGACACACACATTTCACGAGGGTCTTGCACTGAAAGTGGAAATAATGACATACACACACACATTAGGAGTCATGTACTGAAAGTGAACATAGTGATCCCACACACACATCACGAGAGTCATATATTGAAAACTCGTTCTCCCCTCGCGGTGGAATAAATCTGGCAATCTAGGATCCAGTCTAAACTGGACAGCGCCCACCTGCTCACGCACGAACTACCAGGATCACTGACAGGTCACGTGACGACCCCAGAAGTTGACCTGGCGCAACTCACAGCAACTGTTTCAATTTTCCAGAGCCACTCTCGTGATACGATTTATGAGAACGTAATTACAGCGTCCCAAGCGACAGGTCGCCGTGAGGGACAGATTGATGAAGCACTCACGGAGAACGGCTGGACACACATAATAAGGAGATGGACGAAAGTGATTGAATGTGGGTTACCGTACATCTCGTAAGTGATAAATAACACTATCAAAACTGTGTGGTATTGGTCAGAGAAAAATATACACTTTCACATGTTTGAAATTAAGTCAGAGAAAAGTATACACTTTCACATGTTTGAAATTAAATCAGAGAAAAGTTTACACTTTCACATGTATGAAATTAAGTCAGAGAAAAGTATACACTTTCACATGTTTGAAATTAAGTCAGAGAAAAATATACACTTTCATATGTTTGAAATTAAGTCAGAGAAAAGTATACACTTTCACATGTTTGAAATTAAGTCAGAGAAAAGTATACACTTTCACATGTATGAAATTAAGTCAGAGAAAAGTATACACTTTCACATGTTTGAAATTAAGTCAGAGAAAAGTATACACTTTCACAAGTTTGAAATTAAGTCAGAGAAAAGCATACACTTTCACATGTTTGAAATTAAGTCAGAGAAAAGCATACACTTTCATATGTTTGAAATTAAGTCAGAGAAAAGTATACACTTTCACAAGTTTGAAATTAAGTCAGAGAAAAACATACACTTTCACATGTTTGAAATTAAGTCAGAGAAAAGTATACACTTTCATATGTTTGAACTTAAGTCGGAGAAAAGTATATAGTTTTTTCATATGTTTGAACTTAAGTCAGAGAAAAGTATACACTTTCATATGTTTGAACTTAAGTCAGAGAAACGTATAAACTTTCACATGTTTTAACTTAAGTCAGAGAAAATTATACACTTTCACATGTTTTAACTTAAGTCAGTGAAAGAATATACATGTTCAAACGTTTAAATTTAAGTCAGAGAAAAATATACATTTAAAGCTTTAAATTTGTCAGAGAAAAATATTTACCTTTAATGTTTTAAAGTTAGTAAGAGACAAATGTATACGTTTACATGTTTCAAATTAAGAGAAAGAAAAGTGACCACACACAAAAAAAATCGTTTAGCATGAATGGTAGATTTACCGTAAACACTTTCGAAAAAATGGCACGAGAAACTGGAAACGGGTAACTGACAATGAAGAGAACATATAAGGCAGTGTTTCTAAAACAAACAAAATAAAAGTAAAACTTTCAAGTTAAAGTAACCAAGAATCATGGAATCTGCTTCTACAACAACAAAGCAATCTCAATCTGCTTCTACAACAACCAAGCAATCTCAATCTGCTTCTACAACAACCAAGCAATCTCAATCTGCTTTTACAAAAACCAAGCAATATCAATCTGCTTCTACAACATCCTAGCAATCTGCAATCTGCTTCTATAACAATCAAGCAATCTGCAATCTGCTTCTATAACAACCAAGCAATCTGCAATCTGCTTCTATAACAACCAAGCAATCTGCAATCTGCTTCTACAACAACCAAGCAATCTGCTTCTATAACAACCAAGCAATCTCAGTCTGCTTCTACAACAACCAAGCAATCTCAATCTGCTTCTATAACAAGAAAGAAATATCAACCTGCTTCTATAACAAGAAAACAATCTGTAATCTGCTTCAACAACAACCAGGCATCCTGAAACCAGCTTCTATAACAACCAGGCACCCTGTAACCAGCTTTCATAACAACCAAGCAACCGGCAACCAGCTTCTATAACAACAAGGCAATCGGCAATCTGCTTCTATAACAACCAAGCAATCTGCAATCTGCGTCTATAACAACAAAGCAATCTGCTTCTATAACAACCAAGCAATCTGCAATCTACAATCTGCTTCTATAACAACCAAACAATCTGCAATCTGCTTCTATAACAATCAAGCAATCTGCAATCTGCTTCTATAACAACCAAGCAATCTGCAATCTGCTTCTATAACAAGAAAGCAATCTGTAATCTGCTTCTATAACAAGAAAGCAATCTGCAACCAGCTTCTATAACAACACGGCAATCGGCAACCAGCTTCTATAACAACCAAGGAACCAGAGACCAGCTTCTATAACAACACGGCAACCGGCAAGCAGCTTCTATAACAAGGCAACCTGCAACTAGCTTCGATAGCATCCAGGCGACCTGCAACCATCTTCAATAACAACCAGGAACCTGCGACCTGTTTCTATAACATTCAGGGGACCTGCAACCATCTTCTATAACAACCAAGCGACCTGCAAATTCCTTCTATAACAATCAGGAGACCTGCGACCAGCTTCTCTAACAATAAGAGGACCTGCAACCATTTTCTATTGCAAGGCTACCTGCAAATAGCTTCTATAACAATCAGGCAACCTGCGACCAGCTTCTATAACAATCAGGCGACCTGCAACCATCTTCTATAACAACCAGGCGACCTGCATCCATCCTCTATAACAACGAGGCGACATGCGACCAGCTTCTATAACAAGGCGACCTGCAACCAGCTTCTATAACAATCACGCAACCTGCGACCAGCTTCTATAACAATCAGGCGACCTGCAACCATCTTCTATAACAACCAGGCGACCTGCATCCATCCTCTATAACAACGAGGCGACATGCGACCAGCTTCTATAACAAGGCGACCTGCAACCAGCTTCTATAACAATACGACAACCGGCAACCATCTTCTATAACAAGACAACCTGCAAATAGCTTTTATAACAACCAGGCAACCTGCAACTATTTTCTATAACAACCAGGCAACCTGCAATCATTTTCTATAACAACCAGGCGAACTGCAACCATTTTCTATAACAACCAAACGACTGCAACCATCTTCTATAACAACCAGGCGACCTGCAACCATCTTCTATAACAACCAGGCGACCTGCATCCATCCTCTATAACAACGAGGCGACATGCGACCAGCTTCTATAACAAGGCGACCTGCAACCAGCTTCTATAACAATACGACAACCGGCAACCATCTTCTATAACAAGACAACCTGCAAATAGCTTTTATAACAACCAGGCAACCTGCAACTATTTTCTATAACAACCAGGCAACCTGCAACCATTTTCTATAACAACCAGCCGAACTGCAACCATTTTCTATAACAACCAAACGACTGCAACCATCTTCTATAACAACCAGGCGACCTGCAACCATCTTTTATAACAACCAGGCGACCTGCAACCATCTTCTATGTCAACCAGGCGACCTTCACCCATCTTCTATAACAACCAGACAACCTGCAACCATTTTCTGTAAAAACCAGGCAACCTGAAACCATCTTCTATAACAACCAGACGATCTGCAACCATCTTCTATAACAAACCAGGCGACCTGCAACCAGCTTCTATAACAACACGGCAACCGGCAACCAGCTTCTATAACAACACGGCAACCGGCAACCATCTTCTATAACAACCAGGCGATCTGCAACCATCTTCTATAACAACTAGGCGACCTGCGACCAGCTTCTATAACAACCAGGGGATCTGCTACCATCTTCTATAACAACCAGGCCACCTGCAACCAGCTTCTATAACAACACAGCAGCCGGCAACCATCTTCTATAACAAGGCAACCTGTAAATACCTTATATAACAACCAGGCGACCAGCTTCTATAACAACCAAGTAACAAGTGACCTCTAACTCGCATAGCTATGTAACATGTTATTTCTTTTATAACAACCAAAGTAACTCGCAATACCCAATTATATAAGCTATGTAACCTGTAACCACAGACAACCATATATTTACTTAGCAAATCCATCGTTGGAGTGAGATAATAAATAAAATGCGGAGCCGCAAGTACAGCTGCAGAGAACATGTACAATAAACATACAATGGTATGAAACAACTAAACTAACAGAAAGACAAAACAAACTACAATGTTTCAGAAAAAAGCTTTCATCATGGGTAACTAACAAACTATACAAATTAAACACACAAATACAAACCAGACAGGACAACACAGATACCACAAAGGCAGAAAAGGACGGTCGAAAGGATTTACGTAGAGCCTAGTTAAAAGACAAAAATCAATAGCTGGCTGTGTATGAAACAAACCAAGGAACATGCCCCCTCATTCATTCATTATATTACAGTAACCTGCAGTACACTTCTAAAACTCCGAATTAAAACATTAAAAAAACAGTATTGAAAACATTAACATATGAATGCAAGTCATGGACAATAGGACAACAGACAAGAAAATCACTGGAGTCTGTAGAAATGTGGTTTTACAGAAGAATGTTGAGAATACCATGGACAGCTAAGAAGAGTAATGAAGAGGTTCTGAGAGAGGTCAAAGCAAAAAGAGAGCTAATTTCCAATGTTAGGAAGAGACAATCATCATTTTTTGGCCATGTAATGAGAAGAGAACAACTGGAATATATTGTAACAACTGAAAAAATTAGGGGACGAAGAGATAGAAGGAAGCAAAGAGAAAAAATACTAGACAGCTTAACAGGATGGCTTGGCAGAAGGTCAACAACAGAAATGATAAATAACTGCCGAGATCGAAAGTTGTGGAGAGACATGATCACCTACGCCACTAGGCCCGGCACTTGATGATGATGATGATGATTGAAAACATACGTGATGAGATTTCACATGAAATAATTGATAACTCAAAATAACATCCATGAAGGCTGATAAAAATGATGACCCTCTCGGGGATCGCTGGTTCCGTTCTGTGGGTATAACGTAAGTCAAAGGCTCAATATAACTGATGGCACACACTTGAAGAAGAAAATATGTGGGAGTAGAGTATGTAATGGAATACATGAGGAAATTGAAGCAGAGAATACACAAGGAACTACAAGGAAATAAATACACATTTTTAGTTAAATGGTGAACTAAGTGCTAGAAGGAGAACTAGAGCTAGTTGGTGAACTAAACCCTGGCAAGAGCTAGAAGGTAAAATAAGAGCTAGTCGGTGAACTAAAACTTGGCAAGAGCTAGAAGGTGAAATAAGAGCTAGTCGGTGAACTAAAACCTGGCAAGAGCTAGAAGGTGAAATAAAAGCTAGTCTGTGAACTAAAACCTGGCAAGAGCTAGAAGGAGAACTAGAGCTAGTCGGTGAACTAAAACCTGGCAAGAGCTAGAAGGAGAACTAGAGCTAGTCGGTGAACTAAAACCTGGCAAGAGCTAGAAGGAGAACTAGAGCTAGTCGGTGAACTAAAACCTGGCAAGAGCTAGAAGGAGAACTAGAGCTAGTCGGTGAACTAAAACCTGGCAAGAGCTAGAAGGTGAAATAAAAGCTAGTCGGTGAACTAAAACCTGGCAAGAGCTAGAAGGTGAAATAAAAGCTAGTCGGTGAACTAAAACCTGGCAAGAGCTAGAAGGTGAAATAAAAGCTAGTCGGTGAACTAAAACCTGGCAAGAGCTAGAAGGTGAAATAAAAGCTAGTCGGTGAACTAAAACCTGGCAAGAGCTAGAAGGTGAAATAAGAGCTAGTCGGTGAACTAAAACCTGGCAAGAGCTAGTCGGTGAAATAAGAGCTAGTCGGTGAACTAAAACCTGGCAAAAGCTAGTCGGTGAACTAAAACTTGGCAAGAGCTAGTCAGTGAACTAAAACCTGGCAAGAGCTAGAAGGAGAACTAGAGCTAGTTGGTGAACTAAAACCTGGCAAGAGCTAGAAGGAGAACTAGAGCTAGAAGGTGAACTAAAACCTGGCAAGAGCTAGAAGGAGAACTAGAGCTAGAAGGTGAACTAAAACCTGGCAAGAGCTAGAAGGAGAACTAGAGCTAGAAGGTGAACTAAAACTTGGCAAGAGCTAGAAGGAGAACTAGAGCTAGTCGGTGAACTAAAACTTGGCAAGAGCTAGTCGGTGAACTAAAACTTGGCAAGAGCTAGAAGGTGAAATAAGAGCTAGTCGGTGAACTAAAACCTGGCAAGAGCTAGTCGGTGAAATAAGAGCTAGTCGGTGAACTAAAACTTGGCAAGAGCTAGAAGGAGAACTAGAGCTAGAAGGTGAACTAAAACTTGGCAAGAGCTAGTCGGTGAACTAAAACCTGGCAAGAGCTAGAAGGAGAACTAGAGCTAGAAGGTGAACTAAAACTTGGCAAGAGCTAGAAGGAGAACTAGAGCTAGAAGGTGAACTAAAACTTGGCAAGAGCTAGTCGGTGAACTAAAACTTGGCAAGAGCTAGAAGGTGAAATAAGAGCTAGTCGGTGAACTAAAACCTGGCAAGAGCTAGTCGGTGAAATAAGAGCTAGTCGGTGAACTAAAACCTGGCAAGAGCTAGTCGGTGAACTAAAACTTGGCAAGAGCTAGAAGGAGAACTAGAGCTAGTTGGTGAACTAAAACCTGGCAAGAGCTAGAAGGAGAACTAGAGCTAGAAGGTGAACTAAAACCTGGCAAGAGGTAGAAGTGAGAACTAGAGCTAGAAGGTGAACTAAAACCTGGCAAGAGCTAGAAGGAGAACTAGAGCTAGAAGGTGAACTAAAACTTGGCAAGAGCTAGAAGGAGAACTAGAGCTAGAAGGTGAACTAAAACCTGGCAAGAGCTAGAAGGTGAAATAAGAGCTAGTCGGTGAACTAAAACCTGGCAAGAGCTAGTCGGTGAAATAAGAGCTAGTCGGTGAACTAAAACCTGGCAAGAGCTAGTCGGTGAAATAAGAGCTAGTCGGTGAACTAAAACCTGGCAAGAGCTAGTCGGTGAACTAAAACTTGGCAAGAGCTAGAAGGTGAACTAAAACCTGGCAAGAGCTAGTCGGTGAACTAAAACTTGGCAAGAGCTAGAAGGTGAACTAAAACTTGGCAAGAGCTAGTCGGTGAACTAAAACTTGGCAAGAGCTAGAAGGTGAACTAAAACTTGGCAAGAGCTAGAAGGTGAACTAAAACCTGGCAAGAGCTAGTCGGTGAACTAAAACTTGGCAAGAGCTAGAAGGTGAACTAAAACTTGGCAAGAGCTAGAAGGTGAACTAAAACTTGGCAAGAGCTAAAAGGTGAACTAAAACTTGGCAAGAGCTAGTCGGTGAACTAAAACTTGGCAAGAGCTAGAAGGTGAACTAAAACTTGGCAAGAGCTAGAAGATGAACTAAAACTTGGCAAGAGCTAGAAGGTGAACTAAAACTTGGAAAGAGCTAGTCGGTGAACTAAAACTTGGCAAGAGCTAGAAGGTGAACTAAAACTTGGGAAGAGCTAGAAGGTGAACTAAAACTTGGCAAGAGCTAGAAGGTGAACTAAAACCTGGCAAGAGCTAGTCGGTGAACTAAAACTTGGCAAGAGCTAGAAGGTGAACTAAAACTTGGCAAGAGCTAGAAGGTGAACTAAAACTTGGCAAGAGCTAGTCGGTGAACTAAAACCTGGTAAGAGCTAGTCGGTGAACTAAAACTTGGCAAGAGCTAGTCGGTGAACTAAAACTTGGCAAGAGCTAGAAGGTGAACTAAAACTTGGCAAGAGCTAGTCGGTGAACTAAAACTTGGCAAGAGCTAGAAGGTGAACTAAAACCTGGCAAGAGCTAGTCGGTGAACTAAAACTTGGCAAGAGCTAGAAGGTGAACTAAAACTTGGCAAGAGCTAGAAGGTGAACTAAAACCTGGCAAGAGCTAGTCGGTGAACTAAAACTTGGCAAGAGCTAGTCGGTGAACTAAAACCTGGCAAGAGCTAGTCGGTGAACTAAAACCTGGCAAGAGCTAGTCGGTGAACTAAAACTTGGCAAGAGCTAGTCGGTGAACTAAAACCTGGCAAGAGCTAGTCGGTGAACTAAAACTTGGCAAGAGCTAGTCGGTGAACTAAAATTTGGCAAGAGCTAGTCGGTGAACTAAAACTTGGCAAGAGCTAGTCGGTGAACTAAAACCTGGCAAGAGCTAGTCGGTGAACTAAAACTTGGCAAGAGCTAGAAGGTGAAATAAGAGCTAGTCGGTGAACTAAAACCTGGCAAGAGCTAGAAGGTGAAATAAGAGCTAGTCGGTGAACTAAAACCTGGCAAGAGCTAGAAGGTGAAATAAGAGCTAGTCGGTGAACTAAAACCTGGCAAGAGCTAGATGATGAACTGAGAGCTTGATAGTAAAATGAGAGCTAGACGGTGAACTAAGAGCTATACAGTGACCTAAAACCTGGCAAGAGCTAGATGATGAAATGTGAGCTAGATAATAAACTAAGAGCTAGACGGCGAACTAAGAACTAGATGGTGAACTAAGAGCTAAACGGTGAACTAAAGTCTGACAACAGATAGATAGTGACTTGAGAGCTTGATGGTAAAATGAGAGCTAGACGGTGAACTGAGAGCTGGCAAGAGCTTCTTGGTGAACTTCGAGCTCGACCTGACCTAGATGGTGAACTATGAGCTAGACAAGAGCTATATCATGAATTAAGCAAAATGAGCAACCACCATATTTTTTTTAGAAGTGAACGGGACATTTCTCACTCTAGCAGCTATTAATATCCCACAACTGTCTGTCCGGTCCCTATTTTTGATTCAGTTGGATCGCCTGAAAAAGCAGGATGGGGTTGAACGAAAGATAAGTCTGTCACCCCGTCATCGCGCTAACCAGCGCGCTACTGAAGCTCCCGCTTGAAAGGTAATAAACTGGATGTTATACAAGGCAGAAAATTAAATATAATTATAAGAGAATAGTAGACAAGGGACACAATGAGGTAAATATATATATATAAAGTGTTTAGTGTTCTAACCACTCTCTTCTTTCAGAAAATGAAAAACGTCTTGTGCAACAAGTCTATGTCAATAGAAGTGAGAAAGAGATTTCATTGGTGCTATATAGAACCAATTCTGACCTATGGAAGCGAATCATCGACAATAAACAAACACATGAAAAGACGATTAGAAGCCACAGAGATGGGATTTCTCTGAAGAATGTTGAATGTTCCCTGGACAGCTAAATTGATCAACGAGGAAATTCTCAAAGAGGCCAACATAAAAAGAAAGCTCATAAAAAAAACATCAGAAAGAGACAATCGACATTTTTTGGGCACATCATGAGAAGAGGAAGGTTGGAATTCTTGGTTACAACAGGCAAAATATAGGGGAAGAGAGATCGCGGACGACAAAGAGAGAAAATACTATATAGATTGCTAAAATGGCATGAAAAACAATCAACAACATAATTAATACGATGCACTGTGGATAGGAGATTGTGGAAATGCATGATCGCCTACGACAACTGGTATGGCACATGATGAGCGTCTTGGCGTAATGTTGGTAGCAAGCAATCATGACATGTCAGTTACTTGGTGGTAATATTAGGCTTTTATGCAGGAAAACATTAGGGACCAGAACGTACGAATTTACAAGCATAAATGGGTAGGCTGAGACGAGTGATACCAGGCCTAAAAGAGGCCAGCGACTTAGAGCTGACTGATTATGTCCACAATTAAAAAACAGGAACTATATAATATCAAGAGACTCTCTAGGTCTACGGTGTGGTTCTGAAAAAACGAAATATTATGTTCAGGAGATGGGAGATCGGAAAGCTTAAGTAACCCCGTAACAAAATATGCCATGCTGACGTCGGATATGCTGGTCCGAAAAAAATATCATAAACTGAAAACTATGATAGAATAACATCGCTGAATTATCTCCATTTAAATCTGAAACTTCATGCGATGGAAAATGTAAAACTGATGTAAACAAAAGAATAGGAATGACGAAACGAAATTGTGATGCCATCAAAAAAATATCAACTTCAACCAGCGCTAAAACTTAGAACAGCGAGATGTTATACCTTCTCAATATTCCTGTTTGGTGCAAAAACATGGACATTAGACAAGAAAACAGAACAGAAACTTGAAAACTTTGAAATATGGATTTATAGAAGAATTGGATGGAAAGAAAAGGAAAAAAACGATGAAGTTTTAAAACAACTAAAAATTAAAAGAGAACTACTGAAAGCAATTCAAACAAGACAAATGAGATCTTTGGGACATGTTGAAAGACACAACAGCCTACTAAAAGTGATCTGGAAGGGAAAATACAAGGTAAAAGAGGCAGAGACTGACCAAGACTAGCATGGACGAGTAACATCAAAAGATGGACAAGTCAGCCTATGACATCCTGAACCATCAAAATAAGAAACAAAACGGAACGGTGCTCCATGGTAGATGCGGAGACAGAACTCAATGATGATGAAATCAGAAATAAGAGAAATGACAAAGCATCCACAAATATCAGCTATAATCATGAGAAGGAGGTGGTCATATGTTGGTCATTTGATGAGAAGAGACAACAAGAGAAGAAGGTGGTCATATGTTGGTCATTTGATGAGAAGAGACAACAAGAGAAGAAGGTGGTCATATGTTGGTCATTTGATGAGAAGAGACAATAAGAGAATTCCAAATGGGAACCAAAGAGTAAATGAAAAAGACGCCAACCTAGAAAAAAAAAACATAGGCGAACACTGAGGCGAAAGGCAACAACAATGGCATTAGCTCCCTCGCCGAAAAAAAGAGTCGCGTGGTGAGGTATAATGTGGATCCTGTGCAAAGCCTGACACTTAATAACAGAGATCGTCGAACACAAAGAGTATGGAATTCCTGCCCTATGTGCCGTTTTCGGCTCCAAAAGACAATAAACAGAGATACAGATTGACAAGTTGATAGACAGACAGATAGAAATGCAGAAGGATACGCGGAATTATAGTTTGGCAAATGAAGAAGATGCAAACACAGAACAATGAAGAAGCAGACAACAAAAAATAACAATACCGGACGATTAACAATCAACTAGAATTGTTACTTTAACATTCACTTGCCAAATATAACACCACCACGGTATCTTAGTCACCACAGATAACCCAACAACAATTTCCCCAGAAAGGTCTGAATTTCAACACGTTTCTATTCTCAGGCACTAGATGTTGTTGACAGGTTATTTCCGCTCTGTTCTGCGTCTGTTCTTCCTCGTCTTGTAGCCAAGATGTCCCATCCTGATTCCTCACCGTGACTCACAGAACCTTTATTTGATACAATAGCAATATCTTCCTCAATCTAGGTTCTGTTTTCCCGTTTTGTGTGAACACGGCATGGAGTATAAATATGGCCGGAAATGAAACGGCGCACGGGCAAGCTTAGATAAGACAATCTGATGCAGCTTAACGTGTATGCCATTGATCATAGTTCCGGACAAATACAATGCCAAGGTCAGGGCTAATAATAATATAATTATGTTGGCTTATGTAGGCGATCACGAGTTTCCAAAACTTAATGCTGGAAGAACTGTATTTCGTAATAAATAACCGAGGACACGATCGTGTTCACTGATTGTCTTCACTTGGCAAGAGTGAGACAAATGGGGGACAATTCTTGACAGTTTGAAAGGAGAGGTCAAATCAGAGTAATCTGGTGACAGATGTCTAAAGTAATTAAAATAAGAGAAAGAAAGGAGAGGTCAAATCAGAGTAATCTGGTGACAGATGTCTAAAGTAATTAAAATAAGAGAAAGAAAGGAGAGGTCAAATCAGAGTAATCTGGTGACAGATGTCTAAAGTAATTAAAATAAGAGAAAGAAAGGTGATGTCAAATCAGAGTAATCTGGTGACAGATGTCTAAAGTAATTAAAATAAGAGAAAGAAAGGAGAGGTCAAATCAGAGTAATCTGGTGACAGATGTCTAAAGTAATTAAAATAAGAGAAAGAAAGGAGAGGTCAAATCAGAGTAATCTGGTGACAGATGTCTAAAGTAATTAAAATAAGAGAAAGAAAGGTGATGTCAAATCAGAGTAATCTTGTGACAGATGTCTAAAGTAATTAAAATAAGGGAAAGAAAAGAGAGGTCAAATCAGAGTAATCTGGTGACAGATGTCTAAAGTAATTAAAATAAGAGAAAGAAAGGGGATGTCAAATCAGAGTAATCTAGTGACAGATGTCTAAAGTAATTAAAATAAGAGAAAGAAATGAGATGTCAAATCAGAGTAATCTGGTGACAGATGTCTAAAGTAATTAAACTAAGAGAAAGAAAGGAGATGTCAAATCAGAGTAAAATGGTGACAGATGTCTAAAGTAATTAAAATAAGAGAAAGAAAGGAGATGTCAAATCAGAGTAATCTGGTGACAGATGTCTAAAGTAATTAAAATAAGAGAAAGAAAGGAGATGTCAAATCAGAGTAATCTGGTGACAGATGTCTAAAGTAATTAAAATAAGGGAAAGAAAGGTGATGTCAAATCAGAGTAATCTGGTGACAGATGTCTAAAGTAATTAAACTAAGAGAAAGAAAGGAGATGTCAAATCAGAGTAAAATGGTGACAGATGTCTAAAGTAATTAAACTAAGAGAAAGAAAGGTGATGTCAATGTCAAATCAGATTAATATGGTGACAGATGTCTAAAGTAATTAAAATAAGAGAAAGAAAGGAGATGTCAAATCAGAGTAATCTGGTGACAGATGTCTAAAGTAATTAAAATAAGAGAAAGAAAGGAGATGTCAAATCAGAGTAATCTGGTGACAGATGTCTAAAGTAATTAAAATAAGAGAAAGAAAGGAGATGTCAAATCAGAGTAATCTGGTGACAGATGTCTAAAGTAATTAAAATAAGAGAAAGAAAGGAGATGTCAAATCAGAGTAATCTGGTGACAGATGTCTATTTAAAAAACAAAAACAAAAAGACTATCTTTACGACACATAGTACCATTGCTGGTGTATGTGGGGGGAGGGGGGGGGGCCACGATAGAACCCGAGAGATAAAGGCCGCTTGGTCAAGCAGTCGCCACGACGTGTGAGACTCAGGATTTTTATTTCCATCAACACATTCTAGAAAATAGAACATATATCACAAATTCTTACAATTTAGAAGGGCTACAAATGTCATATAATTAGAGTTAAGAAACCATACAGAGACAAATAAAAGGAAACATGATGGAAGCAGCAAAAGCTTTTACTTCCCAGCGAAGCAGTGTAATAAAAGATGGGGGAACCGGCGAGAATAGCAACACAATTAATGAGCAAAGACGCAACGTAAAAGTGTTTGCCAATCTAAACACCATTTGCTGATCCTTTCAGCCCGAGAAAGAGAAACCAAAAATGGGGTACAGCGAGACGCAAACTCTCAGCTACTGTGTGGGTGTCTTTGCTTGGAGAAGAACAGAGGAGTGCTAACCAGATTTTGGGATGCTGCGACATGAGTGGAGCGGATATGGGGAATTCCTGACTGCGGGAAAAAAAAAACACACACAAATGAATCGTGAATGAAGAGAAAAAAAGCTTGGAGTAATGCTCGCTTGAGAACACATAGAGAAACAAATTATGTGTGGCCACGTGATAAGAGAGAACAATCTAAAACACAACACAAGGAGCTTTTAATAAACATTACGAGAACACATAGAGAAACAAATTATGTGTGGCCACGTGATAAGAGAGAACAATCTAAAACACAACACAACAAGCTTTTAATAAACGTTACGAGAACACCAGATTCAAGGGCGACCACGAAAAAGATGGACTATTGGAGTAGTAGAAACACAAGGAAACATATCATCATCATCATCATCAAGTACCGGGCCTGCTGGCGTAGGTGATCACGTCTCTCCACAACTCTCAATCACATCAACAACAGAAAACCACCATCGTAACTTCTTTGTGCAATCATGAATTGCCACAACATATCATCATAGGCCAACAGAAAGACAAAAGTCCGCAAATCATATATCCTCTCGACGATGAATGGCAAGTGAGAAAAGAAAGAAAGCCGCGAGTCACTGAGCCACAGATATCTAATAATACATGTGTCAGGAGCATGGGAGGAGTGGGGTGGGGTGACATTGAGGGAAACATATTACCTGTAATGTAATCATCGAGCTAACGTTTACTATGTATGACCTTTGGCGTCTTGACAAATGGTTGGTAGCAAGCAATTATGATAAGTCAGTAGTTTGGTAAAGTATTAGTGTCTCATACTGGGTGCTGCTTTACTGAACATCTTTTCTAGTGACTGAATTTGCCAATCCTGGACAGACAGACCCATCCACAGAACGAGCAAGGTATATTTGCGGAGAGATTGTGTCTTCCATCTGCTGTGTCCTAACATTCCATGTACCGAGTATGAGAGATTGTGTCTTCCTTCTGCTGTGTCCTAACGTTCCATGTGCCGAGTATGAGAGATTGTGTCTTCCTTATGCTGTGTCCTAACATTCCATGTACCGAGTATGAGAGATTGTGTCTTCCTTCTGCTGTGTCCTAACGTTCCATGTGCCGAGTATGAGAGATTGTGTCTTCCTTATGCTGTGTCCTAACATTCCATGTACCGAGTATGAGAGATTGTGTCTTCCATCTGCTGTGTCCTAACATTCCATGTACCGAGTATGAGAGATTGTGTCTTCCTTCTGCTGTGTCCTAACGTTCCATGTGCTGAGTATGAGAGATTGTGTCTTCCTTCTGCTGTGTCCTAACATTCCATGTACCGAGTATGAGAGATTGTGTCTTCCTTCTGCTGTGTCCTAACATTCCATGTACCGAGTATGAGAGATTGTGTCTTCCTTCTGCTGTGTCCTAACATTCCATGTACCGAGTATGAGAGATTGTGTCTTCCTTCTGCTGTGTCCTAACATTCCATGTACCGAGTATGAGAGATTGTGTCTTCCTTCTGCTGTGTCCTAACATTCCATGCACCGAGTATGGGAGACTGTGTCTTCCTTCTGCTGTGTTCTAACGAGGATGAAACTGACATTTCAGCTTGCTTGTTATGCCTTGGCCAATAATATGGAGATAGTGCTTGGCCCAAAACGCACTACCCCCCTATCGTCTCCTCTTTGAAGATGTTTAATATATATATATATATATATATATATATATATATATATATATATATATATATATATATATATATAATAATAAATGCAACAAAGAGCGAGAATAGAGAAAACTAATCCCTGTGAACACATAAATCACAAAGTTAGACAACCAATACAAAATAACCAACATATGCAACACAGATGGGAAGAATATTTCTAATCCCCGTTTGAATATGGCACCAACTACCGCAATAATTACGCAAGAATAGAAACGCATTGAACCCAACATCATGAAATAGGAAATCGAAAATGTAAACAAATATGAGTCAAGAAATAAAACACCTGAGATAGATAACATACCTGGAGAAATAACAGCAGCAGCAGGGGAAACAGGAGATACATGGCTGAATAGAATATTCAATGTTCAATGCAGCATGACACATACAGAAATCCACATAAGACTAGCAACAGGCAATCATCGTACCAATATGGGGGAAAAGCTAGCAAGAAAGAATGCAATCAATACAGATGTATCTACATCTCAGCTATAAAGTTATAGACCACAATTATGGGAAAAACGGCTGAGACCATTAATAGAACTACCATCATCATGTGCTATACCGGTTGGCGCAGGCGATCATGCCCTTCCACAATCTTCTATCCACAGTGCATAGTATCAGTTTTGTTGTTGACTGTTTTCCATGCCATGACACCAAGATATCCAGTATTTTCTCTCTTTGTCGTCCGAGATCTCTCTTCCTTTTATTTTGCCAGTTGTAACCAAGTATTCCAATGTTTCTCTTCTCATGATGTGCCCGAAAAATGTTGATTGTTTCTTTCTGATGTTTTTAGGAGCTCCCTTTTTGTGTTGGCCTCTTTGAGAACTTCCTCATTGGTCTTTTTAGCTGTCCAGGCAACTTTCAACATTCTTCTGAGAAATCCCATCTCTGTGGCCTCTAATCGTCTTTTTCAAAATTAGAACTACAGTTAAGCGATTCTCAAATGGGGTTCCGAAAAAAATCTAGGATGTACTGACAAATTATTTACCCTAAATTAGCTAGCAAAAAAGAGAACAAAATACGATAGAAATGTGCACATAGTTTTCATTGACCAGGAAAAAGTATTCGACCGAGCAAACAGAGAACAACTATGGTGGATCCAAGCAACATACGGATAAGCCAATATCTAACCAATCTAATTAAAAACTATGTACATCAACAGCAGCTTCACAGTCAGAACAGCAGCAGGCTGCAAAAATCACCATGAAGTTAGATCAGGTGTAAAACAGGGGTGCTTACTATCCCCCCTACTTATTACATACATGGACTATATAAGCAAGTTGGTCAACCGATCAGAGACGAGGAGATCAACGAGCTTCTACTTGCAAACGATCAGCAACTAATACATGGAAAAATAGAAGATCTATAAAAACATTCAAATAAACACAACACCACAGACAACATGAAAATCAACATCAACAAAAAATAATTCATGAATATTGCAAAAGAGAAACAGAACATAAACTTAAATATGGACGGCAGATAATTAAAACAATTGAGGAATTCAAATACCTCGCAAGTCTAGTGATAAACGACAATTCACAAACAGCAGAAATAGATTTAAGATGTAACAAAGCTTGTTAAATCATTGTCAGTTATCACTACCACTGTCCAACAAGGAAATAAATCTACAGGCAAAACGGGCACTCTGCAATACAAACTTCATCCCAACGTTGCGTTTCCAATGCCAGACCTGGACCCTAGATACTAGAACAATAAGAAAAATAACTTCTGCTGAGATTAAATGTGTCAGACGAATGACAGGAAACAGTCTGAGAGACAAGATCAGAAATGACAAACTGAGAAAAAAAGCTAAGAATAATTTCCACTGCATAGTACATAAAGAAACAACAGATAAAATGTTTGGCCATGTGATACGGCAGACAGATCAAAACACAACACAACGAAACTTCAATAAACGTTGCGAGAACACCAGACTCTAGGGCCGACAACGAAAAAGATGGACTGATGGAATATTAGAAACACCTAGGAAATTTAACAGCAGGAAAGACCAATATAAGAGCAAACGACCGCAAATTATACCTCCCCTCGACGCTGAAAGGCATACATATGTATACATATGGTTCAGTTGTCATGTACATTTCTCGCTAAACTATAGTGTGTCCTGCTATCACCCAAGGAATGTTGGTTTGACAATTTTCTGGGGATAAGAAAGATGACGTCATTGTTAACGGTATGGATATGCGTCACATTGTTATATCTGTTCATGACGCTCACTGAACATTTACAAGCTGTCGATGTGTTTCATTATGATGTAGAGAGGAATATCATGATGTAGAGAGGAATATCATGATGTAGAGAGGAATATATCATGATGTAGAGAGGAATATCATGATGTAGGGAGGAATATATCATGATGTAGAGAGGAATATCATGATGTAGAGAGGAATATCATGATGTAGAGAGGAATATATCATGATGTAGAGAGGAATATCATGATGTAGAGAGGAATATCATGATGTAGAGAGGAATATCATGATGTAGAGAGGAATATCATGATGTAGAGAGGAATATCATGATGTAGAGAGGAATGTCATGATGTATAGAGGAATATATCATGATGTATAGAGGAATGTCATGATGTTTAGAGGAATATCATGATGTATAGAGGAATATCATGATACATTGAAGAATATCATGATGTATAGAGGAATACCATGATGTCTGATGTGTTAGGTTTTAGATGAATATTATGATGTCTGATGTATTATGTTATAGAAGAATATAATGATGTTTGATGTTACATTTATAGGAATATAATGATGTCTGATGTGTTAGGTTTTAGATAAGGAATATCATGATGTCTGATGTGTTAGGTTTTAGAGGAATATAATTATGTCTGATGTTATGGTTTAGATGAATATAATGATGTCTGATGTTAAGTTTTAGAGGAATATCATGATGTCTGATGTGTTAGGTTTTAGAGGGATATCCTCCTATCGAAGTGCAATAATCATATATAATACAAGAAGCCACCAGACCGTGCTGGCGTGAAATAATCCTATATCATACAGAAGAAACCACTGGACCGTGTTGTATATTAATCTTGTATTAGACGAGAATCACCAGGCTTAAAAAAATAAAAAAATAAAACACTAATTAGATGTATGAGGAATTTACACCCAACAAGAAACCACCAGGCCATGCTCACATTTAACGACCGCAAACCCAACAAGAAACCACTAGGTCATGATCACATCTAACGACCCCAAACCCAACAAGAAACCGCTAGGTCATGATGACATCTAACGACCCCAAACCCAACAAGAAACCGCTAGGTCATGATCACATCTAACGACCCCACACCCAACAAGAAACTACCAGGTCATGATCACATCTAACAACCATACATCCAACAAGAAACCACCAGGTCATGATCACATCTAACAACCCCACATCCAACAAGAAACCACCAGGTCATGATCACATCTAACGACCCTACACCCAACAAGAAACCACTACGTCATGTTGACATCTAACGACCCCACACCCAACAAGAAACCACCAGGTCGTGATATCATCTAACGACGCCACACCCAACAAGAAACCACTAGGTCATGATCACATCTAACGACCCCACACCCAACAAGAAACCACCAGGTCATAATCACATCTAACAACCCCACACCCAACAAGAAACCATCAGGTCATGATCACATCTAACGACCCTACACCCAGCAAGAAACCACTAGGTCATGATCACATCTAACGACCCCACACCCAACAAGAAACCACCAGGTCATAATCACATCTAACAACCCCACACCCAACAAGAAACCATCAGGTCATGATCACATCTAACGATCCTACACCCAACAAGAAACCACCAGGTCATAATCACATCTAACAACACCACACCCAACAAGAAACCATCAGGTCATGATCACATCTAACGACCCTACACCCAGCAAGAAACCACTAGGTCATAATCACATCTAACGACCCCACACCCAACAAGAAACCACCAGGTCATAATCACATCTAACAACCCCACACCCAACAAGAAACCATCAGGTCATGATCACATCTAACGACCCTACACCCAACAAGAAACCACCAGGTCATAATCACATCTAACAACCCCACACCCAACAAGAAACCACCAGGTCATGCTAACATTTAACGACCCCACACCCAACAAGATACCACAAGGCCATATTGACTTCTAAACGATCCCACACCCAATAAGAAACCACCAAGTCATGCTGCTATCTAAACGACCCCACACCCAACAAGAAACCACCAGGTTATGCTGACATCTAAACGACCCCACACACAACAAGAAACCACTAGGTCAAGCTGACATCTAAACGACCCCACACACAACAAGAAACCACTAGGTCAAGCTGACATCTAAACGACCCCACACCCATCAAGAAACCACCAGGCCATGCTGACACCTAAACGACCCCACACCCAACAAGAAACCACATTGTCATGTTGACATTTAACGACCCCACACCCAACAAGAAACCACCAGGTCATGCTAACATTTAACGACCCCACACCCAACAAGAAACCACGTGTTTGTTTTACATCTAAACGACCCCACACCCAACATGAAAACACGTTGTTTTTTTTTTTTACATCTAAACGACCCCACACCCAACAAGAAAACACGTTGTTTTTTTTTTTTTACATCCAAACGACCCCACACCCAACAAGAAACCATGTTTTTTTTTTACATCTAAACGTCCCCACACCCAACAAGAAACCATGTTTTTTTTACATCTAAACGTCCCCACACCCAACAAGAAACCATGTTTTTTTTTTACATCTAAACGACCCCACACTCAACAAGAAACCACAATGTCATGTTGACATCTAAACGACCCCACGCCCAACAAGAAACCACCAGGCCGTGATCACATGCAACAACGCCACATCTACAAGCTACCATTAAGTAGTGGTCTCGTGCATAGCCCACAAGAAGAATATTAAAAAAACACCCCAAAAATGCCGGTATTGACGTGTTAGACCACGTGGCCTACTCAAGTGCGGCCCTCAACAAACCGCATCAATTTTAATGCCGGAGAGACGAGAAGCTAACCGGAGTTAAGAGATTTCCTTAGGGTCTTCTATTGTGCAAGGTCTGGATTCACTTGGAAGTTAAGGCTTTGTTTCATCACGTGGGGGTGCATACTAAAGTATCGCGCTGAATAGTCTGTGACAGGTGCATTCTGGGTGGATGCGCACTCTTCCATCTCTGCGTGCGTGTCTTCCTTTTCTTCTTTCCTTCCTTATTTTCCTTCCAGCGTCGAGGGGAGATCTAATTTGAGTGTTTTGTCTTTTTTTTCTGCTGGCTTCTGCTGTTGTTATGTTTCCTAGTGTTTCTTATATTATCAATTCATTTTTTTTTGTGGTCGGCCTTTGATTTTGATGTTCTCGTAACGTTTATTGAAGGCGCGTTGTGTTTTGGTATTTTTGTCTCATCGCGTGGGCACAACCATGTTATCTATTGCTTCTTTATATATTCTAAGGCGTGAATTATTCCTAGCTTTCCGCTGTCTCTTTTGACGTGGCTACGGTCATTTAATTTCCTCTGTAGAATGGTGCTTATAAGCCAGATCTTTTCCATGTTTAAATCTTTTAATATGTCTTTATTGTTCTGTTTCATTATCGTAGGAACCTTAACGATTTTCCTGTAGCATTTTGTTTCAAATTAATCGATTTTTGTCCTTGTTGTTTGCGAGATTGTCCATGATTCACAATCGTATGTTACTATTGGAAATATACATGTCCTTCAGTGATTTTAATTTTACTTCTTTGCTGGTATTGTGCCACATGATCTTCATGGCGTTTAACTTTATGTGCTGCTACTGCTAATCTTCTTTTGATCTCTTTCTGTCAGTCTCCATTGTTAGTTACTACAGATCCCAGATATTCATAGTTTGTTACAATTTCAAGTGCTTCACTGTTGATGATTTTGGGTTCACTTTTTGTTTTGTAAGTGGGTAATAACATGGATTTTTTGTATATTTAGATAGAGATTTTCTTCTTCACTGTGTTTTTTAACGAGAGGATAATAGGATATAACAGGAAAATAATAGAGGTAATTAATAGTAATATATATGTACATAACAAAGTGGGATATATGATAGAGAAAGCTGGCTATGGTAGAAAGGAGTGGAAAGAATTAATCCCCCTGGGATGAAGAGATCCTATACGGGCTATAACCAGATTCTCAAGGAAGATGTGTAGAAAAAAACAAGGAGGAAATGATCACCCAGTTTAAGATTCTGTTAAACTTGAGGAGTATGAGTCTCTGGAGAAATGGACTTTTGTTCTTGAAAACAACCTCGAGAAATATACAAAACAGATACCAGAAGCATGTTACGTTAACTGTTCGGAGACATTTTTGTTTGTTGTTAGGATCATCACTGTACATCGGACGAATATGCAGGTCGAGAATCTCAAGAAAATCCGAGGAGAATCACCGAGGAGTGCACGAACTCTGTGATCCACCGGGTTGGTAGTTTTGCCCGGGCAGCGACCATATTTATGGCCTACTCTTTTCGATTTTAACAGCCAAGAGTTGTTTAACGTGCGCAAGTGCACATGGGACCTTCTATTTATTGCTGTTATCCGAGACGGCTAGACATCGAATCTCACTACCCAAGAGATCAGGGGAGTGTAACGTCATCAAGAAACAGAAATCTATGGATCAACCTCATAGAGAAGAGTTGAACTGCAACCAACAAGAGAATGTCACAGAGAGGAAGAGAGAGAGAGAGAGAAAGAGATATCTCCTTGTATTGCTTAATGGAGGTCCTCAATGGTATTTAATAATTGTGCTTATATCCTTGTATCACTACATCACAGTCCTCACTGATATTTAATAATTGTGCTTATATCCTTGTATTACTACATCACAGTCCTCACTGATATTTAATAATTGTGCTTACATCCTTGTATTACTACATCACAGTCCTCACTGATATTTAATAATTGTGCTTATATCCTTGTATTATTGCATCAAAGTCCTCACTGATATTTAATAATTGTGCTTATATCCTTGTATTTCTACATCACAGTCCTCACTGATATTTAATAATTGTGCTTATATCCTTGTATTACTACATCACAGTCCTCACTGATATTTAATAATTGTGCTTATATCCTTGTATTACTACATCACAGTCCTCACTGATATTTAATAATTGTGCTTACATCCTTGTATTATGACATCACAGTCCTCAATGATATTTAATAATTGTGCTTACATCCTTGTATTACTACATCACAGTCCTCACTGATATTTAATAATTGTGCTTACATCCTTGTATTATGACATCAAAGTCCTCAATGATATTTAATAATTGTGCTTACATCCTTGTATTATGACATCAAAGTCCTCAATGATATTTAATAATTGTGCTTACATCCTTGTATTATGACATCAAAGTCCTCAATGATATTTAATAATTGTGCTTACATCCTTGTATTACTACATCACAGTCCTCACTGAGATTTAATAATTGTGCTTATATCCTTGTATTACTACATCACAGTCCTCACTGATATTTAATAATTGTGCTTACATCCTTGTATTATGACATCAAAGTCCTCAATGATATTTAATAATTGTGCTTATATCATTGTATTATGACATCACAGTCCTCAATGATATTTAATAATTGTGCTTATATCCTTGTATTATGACATCACAGTCCTCAATGATATTTAATAATTGTGCTTATATCCTTGTATTATGACATCACAGTCCTCAATGATATTTAATAATTGTGCTTATATCCTTGTATTATGACATCACAGTCCTCAATGATATTTAATAATTGTGCTTATATCCTTGTATTATTACATCAAAGTCCTCAATGGTATTTAATAATTGTGCTTATATCATTGTATTATTACATCACAGTCCTCAATGATATTTAATAATTGTGCTTATATCCTTGTATTATTACATCAAAGTCCTCAATGGTATTTCATTGCCTCATAACTTTATTGCTTTCTCTCTTTTCTATTCACCAAACTGTAACGATCGAGTTTTCTTCAAGGCCACATTTATTGTGCTTTTATTTCACTATTTTTTTTCTTGTAAGCCTGGCAATCTATTTCTGTTGTTATCTGAAGTTTTTACCACCACTCAATCTACGTGTCACACCCTCTCCCCCTCCCCCAGTTGGAGATTGTATGAAACTTTAAATTTACTGAAAATTATTTCTGAACTGTTATATTTATCATCAACATCAAATAATTCGATCATATTCTCCAGTTAAAAACGTCCGTCTCCGAAATGACTGGCACTCAGTGTTACCTCACCTAAGTGACGTCCTTGACAAAACTGTCTTCTAGGAGAAATCACGACCTGGTATTTTCTGAGCTACGTGACAGGGGACATAATCTCAAAGACCCTAAATGTTGAAAAAAATAAGGGAGGTAATAGCAGATTTAAAATGAGAAACGACGACCTCAGCCTGTGTAGCCTCGCGCTCTCATGAACAAATTACAACACGCGAGAAGATTTTAACTTGCTCCTTCCATTTTTATTTATTTTGTAATTTTTTTTTGTTTCATGTCCCTATATTTTTATGTTATTTTCTTTTCCTTATTTTTTTTTAGACAGGAGATAAAGAGTGAGAAAGAGAGAGAGAGAGAAAGAGAAGGACTGATAAGCGCTTCAGCCCTATTGGAGTTCATGTATGCTTTCTGTAAATTTTTCTCTATATATATATATGTCAAGGTCCGTCCGTCCGTCCGTCCGTCCGTCCGTCCGTCCGTCCGTCCGTCCGTCCGTCTATCTATCTATCTATCTATCTATCTATCTATCTATCTATCTATCTATCTATCTATCTAATGTGTATGCCTGTATGTTTGTTTATCTCTCTTCGAGGGGTCGAGATACAAAGTTCTATTTCCCGCCGTTCTGACAGCCTCAACCAGTGTTAACTGATGATGTTGTAGCGTTTCACGGATGTTGTCAGTCCATCATTCTCTGGGTCTTCCATGTGCTCGGCTTCCACCTCCTCCTTCTATATACGTTTTGTTTGGTCTAGAATCTCTTGGCATTCTTCCCAGATATAATTTTGTTTGGTCTAGAATCTCTTGGCATTCTTCCCAGATATGATTTTGTTTGGTGTAGAATCTCTTGGCATTCTTCCCAGATATGCGGACTATTTCATGTCTCTGTATGCAGTTCATAATTGATTCAATGCACACTCCCTCACCTACGACATCATTTCTAATTCAGCCACATCCGGTCAGTCCTATCGCATTCCTCAAACATGGCTGTGGTAACTGCCTTCCTGTTATGTCTTTTCCTGAGCGACCATGTATGACACTAACAGCATAAGGTGGGAGTGAATGTACCTCGTATAAGTTTCTTTGTGATGATCATCATCATCAAGTACCGGTCCTGCTGGCGTAGGTGATCATGTCTCTCCACAACTTTCGATCTCGACAGTTATTTATCATTTCTGTTGTTGACCTTCTGCCAAGCCATTCTCTTAAGCTGTCATGCATTTTTTCTATTTGTTTTCCTCTATCTCTTCGTCCCTCAATTTTCCCAGTTGTTACATTATATTCCAGCTGTTCTCTTTTCTCTCTCTCTCTCTCTCTCTCTCTCTCTCTCTCTGCGATCAGGACTCAATCAGAGTAGGATTCCAGACTCTCACATGAAGTCAGCTGTACACGTTAAAACGTTGCACTGTGTTCAGCGCCAGTGGCACAGTGCATCCGATTTCAGTCAGCATTTTATACAGGTTTGCTTTCCTTAGCCTTTGATTGTCCCCAATCTTCCTGCAAGGCAGCAGATTGTCTTTTCTGTAGGGGGATTCTTCCCTTAGATGGTCAGCCCTCCCAGGTTTACGAGCACCATCTGCCCGAGTCACTAGAGGTGGCTAAAATAGACATGCACACACAAAGATATGAGATGTGACTAACACAGACATGCATACAGCGATACGAGGCATGACTAACACTGACACACATCAAGATATGAGATATGATTAACACAGACATGCACGCAAAGATATAACACATGACTAACATAGACATGCACACAAAGATATGATATATGACTAACATAGATATGCACACACAAAGATATGATACATGCCTAACATAGACATGCACACAAAGATATGAGATATGACTGACATAGATATGCAAACACAAGGATATGAGATGTGACAAACACAGACATGCACACACAAAGATATGACACATGACTAACACAGATACACACTAAGATATGAGATATGACTAAACACAGACACACATAAAGATATGAGACATGAATACACGGACATACCAAGATATGAGATATGACTAACATGACACACACCAAGATATGAGCCACGGCTAGCACACACACACACACACACACACACACACAAGTTAAGATATGAGCCATGGCTAGCACAGAAACACACTAAGATATGAGCTATGGCTAGCACAGAAACACATTAAGATATGAGCCATGGCCCCACGGAAACACACCAAGACTTGAACCATGTCTAGCATAGAAACACATTAAGATATGAGTTCTCTATTCATTACATGGCCATAAAGTGATGATTGTTTCTTCCTAATATTGGAAAGTATCTCTCTTTTTGCTTTGACCTCTTTCAGAACGTTTTCATTACTGTTCTTAGCTGTCCATGGTACTCTCAACATTATTATGTAAAACCACATTTCTACAGACTCCAGTGATGTTCTTGTCTGTTGTCCTATTTTCCATGATTCACATTCATATGTTAAGACTGGCTCTACATAACATTTAAGAACTCTTTTTCTTCTTCTTCTTTCTACTGTCAAAAAATGCATTTGTGATGATAGGTACTGTAATTATGCTGAAGTAGTAAAAGTCAAGTACCCCGTCACGCCAAGTGGCGTATAGGGAATATGGTGTTAGTGACCATAAATTTTACAGACCTTCGGCACATAATATTTGGGGTAATGTGGTCGGTATTACGCCCGTGTAGCTTCACTTTCCCAGAAAAAAATCCGGTACCCATTAAAGGCTGAGTGAACCCGGAAGCCGTCGGTTGGGATCGAACCCTACCCCTTGTCCTTTATGCTGAAGTGACTAGGTTGAAAGTGCTTAACGACTCATAGCTGACCATAAGTACAACCCTACCCCACCAAGATCGTATTCTACTTCCCTCCCCAAGTTTGGACTCAAAGAGGGACTAACCAGTCCGAACAAGCGAGTAGACAAACCGGTACCCAAAAAAAACATACCATCCTGAACTCGGATGTGTCGGGTCTAAGGCGCAGAACTTACTATAAACAGCAATACTTAGCTCCCTTTTAAATGCGGAAGACAAGGGGAGGGAACTGTTGGGCAGATCATTTGATAATAGTACCACTCATCATCATCATCATCATGTGCCTTACCGGTTGGCGTAGGTGATCATGTCCCTCCACAATCTTCTATCTACAGTGCATCGTATCAGTTCTGTTGTTGACTGTTTTCCATGCCATGACACCAAGCTATCCAGTATTTTCTTTCTTTATCGTCCGCGATCTAGTACCACTAGACTATTTTTACTCTCATATTCTTTTCGATTCCTTCTCTAAATTATTTGTTCTGGTCTTTTTTTTCTCTGTTTATTGTCAGGAAAAGAGAAGACACATAATTACATACGTTCCTCTTACTCACCAACTATTACATATATTTCCTCCTTTGATATTTTTGAGTGACGTGTGTCGATATTACACTAGACCAGCTTTAATTCCCAGAAAAGTGTCAGGTGCGCATTTTCAGAAGCTGGATGAACCTTTCAGCCTTGTCAATTCGAAAAAAAAACACTTTTGGTCTGATCGAAAACGGACCCTTGTGAGGAGAAAGCGAGGCACCGATGTGGATGAACCTTGTGAGGAGAAAGCGAGGCACCGATGTGGATGAACCTTGTGAGGAGAAAGCGAGCCACCGATGTGGATGAACCTTGTGAGGAGAAAGCGAGCCACCAATGTGGATGAACCTTGTGAGGAGAAAGCGAGCCACCAATGTGGATGAACCTTGTGAGGAGAAAGCGAGGCACTGATGTGGATGAACCTTGTGAGGAGAAAGCGAGGCACCGATGTGGATGAACCTTGTGAGGAGAAAGCGAGGCACCGATGTGGATGAACCTTGTGAGGAGAAAGCGAGCCACCGATGTGGATGAACCTTGTGAGGAGAAAGCGAGCCACCGATGTGGATGAACCTTGTGAGGAGAAAGCGAGCCACCGATGTGGATGAACCTTGTGAGGAGAAAGCGAAGCACCAATGTGGATGAACCTTGTGAGGAGAAAGCGAGCCACCGATGTGGATGAACCTTGTGAGGAGAAAGCGAGCCACCGATGTGGATGAACCTTATGAGGAGAAAGCGAGCCACCGATGTGGATGAACCTTGTGAGGAGAAAGCGAGGCACCAATGTGGATGAACCTTGTGAGGAGAAAGCGAGCCACCGATGTTCCTGATAAAACAAAATATGGATGTGCCTAAATCAGATTCTAAAGATATGAATTCCTCGATTCTCTTTTTTTTTGTATTTTTTTTACAGTTGCCCATGGTTCTAATCAATGCAGCAGTATTGATTATACATTTAACCTAACGATTTCTCACATTAGACTTGATTTCATTTCGTAAAGCTCCAGATTACATATTCCTATGCAACAAAAGCTATTCCTCACATTTTTCTTATGTTTCTATTACAAATATCCTTGTTTGTTATTCCCTCTTCTTTATTTCTCCAAATGTTTGTCTCAAGTGAACCATCCTGCGGGGGGGGGGGGGGGGTGTTTCCCCGTTTTAACCTGCTTTTCCCTCAAGAGCCCACATATTACGAAAAATCTCATCGTTGCTTTAATGAAACAATGGGTGTAATCATTATTTATTTTTGTGGGACGGCTATGTATTTCTTCAATATATGCAAATTAGCATCCCCAAGCAAAGGAAGTAAACCAACAAGGATGATAGCAAGAAAAAACACAAAAGAGAATGAAATATACGTACCAGGAAACAGCAGAAGAGAGGACGGAATAAATTAAATACTATTTGCAGACGACCAAGTTCTGATACATGCAACAACTGAGGACCTGCAAGAACATATCAACAGAATAAACAACACTTGTAAATAATACAACAATAAGATCAACATAAACAAAACCGAATAGCGAGAAAGAAAGAAAAACTAAACATCATAATATATAAAGGTAAAGGTAAAGGTAAAGTACGAGACTTGAACCGGCGTCTTAGCACGCGAGTATACACCCATATGTGCTCGGCCGCCTATCCAGAAATGTTCGGATATTTCTGTATAATGTCGCCTCAAGCATCGAAACTCAGATGTGAGGCGACATTCCTCACCTTCCCAAGGTAATACACTGGTACCCATTTCTGCCAACGGCTGGGTCGACCGTGGGGGTATTATTTTTTTTTCCAACCACGGGTACAATTCACACTGCTCCCAGCGGGAATCGAACACGGGTTGTCCGAACGTCGGTAATCCAGTCGGGTGGTTTTCCTAACTAGGCTACCACGACTGAAACAAGTAGACAATTTTAAATATCTGTAAGGCACGTTAACACGAGACAATAACCAAGAGACCGAGATAGATATAAGGTGCAACAAAGCATGCCAAGTTATAGGCCAAGTATCAACACTATTGAAAAACAAAGCAATAACTACGGAAGCAAAAAGGGCAATTTACAAATCAGTTTGTTTACCAACTCTGTGCTATCAGTGCCAGAATTGGACGCTGGACTCTAGAACAATAAGAAAGATAACGACCACCGAAATGAAATGTGTCAGAAGAATGACAGGAAACAGTTTAAGGGACAGAGTATGAAACACTGACCTGAGAAAGAAACTCGAAATTGAACCAGCCATCGAATACATAAAGAAACAACAGATAAATTGGTTCGGCCACATAACAAGACAAAAAGAACTAACAATGACTCAAAGAGCTATAAACAAACACTACGAAACTGCCAGATTAAGAGGAAGACAGAGAAAGAGATGGATAAAGGGAATACTAGAGTCACTAGGGTCACTAGGAGGGATAACACCAGAAGAGGCCAACAGAAGAGCAAAGAATCGCAAATTGTATCTCCCCCAACGCCAACGCTAATAGAGGAAGGATAGAAGAAGAAGAAGAAGAAGAAGCATTTATTTCTCCCTAAGCGCAGACGGCTGGGAAGATGTGAATTGGTTAAAAACAAAACCTGGTCAATGTGCACCGAGTATTACCGGAAACGATGCTTAGGTGTGACCTCTGGGAAGTAACAGACTGCGACATAAATTAATGGACAGCAACCTGACAGTTACAGACATAGACATAAATTAACATGCACCGACCTGACAGTAAACGAAAAATTCACGGACAGCACCCTGACAATAACAGACATCGATTAACGGACAGCATCCTGACAATAACAGACACCAATTAACGGACAGCATCCTGACAATAACAGACATAGACAGAAATTAACGAGCAACGACATGATTGTAACATACATAGACAAATTAACGGGCAGCGACCAGACTGTAACATACATAGACAAATTAACGGGCAGCTGCAGCAGACTGTAACAGACACCAACAGAAATTAACGAGCACCGACATGACTGTAACATACATAGACATAAATTAACGGACAGCATCCTCACAAGAACAGACACCTACAGAAATTAACGGGCAGCATCCTGACAATAACAGAAATCGACATAAATTAACAGACAGCATCCTGACAAAAACAGACACTACAAAAATTAACGGACAGAAACCTGACTATCGGTAATTGGTATGTCTTAGGCATCATCAAATCCGGAAGTTCACGGCCATTATTTCCAAGCAATCTGATAACATGGTTGCATTCATGTCATCAAGAACCACAGCGTTGTGTTGAGTACGTCTGCGCGCAACGTCCACACGTTTTAATAATTCTACACAAAACATATCTTTGTTTTCAAAGTCATGAAAAATCAAGAAGCGTGCCGCGTCGAGCCCGCTAGCCATAATTTGCAGACATCCGCTCTCCATGTCGTCTAATGATTTCTCAGCTGACGCGAGCGGAAGTTTCAGGTGACGCTGAATATCTAAAATATCTGGTAAATAGACGCATTCTAGTTTCCTTTCTGTCTCAATAACAGGCTTGTATATTCATGACGATATCGGTTATGGTCTGGCTAAGGTCACCTGTGACATCATCCACGAACACATTGTGGTTCTTTGGTTATGAAGGCCCCGGTATCACTGTAAACGAATTAGAATACATAATTGCTCAACCGCCCGTGCCAGTGGAATCATCCGAATTACTATTTCATCTCCCAAACAAAATGACGTCATATACTGCACTTATGACGTTACATGTTATAGGTACACTTTTCTGTTTAGTTTAGACACAGCCAACTATAGATTGACTTAGGCCTGCGGACTGAAAGGGAATTCCCGGAAAATCTCCAACTAAAGTGACGTTTTCAGTTTTGTAAGCATTGGTGGTTGTGGGTAGAGTGACAACAGCCACCTATAGCTCCTATAACTTACAACGTCACGCTAGTTGGTATGTTTTCCGATTGTTTTTTCTTCCCGCGAGCTTTTGTAAATCTATAGATAGCTGTGGTTTAGTTTAGTTAACAGGTTATCATCATTTCGCATGGAACAAGTAATAGGCAACTCTTTATACAGAACTCTCGCAACAAGAGACATTCTGATCGTCAGACGGGGACCCGTCGTGCATGACTTTCAGTCGTTTAGATGCTCTGGGTCATGACTCCCAGGCGTCGACCTCCTGCTGCATTGAACGCGCAGGCTCACACTATGTGCGGTTTACATTAACTAAACTGTCTCTCAACGTTTCTGACCGGATCTACTATCTTTACCCAGTGGCCTTCAACTGTCGTAGCGACAAGTTCATAAGATCTCAAATCTTCTCTCAATGTGCAGGGACTAAGCATTCAGCCCTACCTTACCTGGGAGATACTTGTCTTAATAGGAAAATACAGATACACAATTTATTCCCGAGTTGTGATCGTAACCCTATGTTATAGTCATGAGTACACCCGCGTGAAAGACATCGCCAATGATGACTGCTTTTTTTTAGGTAGCTGAGTTGGCCATGTGCTCTAGCGTTTGGTTCTCGTTGCAAGACCCTGTGCCAAGGAGTACGTGTTCTATCCTACTTCGGACCATCTATTATTCTTTGTTTTTTTTCTGTTTATTATTTGTGATGTTTTTTTCCAGAGTGCTGTAAACATAACTCGTCTCCCTGAAATGAGTCAGCTACTAACGACACCGGTGTTATTTTAGCTTGCTTCTTTAGCTTCCTATGCAGCGTTCCCTCAAGCATCTCCCACCTTGACATGATAAATTCAACAATATTTTTTAAAGTCTACTTTTCGACCAGCGTTCATGAAGGTATTCGGAACGTCATTGTGGTCCATTGCTCTTCAGCGTTCACATCAGTCAAACTCTCAAACCTACCAGCATGCTAATCACCTCTCACACCAAGATAAATGAACCAGACTTTTGCTAGACTTTACCTCCCCTGAGACCTACCCTCACTACCTTTCTGTTACACAAAGTAAATTACGTCAATTTGCCAGTTAAAACGCTGCCTGTTGATAATGAATTAGCTGACAGCACAAAAGACATTAATTAGGCCACATTGAGAAAACCAGGAGCGGTAATACCAGTTATAGGGTCTATCGAGAACTAGAAATTTAAATAGTTTGGACCCAAAAAAAACCCAAACAAATTACAAGCACTAAATGAGAACCGTAGCTGGTAGCCAAAGAACGATCCAGGGGGGAGGTAGATTCGTCACATAGGCAAAGAACCAGACGCCACTTCTTCGCGGTGCCTCTACAAACAGACTAACCATCAGTCTAGTTTGGCCGAGAGAGTAGAGGTCGAAGAGAAAAGGCAACCAGGTATTCTCAAATGACAGGTCGGATGTGTTGGGTCGAAAGACGTAAATAAACACACAACATAATGAATCTACTTTAGGTCATTTTTAAAGATGGACGGCAAAGAGGTTTATCAATTCCTTTAGCATTCATCGGGTGAACGACAGTATGGAAGAAAGAAAGAAAGTAAGAAAGAAAGAAAATAGAAAATAGAATAGAATAAAAAGAAAGAAAAAAGAAAGAAAAAAAGAAAGAAAGAAAAGAAAAGAAAAGAAAAGGGAAAGAAAGAAAGAACAAAAGAAAGAATGCATGAAAAGTAAAAGAAAGAAAAGAAAAGAGAAAGAAAGAAAGAAAGAAAGAAAAGATAAAGAAAGAAAGAAAGAACGAAAGAAAAGAAAGAACGAAAGAAAAGAAAAAAAGAAAGAAAGAAAGAAAGAAAGAAAGAAAGAAAGAAAGAAAGAAAGACGGATGATTGGATTGATGAATAAATTAATGGATGAATTGATGAATGGACGGGCTCCTATATTCAACCAAACGAAACATGAACCGTAATTTAGTCCTTCAACGAAAGAGAACAACAACATCAACCAATACTCCATATCCTCCAACCTATTGATCGCTACATCACTCCATCATTCTCCCCTACAGTTCGACAATCTACATCATCCATGACATCTCTCAGAGTCTACAGCAGAGAAAGCACATCGTGAGAAACTACAAATGATACTTCTGTCACTTAATCCGACAAGAAAGGTAAGGACAAGAAACAGAACGAGAGATTACAGGAGATATCGGGCAAGAAAAAGGTAATCTTGGAATTGTGCGCTCACAAAAAATAAATTAAAGTAGTCATCAAATGAAAATATCAAAAAATTTGATTAGAAGTAATCACGGCTCTTTACTTACATCAAAAAGTGACATTTTAGTTCTTTTTTTTTTTTTTTTTTTTTGGCGTCCGTCAGCTTTTTTACCTCTGACGAAGTCCCTAGAGACTAGGAAATGAATTTTGCGTGTTAATCCGTTTTCTCTGGCAGCCGTGTGCACAGGGGTCCTTCGCCGCATTGGCAGATAACTCCGTCTTCAGAAGGTACTCATATTTTTTGTCCCTCCATGAGTAATTGACGTTTCAAGCCGGGCCTCGCTGCTGAGACCGGGGGCGGTTATCGCAGAGAAAAATCATAAATAAAAATTCCGACTGACGCAGCCGGGATTTGAACCCATAAGCTCTCTGTCTCGAGGCCGGCGTCTTGCCTGGAGACCAACCAGTCCCCCTTTTTAGTTCTAATTTTGGTAATTTCTGCAGCATTTGTTGAAGAAGTCATGAGCCTGGTACAAGTTCCACTCTTTATTGTTAAATATGATATTTTAGCCAGCCTTAACATATGGATGCGAATCATGGACACTAGGACAACAAACAAGAAACTCACTGGAGTCTGTAGAAATGTGGTTTTACAGAAGACCTCGTGTGCGCCTAATGTGGTAGGGGGGCGGAATAAAGAAGTGATTTACCGTAGTTGGTGTGCGCCTAATGTGGTAGGGGGGCGGAATAAAGAAGTGATTTACCGTAGTTGGTGTGCGCCTAATGTGGTAGGGGGCGGAATAAAGAAGTGATTTACCGTAGTTGGTGTGCGCCTAATGTGGTAGGGGGCGGAATAAAGAAGTGATTTACCGTAGTTGGTGTGCGCCTAATGTGGTAGGGGGCGGAATAAAGAAGTGATTAAACTAACTCTCAAAGATGGTGCCAGATAGTCAAGAGGAAAAGGGATGTAGAAAAGATAACCAAATTAAATTAGAGTAAAGCAGTGAGAACAAGAATAAATAGGAGGAAATTACATCAAGGATTGTATCATGAATCTGAAGTGAGAATAGCAGGATACAAATATCCGATATTGAACAAGACATTCTGGACTGGACATTTACTTCTACAAACTACAATCTTTCAATCTCAAACAAAAGACATTGTGGACTGAGCATTTACTTCTACAAACTACAATCTTTAAACCTAAACAAATGACATTGTGGACTGAACATTTACTTCTACAAACTACAATCTTTCAACCCAAACAAAAGACATTGTTGACTGAACATTTACTTCTACAAACTACAATCTTTCAACCTAAACAAAAGACATTGTGGACTGAACATTTACTTCTACAAACTACAATCTTTCAATCTCAAACAAAAGACATTGTGGACTGAACATTTACTTCTACTAACTACAATCTTTCAATCTCAGACAAATGACATTGTGGACTGAACATTTACTTCTACAAACTACAATCTTTCAATCTCAAACAAAAGACATTGTGGACTGAACATTTACTTCTACAAACTACAATCTTTCAATCTCAAACAAAAGACATTGTGGACTGAACACTTACTTCTACAAACTACAATCTTTCAATATCAAACAAAAGACATTGTGGACTGAACATTTACTTCTACAAACTACAATCTTTCAATCTCAAACAAAAGACATTGTGGACTGAACATTTACTTCTACAAACTACAATCTTTCAACCTCAAACAAATGACATTGTGGACTGAACATTTACTTCTACAAACTACAATCTTTCAACCTCAAACAAAAGACATTGTGGACTGAACATTTACTTCTACAAACTGCAATCTTGCAACCTAAACAAAAGATATTGTGGACTGAACATTTACTTCTACAAAACTACAATCTTGCAACCTAAACAAAAGATATTGTGGACTGAACATTTACTTCTACAAACTACAATCTTGCAACCTAAACAAAAGATATTGTGGACTGAACATTTACTTCTACAAAACTACAATCTTGCAACCTAAACAAAAGATATTGTGGACTGAACATTTACTTCTACAAACTACAATCTTTCAACCTAAACAAAAGATATTGTGGACTGAACATTTACTTCTACAAACTACAATCTTTCAACCTAAACAAAAGATATTGTGGACTGAACATTTACTTCTACAAGCTACAATCTTACAACCTCAAACAAAACAATGTGGAAAGAACGTAGATCTGTAGAGACTACAAATAATTGCGACTATGTCAGACCAATCTTAGAGACTACAAATAATTGCGACTATGTCACACCAATCTTAGAGACTACAAATAATTGCGACTATGTCAGACCAATCTTAGAGACTACAAATAATTGCGACTATGTCAGACCAATCTTAGAGACTACAAATAATTGCGACTATGTCAGACCAATCTTAGAGACTACAAATAAATGCGAGTATGTCACACCAATCTTAGAGACTACAAATAAATGCGAGTATGTCTCATCGATCTTAGAGACTACAAATAAATGCGAGTATGTCACACCAATCCTTAGATGCTGCAAATAATTGCGACTATGTCACATCAATGGTGTCCGGTTAGCGCAATCGATAGGCGGTTGGCTTACCACGGCAACAGCCGGGGTTCGTACCCTGGCGAGGACACCTGGGTTTTACTAATTCCCTAAAAATTAGTAGGAGCCGCGATAGCTCAGTGGTTAGTGAACTGGACTACTACGGACAAGGGGTAGGGTTCGATCCCAACCGACGGCTCCGGGTTCACCCAGCCTTAAATGGGTACCAGATTTTTTCTGGGAAAGTAAAAGCAGCACGGGCGTAATACCGACCACATTACCCCAAAAATCATGTGCTGAAGGTCTGTAAAATATAGGGTCACTAACACCATATTTCCCTATACGCCACTCGGCGTGACGGGGGGTACTTTTTACTTTATGTCACATCAATCTTAGAGATTACAAATAATTGCGACTATGTCACACCAATCTTAGAGACTACAAATAAATGCGAGTATGTCAGACCAATCTTAGAGATTATAATTAATTGCAACTATGTCAGACCAATCTTAGAGACTACAAATAAATGCAACTATGTCAGACCAATCTTAGAGACTACAAATAAATGCAACTATGTCAGACCAATCTTAGAGACTACAAATAAATGCAACTATGTCAGACCAATCTTAGAGACTACAAATAAATGCAACTATGTCAGACCAATCTTAGAGACTACAAATAAATGCAACTATGTCAGACCAATCTTAGAGACTACAAATAATTGCAACTATGTCAGACCAATCTTAGAGACTACAAATAAATGCAACTATGTCAGACCAATCTTAGAGACTACAAATAAATGCAACTATGTCAGACCAATCTTAGAGACTACAAATAAATGCAACTATGTCAGACCAATGGCAGCCGTGATAGCTCAGTGATTAGTGAACCGGACTACAAAGGACAAGAGGTTAGGTTCGATCCTGATCGACGGCTTCCAGATTCATCTAGCCATAAATGGGTACCGGATTTTTTTCTAGGAAAGTAAAGCCGTACGGGCGTAATACTGGCCACATTAATCCACAAATCATGTGCCGAAAATCTGTAAAAATTATGGTCACTAACACCATATATACGACACATGCCGTGACTGGACTCTTTACTTGCTTTTACTTTTATGTCAGACCAATTTTAGAGACTACAAATAATTGCGACTCATTATCATCATCATTGAGTGCCGTCTCCACATCGAAGGTTGGCTACCATGGAGCGCCATTCCACTCTGTCTCTTGCTTTGATGGGGCACATTGTCAGAGGCTGACTTGTCCATCTTTTGATGTTGCTCGTCCATGTTAGTCTTGGTCTGCATCTGCCTCTTTTATTTTTTTTTTTTTAGTACAGTATCATCAGCATATCTTAGGTTATTGATTATCTTCCCATTAATGTTTAGGCCTGGTATCTCTATGATGTATTTAAAGATTTGCTCAGTGTATAGATTGAACAAGCTTGGTGATAGGATGCATCCCTGTCTTACTCCTCTTTTTATATCCATGGGTGTAAAGTTATCCTTGTTATATTTTATTATTGCTGTTTGCTCCCAGTACAAATTACATATCAGTCGTATGTCTGTGTCATCCAGACTTATATCTTTTAGGCAGTCTATAAGTGACTATGATGTATTCTATCAAATGCTGTGGTGTAGTCTATGAAGCAGGCATATATTGGTTTGTTTACTTCTATGTACTTTTCAATCAATGTCCTCATGCAGAATATGGCTTCTTTTGTCCCACTGTTTTTCCTGAATCCGAAATGCTGCTCATCTAATTCATTATTAATTTTATTCTGAACCCTTTCTTGTATAACTTTTAGTAAAATTGTGCGGCTCAATTTGGCTTTTTGTTCTAAAATCACTACATTCAACTGCACCATTCTTTTTAGGCGATGCAATGAAAGTTGATGTTTTTAGTTCATTTGGTACCAATTTCGACTATCTCAGACCAATTTTAGAGACTACAAATAATTGCGACTACGTTAGACCAATCTACAAACATCAGAACTTTCTGCAAACACGTGACCCGTAGATAGACACAAAAACCTATAATTGACCGATGAGAACGATAAATGAAAACGACTTCCAGCTAATGACGATATTCAAGTACTAGTCGACTAATCATTTCATCGCTGAATTCATGAAACTGAACGTAGCAGTACAGTATTAAGCAAACAACAGAGTTATGTCCATTACCATATAAACCACAGGGTGCCAAACGTGACTGGCCTCATCATACTCCCACAACGCCACAACTCATTTGCATATTTCAATGCCACAAACAGAAAGCGAAAAGTCAATTTGCGTCATGCGAATTTAAAGATCCTATTTTCTCGTGTCCACAAACGACCAATTACAGGGCCTCCCATGTATCACCGTAGAACGAGGAATTCGACCGAGGGTTGAAATTGTGTTAACCAAAATGAGAGCTTAGCAGCACTGAATTGTAACGTACTATCAGTTGCAGAAAGACTTTCTTGTCTTCTTCTTCTCTTGTGTTTTCTTCTTTGTATCAGATAATTCAAAACAATTACAAATTGGAAAGCTGCACTGACCAACGAGTCGACCGTGGGTACTATGACGCCCTTCACTTATTTTCCAGGCGCCCTTGACATACTTTTCGATCGTTAAATTTTACTCAGCCCAACATTAACGTTAATTAGAATTTCAAAATATTTTTATTAAAAAATTTTTTTTTATAGTCCTCAGGAGAACGCGGTCTATCCGCTTCGGCATTATCGTGCGCTGAGAGCAGCGAGTTTAGCCAGAACCTTCTCAACGCGCAGGGAACATATTGATGGACTATTAGAAACACTCAAGAAACATAACACCAGGATAGCCAACAGAAGAACAAAAGATCACATATCATATCTACCCTCGAGGCAGAAAACTAAATGAGGAAGCAGAGAAGAAGAAACAGAAGAAGAGGAAGAATAAGAAGAGGAAGTATAAGAAGCGAATATGTCTCGACAGACATCACACTAAGTAAATTTGCGTTGGCCAGCTTTGACCTCTGGCGAAGTCCCTGGTAACTTGGAACTTAATTTTGCGTGTTAATTCGTTTTCCCCTGGCAACCGTGTACACAGGGGTCCCTCGCCTCACAGGCAGACAACACGGTTTTCAGAAGTAGTTATATTGTTTGTTTTTTTTTTGTTTTTTTGTGTGTGGATAAGTAAGTAACCGACGTCTCAAACCGGGCCTCGATTCTGAGACCAATGGGTGGTTGCCGTAGAGGGAAATCTCAAATAAAATTTCCAATGGGTGCACCCGGGATTTAAACTCATAATCTCTCTGTATTAAGACCGGCGTCTTGCCTCGAGACCAACCAGTCCCCACACTAAGTAGGTAAAGACGGAGGTAGGTTAGGAGTGTGCAAGGACAGTACTTCACAGCAAGAGGCAGCCACGCTCTCCGGGATGGTCCTAGAGCTTATTTGGTCCCCCCGCTCCTATCCAGTCCACGGATGGCTCCTTGTACCTACTTGTGTATGGCAGCGCCCCCGGACAACGCCTTTGACTAGCCGACTAAACTACAGAAGTCAAGTCAAAAGAGTAAGTCTTCCTTCTATAGTACACAGAGCTGTTGGCAGAAGGGGCTGTGGACCGACTCCGGTCGTTATCGGTTGACGGCAGGAGCTGGAACGGCCTGGTATCGGGCTCAGAGCACAATAGGGACCAAAGCTTTTAAGTGGCCAGAACCAATCAGAAATCAGAAATCAAACTACTGATTACAGACTGTCGAGAAATGATATTAAACGATTTAAACATTAGAAAGAATAAACTTATAAACACCATTCTGTAGGGGAAATTACAATACTATTGCTACGTAAATTACAATACTATTGCTACGTAAATTACAATACTATTGCTACGTAAATTACAATACTATTGCTACGTAAATTACAATACTATTGCTACGTAAATTACAATACTATTGCTACGTAAATTACAATACTATTGCTATATAAATTACAATACTATAGCTACGTAAATTACAATACTATTGCTACATAAATTACACTACTATTGTTACATAAATTACAATAGTATTGCTACATAAATTACAATACTATTGCTACATAAATTACAATACTATTGCTACATAAATTACACTACTATTGCTACATAAATTACACTACTTTTGCTACATAAATTACAATATTATTGTTACGTAAATTACAATACTATTGCTACGTCAAAAGAGACGGGGGGGGGGGCGGAAAGAACAATAACGGAAGGCATGATTCCTAGGCTACGCATCGAGGGCAGATCAAAAAGGAGATAGTTTCAAGACATCAAGGAAACATAGAACATGACAACAGAAGAAGTTGGAGATCTGGCTAGAGACAGAGACTCTTTCAGACGGGATGTGGTGAATGCAACGTTCTGTTGTAGATCAAGCTAGAGACAGAGATTCTTTCAGACGGGATGTGGTGAATGCAACGTTCTGTTGTAGATCAAGCTAGAGACAGAGACTCTTTCAGACGAGCTGTGGTGAATGCAACGTTCTGTTGTAGATCAAGCAAGAGACAGAGACTCTTTCAGACGGGGTGTGGTGAATGCAACGTTCTGTTGTAGATCAAGCTAGAGACAGAGACTCTTTCAGACGAGCTGTGGTGAATGCAACGTTCTGTTGTAGATCAAGCTAGAGACAGAGACTCTTTCAGACGAGCTGTGGTGAATGCAACGTTCTGTTGTAGATCAAGCTAGAGACAGAGACTCTTTCAGACGAGCTGTGGTGAATGCAACGTTCTGTTGTAGATCAAGCTAGAGACAGAGACTCTTTCAGACGAGCTGTGGTGAATGCAACGTTCTGTTGTAGATCAAGCTAGAGACAGAGACTCTTTCAGACGAGCTGTGGTGAATGCAACGTTCTGTTGTAGATCAAGCTAGAGACAGAGACTCTTTCAGACGAGCTGTGGTGAATGCAACGTTCTGTTGTAGATCAAGCTAGAGACAGAGATTCTTTCAGACGGGCTGTGGTGAATGCAACGTTCAACAAAGGACAATCGACCTGCTGATGAAGTAAAGACTCTATTTTTTCAGAGTTAAGTTTAATCTCTTGATTTTAATAACTTTAATATTAATATATGGCAAGGATTTGAGAATCATAAAACACATGTACTGGCAACAAATAGCAGTCATACGAATTAGCAACCAAACATGACAGTTCCAATATATAACAGGGAGTTAGACAATGCTGTGTTCTGTCGCCGGATTTGTTTTCACTTTACAGCGAAAATATGAGATCATTAGTAGACAAAAAAGGAATTTAAGTCAAACGTCACAACATAAATAATTGGAGAAACGTGGATGACACAGTCTTAATAGCAGAGACAGAGAATGAACTACAGAAGTAATAGTCATACCAATCAGCACCGTCATGCAGCATACAATTAAACAGGACAGACCTGAAACAAGTGCAATGCGTCAAATACTTCGACACAATAATAACATCAGATGGAAGATACACCACAGAAATAAAAAAAAAGCAGAATAGCTCAGGCCAAAATAGCATTTCAGAAAATGAAAAACATCATATGCAACAAATCTTTGTCAATAGAAGTGAGAAAGAGAGTTTATCGGTGCTATATAGAACCATTTATGACCTATGGAAGTGAATCATGGGCAATAGACAAGCAAATAAAAAAAAACGATTAGGGGTCATACAGATGGGATTTCTCAGAAGAATGTGGAAAGCTCCATGGACATCTAAAATGATCAACAAAAGTATTCTCAAAGAGGCCAACACAATAAGGGAGCTCCTAAAATAAACAGGACAGTTCAAATATATACCGTCATGGCACATGATGATGAATATTACTACGAAAGTTGCTTCTTTTATTATTATTATTATTAACATTATTATTATTATTGCAATAATAACTCGCCGCCCGCGAAACCAGTCAGATGCTGCCTCCCTCCCCTCCCCCCTATATAAACCCGTTGGACATCGCTGAAGTAGAGGTTAGTCAACGACTAGTCAGCACTGAATCCCTGGAATGTCGCTGCTCCTATAACAGGTATCACTTCCAATTATAAGGGAACGAGTGGCGTGGTGTAATGTACTTTCCCACAAAGTATGGTGACAGCATGACAAAAGAATGACAATACAAAATATTGGACGTTTCAGCCTACGTCCGGCCTTCTTCAGAAAACAGGGACAACACAAACACACAATGAAATTAAGATATTCTCTACTACACTAATCATCATCATCATCATGAGCCATACCTGTTGGCGTAAACGATCATGTCGTTTCCACAATCTTCTATCTACCGTACATCGTATCAGTTCTGTTGTTGACTGTTTCCCATGCCATGACACCACGCTATCCAGTATTTTCTCTCTTTGTCGTCCGCAATCTCTCTTTCCCTATATTTTGCCAGTTGTAACCAAGTATTCCAACTTTCCACTTCGCATGATGTGCCCGAAAAATTTTGATTGTTTCTTTCTTATTTTTCTTAGGAGCTCCCTTTTTTGTGTTGGCCTCTGAGAATTTCCTCGTTGGTCTGTCTTTTTAGCTGTCTAGGTAACTTTCAAAACTCTTCTGAGAAATCCCATCTCTGTGCCCTGTATCGTCTTTTCATTTGTTTATTCAAGGTCCATGATTCGCTTCCATATGTCAGAATTGGCTCTATATAGCACCGTTAAACTATCTTTCTCATTTCTTTTGACATAGATTTGTTACTACACAACTAAATGTAATGTTTGTGTCGCTCCTGTTTTCTGAAGAACGTCACATGTATACCGAAAAGTCCATTACTTTGTATAGTATAGTCCTAATTTGTAAAGCTATCACCATATTTTGTAGATTTTCTATGCGATCGCGGGGCGCGCTGGCGTGGTTCCTACCATACCAATAATAACAATATCCATAACTATGGAAACAATCACGGACATCAAGACTACTCTTAAATTCCACGAGGCGTAGTCGAGGGTTTCTTTATTACTTCCCCGGTAAAATTCAGAGGAAGGGAGAGACAATTAGACCCACCTGGGTCATGATTCCGAAGTGTCTTTGTTCCGTAACGTTTCTTTTGGTAAACGGAAGTCACTGGCACATTCGGCTCTTGAAGATACAAATAATATCAGCTAGATTGGGCCTCATTAGTGTCTTCAACTTTTGGGTTGAGATTGGTTACATGTTCAAAGCCTGGACGTAACAACATGCAAAGTCACGTGTGACACTAATTAACATAAAAAGGCAGAGGCAGACCAAGACTAACATGGACGAGTAACATCAAAAGATGGACAATTCAACCTATGACAACCTGGTCCATCAAAGCAAGAAACAGAGTGGAATGGCGCTCCATGGTAGCCAACCTTCGATGCGGAAACGGCACTCAATGATGATGATGATGACTTCAATGACACATTTTTTTTCTAGTTGAGAACTATATCTCTCTCTCGTTCCCGCTCCTCTTTCTCTCTGCCTGTCAACTGTTTGCCCTCCTCCCCGCCTCGTTATATTATGCAGCCTAACTGCCAGATGCAGATAAACTCATGAAGGCGACAAGAATAGATAGATTGTTTTTAAAGCATTACGTTCCGACACACACTCCAGGTAGAGAGAAGAATAAACGTGACATTACTGGGTTATGATACATTCAGTAGAGAGAGGAACTAACGTGACATTACTGGGTTATGATACATTCAGTAGAGATAGAAATTAACGTGACATTACTGAGTTATGATACATTCAGTAGAAAGAGGAATTAACGTGACATTACTGGGTTATGATACATTCAGTAGAGAGAGGAATTAACGTGACATTACTGGGATATGATACATTCAGTAGAGAGAGGAATTAACGTGACATTACTGGGTTATGATATATTCAGTAGAGAGAGAAATTAATGTGACATTACTGAGTTATGATACATTCAGTAGAGAAAAGAATTAACGTGACATTACTGAGTTATGATACATTCAGTAGAGAGAAGAATTAACGTGACATTACTGGGTTATGATACATTCAGTAGAAAGAAGAATTAACGGGGCATTACTGGGTTATGATATATTCAGTAGAGAGAAGAATTAACGTGACATTACTGGGTTATGATACATTCAGTAGAGAGAAGAATTAACGTGACATCACTGGGTTATGATACATTCAGTAGAAAGAAAAATTAACGGGACATTACTGGGTTATGATATATTCAGTAGAGAGAAGAATTAACGTGACATTGCTGGGTTATGATACATTCAGTAGAGAGAAGAATTAACGTGACATCACTGGGTTATGATACATTCAGTAGAAAGAAAAACTAACGGGACATTACTGGGTTATGATATATTCAGTAGAGAAAAGAATTAACGTGGCATTACTGGGTTATGATACATTCAGTAGAGAGAAGAATTAATTTGACATTCATGAGTTATGATACATTCAGTAGAGAAAGGAATTAACGTGACATTACTGGGTTATGATACATTCAGTAGAGAGAGGAATTAACGTGACATTACTGAGTTACGATACATTCAGTAGAGAGAAGAATTAACGTGACATTACTGAATTATGATACATTCAGTAGAGAGAGGAATTAACGTGACATTACTGGGTTATGATACATTCAGTAGAGAGAGGAATTAACGTGACATTACTGAGTTATGATACATTCAGTTGAGAGAGCAATTAACGTGACATTCCTGAGTTATGATACATTCAGTAGAGAAAGGAATTAACGTGACATTACTGGGTTATGATACATTCAGTAGAGAGAGGAATTAACGTGACATTACTGAGTTACGATACATTCAGTAGAGAAAAGAATTAACGTGACATTACTGAATTATGATACATTCAGTAGAGAGAGGAATTAACGTGACATTACTGGGTTATGATATATTCAGTAGAGAGAGATATTAATGTGACATTACTGAGTTATGATACATTCAGTAGAGAAAAGAATTAACGTGACATTACTGAGTTATGATACATTCAGTAGAGAGAAGAATTAACGTGACATCACTGGGTTATGATACATTCAGAAGAAAGAAGAATTAACGGGACATTACTGGGTTATGATATATTCAGTTTAGAGAGAAGAATTAATTTGACATCACTGAGTTATGATACATTCATCAGAGAGAGGAATTAACGTGACATTACTGGATTATGATACATTCAGTAGAGAGAGGAATAACGTGACATTACTGGGTTATGATACATTCAGTAGAGGGCAGAATTAACGTGACATTACTGTGTTATATGATACATTCAGCAGAGAGAAAAATTAACGTGATATTACTGGGTTATTATACATTCAGTAGAGAGAAGTATTAACATGACAATTCTGGTTTATGATACATTCAGTAGAGAAAAGAATTAACGTGACATTACTGGGTTATGATACATTCAGTAGAGAATTAACGTGACATTACTGGTTTATGATACATTCAGTAGAGAGAAGTATTAACATGACAATACTGGTTTATGATACATTCAGTAGTGAGAAGAATTAACGTGACATTACTGGGCTATGATATAATTCAGTAGAGAGAATAATTAACGGGACATTACTGGGCTATGATACATTCAGAAGCGAGCCAGTGTTTTTTTATCGATTTTATTATCATTTTTTTACCCAAAAAGCTACTTATCCCTTTTTGTATTTTATCGGGACGCCAATTCGAGGCAACATGAGATGGACAAACTATCTTGATTCCATTGTTTCGTCATTCTTGCGGTCTGCCGGTGGGACCTGGATCGGAGAATAAAGGTCCAGTGCTGTCGCCGCGCGATGTTTGGGTCTAACTTTTTATTAGCAGAAGGGTAAGAGATTTTTTTTCAATAAAAGAAGAAAAACAGAGATAATGATTTGTGTTTTCTTTTCAGGAAAAGCAAGTTCTTTAGGATGAACTGTCGCAGATGAATGGAGCAACAAACCTGATCGTACTAGAGAGGGGCTCCTCGATGTTAGCACCTTCCCTAGCTCATTGAGCTCACCGATGCGTGATTTTTGTTCAACTGAGCGGACTAAGAAGAATGAAATAGATTGAAGAAACAACGACAAATTTATTTATACCGTTCACTCGTGGACATAGCAGGTCAAAGTACATAGCGAAAAATACAGGGAAACAATCCGAGGAAAAACTGAGTGCCCACAGAAAGAAATGAGTGAAAGAAATCAGCATAAAACATGCAGTCTACGGACAGTTAACTTTGACAGCAGAAACACATGAGAACGGTATGTAAGCGAGAAAACAGTCGGGGAATACAGGCAATGGTGGAGTGTCTGGGCCTAGTAGATGGGGTTTGAAATATTTAAATCTTTTGATGAAAACTAAGGGAAATATAGGTAAACATGGAAATCCAAATAAATAAAGTTAAATACTAATATAAATATTATAAACTCCAATATTAAATCATTTTTGTCATATAACTGTGAAACATCATCATCATGTGCCATACCGGTTGGCGTAGGTGATCATGTCCCTCCACAATCTTCTATCCACCGTGCATCGTATCAGTTCTGTTGTTGACTGTTTTCCATGCCATGACACCAAGCTATCCAGTATTTTCTCTCTTTGTCGTCCGCGATCTCTCTTTCCTTTTATTTTGCCTGTTGTAACCAAGTATTCCGACTATCCTCTTCTCATGATGTGCCCGAAAAATGTTGATTGCTTCTTTCTGATGTTTTTTTTAAGAGCTCCCGTTTTGTGTTGGCCTCTTTGAGAACTTCCTCATTGGTCTTTTTAGCTGTCCAGTGAGCTTTTAACATTCTTCTGAAAAATCCCATCTCTGTGGCCTCTAGTCGTCTTTTCATTTGTTTTCATGTGAAACAAGGAGAACAATAACAATGACAATAACAAAGATGCTGACCTCTATTAATGGATGCTTGTGTAAAATAAAAGATGGAGATAGCAGGACGAAATCACTAACGTAGAATTATGGGATGGTACCAGTCAAATACCAGTGGATAAAGAGATACAACGAAGACGATGTGCTGGATATGACACACACTGAGGAAGTCAACTGAAAATATTACACGACAGGCCCATTTTAGAATCTACAGGGGAAGAGACAAAGAGAAAGACCAAACTATTCTTGGAGAAGATAGATGGAAGCAGAGATGAAGATGATGGGGAAGACAGATGGAAGCATAGATGAAGATGATGGGGAAGACAGATGGAAGCATAGATGAAGATGATGGGGAAGACAGATGGAAGCATAGATGAAGATGATGGGGAAGACAGATGGAAGCATAGATGAAGATGATGGGGAAGACAGATGGAAGCATAGATGAAGATGATGGGGAAGACATGGAACGATCTTAAAAGAAAGGCAAGAAACAGAACAGCCTGTAAAGTGTTTGCTGAAGACCTATGCTCCACAGGGAGTTGAAAGGTAGAAGAAGAAATAAATAAAATATGAAATAGGTAGAGCGATAACTACTATTAACAACAAAAACCATGGCAATCATTATAATAAAAGCAGGATGAATCATTAAACTAAATACAGTGCAGTGTAACAGTGTTAACATCAACTAAACATGTACATTAAACTAAATACAGTGTAGTGTAACAGTGTTAACATCAACTAAACATATATATTAAACTAAATATAAACAATCCATTCTACAATTTCTAGAAATATAACTTTTTAAATACAAAAAATAGAACATATTATAAAGGTCATTCAGAACCTTTAATAAACGGAACTTAATTGTAACACGACGTTTATAACACTATATAGAACATTTTATGAACAAGAACAGAACATATACAACAGATACAGATGTACAGTAGAGGGGTGAATATAAAAGATGGAGTGTGATGCTCGCCTCATCTGTCGAGCGCGTGTTGCGAATGTGTTGTATTAAATCAAAGTGTGTTGTAGTAAAGACAAGTGTGTTGTAGTAAAGCCAAGTGTGTTGTAGTAAAGCCAAGTGTGTTGTCTCAAAGCAAAGTGTGATGTAGTAAAGCAAAGTCAGTTATAGCAAGGTTAGGTGAGTTATCAAGTGTGTTGTGGCAAAGCCAATTGTGTTGTAGCAGAGCACAGTGTGATGTCAAGTGTGTTCTAGCAAGCATGCAGCAGGAAAAAAATATCAAATGTCAACTAAAATGTCACTTTGTGATGCAAATAATAAAATGTCACTTTGTGATGCAAATAATAAAATGTCACTTTGTGATGCAAATAATAAAATGTCACTTTGTGATGCAAATAATAAAATGTCACTTTGTGATGCAAATAATAAAATGTCACTTTGTGATGCAAATAATAAAATGTCACTTTGTGATGCAAATAATAAAATGTCACTTTGTGATGCAAATAATAAAATGTCACCTTGTGATGCAAATAATAAAATGTCACCTTGTGATGCAAATAATAAAATGTCACTTTGTGATGTGAATAATAAAATGTCACTTTGTGATGTAAATAATAAAATGTCAATTGGTGATGTAAATAATAAAATGTCACTTTGTGATGTAAATAATAAAATGTCACTTTGTGATGTAAATAATAAAATGTCAATTGGTGATGTAAATAATAAAATGTCACTTTGTGATGTAAATAATAAAATGTCACTTTGTGATGTAAAAAATAAAATGTCACTATGTGATGTAAATAATAAAATGTCACTATGTGATGTGAATAATAAAATGTCACTTTGTGATGTGAATAATAAAATGTCACTTTGTGATGTGAATAATAAAATGTCACTTTGTGATGTGAATAATAAAATGTCACTTTGTGATGTAAATAATAAAATGTCACTTTGTGATGTGAATAATAAAATGTCACTTTGTGATGTAAATAATAAAATGTCACTTTGTGATGTAAATAATAAAATGTCACTTTGTGATGCAAATAATAAAATGTCACTTTGTGATGCGAATAATAAAATGTCACTTTGTGATGCGAATAATAAAATGTCACCTTGTGATGTAAATAATAAAATGTCACTTTGTGATGTAAATAATAAAATGTCACTTTGTGATGCAAATAATAAAATGTCACTTTGTGATGCGAATAATAAAATGTCACTTTGTAATGCGAATAATAAAATGTCACCTTGTGATGTAAATAATAAAATGTCACCTTGTGATGTAAATAATAAAATGTCACTTTGTGATGTGAATAATAAAATGTCACTTTGTGATGTAAATAATAAAATGTCAATTGGTGATGTAAATAATAAAATGTCACTTTGTGATGTAAATAATAAAATGTCACTTTGTGATGTAAATAATAAAATGTCAATTGGTGATGTAAATAATAAAATGTCACTTTGTGATGTAAATAATAAAATGTCACTTTGTGATGTAAATAATAAAATGTCACTATGTGATGTGAATAATAAAATGTCACTTTGTGATGTGAATAATAAAATGTCACTTTGTGATGTGAATAATAAAATGTCACTTTGTGATGTGAATAATAAAATGTCACTTTGTGATGTAAATAATAAAATGTCACTTTGTGATGTGAATAATAAAATGTCACTTTGTGATGAAAATAATAAAATGTCACTTTGTGATGCAAATAATAAAATGTCACTTTGTGATGCGAATAATAAAATGTCACTTTGTGATGCGAATAATAAAATGTCACCTTGTGATGTAAATAATAAAATGTCACCTTGTGATGTAAATAATAAAATGTCACTTTGTGATGTGAATAATAAAATGTCACTTTGTGATGTAAATAATAAAATGTCACTTTGTGATGTAAATAATAAAATGTCACTTTGTGATGTAAGTAATAAAATATCACTTTGTGATGTAAGTAATAAAATGTCACCTTGTGATGTAAATAATAAAATGTCATTTTGTGATGTAAATAAACTGATGTAACGTATCTTTGTCTTGCTGCTGCTGCTGCTGCTGCTGCTGCTGCTACTGCTACTGCTACTGCTACTACTACTGCTACTACTACTACTACTACTACTACTACTACTAGACACACATACACACAAGCATGAATATATATATACACACACAAACACATTTACAAACATTCATATATTCGTACCAGAAAGCTTGTCAACACAGAGATGAGATGTCTGAGAAAAGTGCGTGGAGCAACCAGAAAAGACAAAATCAGAAATGATAGAAGAGCAAGAGTAGGCATTGAACCAAACCTAAGCTACACACAAAAACAACAAATAAATCGGTTTGCCCATCTAGAAAGAATGGCATGTGACTACTTACCGTACAAAGCATATGTAAAAGTGGAGAAGGGAGAAGAGCAAGAGGCAGACCCAGAGTAAGATGGACAGACAACATCAAAGAATCGCTACAACAACATCAATTGAGAGCGAGTGAAGTCTCTATAAGTTAAGGGCGAGAACCAAAACGTTGTACCTCCCTCGACACCCGAACGGATACAAGAAGGAAGTGAAGAAAGAAAAGAAAGAAAAGAAAGAAAAGAAAGAAAAGAAAGAAAAGAAAGAAAAGAAAGAAAAGAACAAAAAAATATATAAATAATCACCTCCAAATTTACACACACACACATAACATCACACACATTTACAATCATCCACCTATACTACACCAATTTACACACACACCTCCAAATATACCTCCAAATCTACACACACACATAACATCACACAGATTTACAATCATCCACTAATACAAAACCACTGTACTTCACACACCACTGTACTTACCTCCCACACATGTGCACACCCGCACTAATCAGCAAAAAGACTAACACCAAACAAATCCAATTCACCAAACATCAAATATCCAAACAATGAACACTCCCGTTGAGTAATTTCCCCGATAAAATATCACAAAACTGACCTTTAACCTTTCCCCTCTGACAGGTCACTAGCAACGACTAAACCAGGACAGCCCCAAACAAGACATGCCCTAGCAACAATACAAATGACATTAACCTTCCCAAGTTGTATGAACCGCTAATTTGCACCCAGCACTAAACACCACAAACACCCGCACACAGAAAGCATGTCGTAGACGGCCAGTCACCAAAACATGAGACCACAGAAAGAGAAGTTCTGTTTGGTCTCTCCCCGTTCTCAGGAAAAATGTCTAATACTTGTATACATTCATCATCTTCTTTCTCACATTCATCTTCTTGGTCATATTAATCTTCCCACATTCTTCTTCTCCTCTTCCTCTCCTGTACCTTCTCCTCCTCTTTTATTTTCTTCTTCTTCTTTGTTCTACTTCTTTCTTCTTCTTCTTCCTTAATGTTCTTCTTTATTCTACTTCGTCTTCTTCCTCTTATGTTCCCCTTCATTCTTCTTGTCCTCATTCCTCTTGTTCTCATTCTACTTCTCCACATTCTCCTCCACCTCCCCCGCCTCCATCTTCACTAGTGTTCCCCAACCAATATTCATCTTCACGGGTGTTCCCCCAACCAATATTCATCTTCACGAGTGTTCCCCCAACCACTATTCATCTTCACTAGTGTTCCCCCAACCACTATTCATCTTCACTAGTGTTCCCCCAACCACTATTCATCTTCACTAGTGTTCCCCCAACCACTATTCATCTTCACTAGTGTTCCCCCAACCACTATTCACCTTCACTAGTGTTCCCCCAACCACTATTCATCTTCACTAGTGTTCCCCCAACCACTATTCACCTTCACTAGTGTTCCCCCAACCACTATTCATCTTCACTAGTGTTCCCCCAACCAGTCTGTGCCACAGGAGACTGGCTAATTTTTTTTTTTTTTTTTAAAGGATAATCGTAATGATTGCAAAAATGAGAACTGTCGATATAGATGACCTAGGATCGCACTTTCCGTCAGGACGGACAATCATCGCTGTAGCCCTGACGTGAGCGCCCTCTGGCGGTCTTTTCCCATGGCAAGTCAGATCTGACAAAAAGCAACAGTAAATCACAGTAGCTGGCGCTACTCTTAAGTTAGGTTTCATTAACTAAGATACGACCAGAAATGAATCCGCAAAACTGATGGATTCCAAGTCGCGCAACGACTAAGATACGACCAGAAATGAATCCGTTCATAATAGCTGGCGCTACTCTTAAGTTAGGCTTCATGAACTAAGATACGACCAGAAATGAATCCGTTCATAATAGCTGGAGCTACTCTTAAGTTAGGTTTCATGAACTAAGATACGACCAGAAATGAACCCGTTCACAATAGCTGGAGCCACTCTTAAGTTAGGCTTCATGAACTAATATACGACCAGAAATGAATCCGTAAAACTGATGGATTCCAAGTCGCGCAACGGAGTTCGTGCACGTGGATCAATTTTATCTTCTGATATTATCGGCATTTCGCAGAAAAGATCGGATCACCTATGGTTGTGTCAGAAGTGCATCGATGATGATCCTAACTTAACCTACAATAATCGCTACAGCTCGCTGCATCGATGATGATCCTAACTTAACCTACAATAATCGCTACAGCTCGCTGCATCGATGATGATCCTAACTTAACCTAAAATAATCGCTACAGCTCGCTGCATCGATGATGATCCTAACTTAACCTACAATAATCGCTACAGCTCGCTGCATCGACTAGCTAGCGACTCGGCATCGAGCCGGTTGTACTTAGCCCACCTTAACTCCATCTTAAGTTAAGTCTTCACTTCTCGAGTCTGTTTGCCTTCTACTTTTCCCTCCAGCGTGACCTTTTAGCAGTATCTTGTTCACTGACACCCCCGCCTTCCCAACCCAAAAAAAAAAAACACCTGCCATATATGCTATTCTCCCAGCATTCACTTCATCATTCACAGCTTTCATTATACTGCTAAATCTATATTTATTTATTTATTTACGGAAGACAAGACTGGGTATAACAGAAATAACAAAACTAGTCGTAACAAGATTTGACGTTTTGAACGAAGGGCGCAAAAAATGTTGACTTGTACGTAAAACTGCGACACAACGCAACAAGAGCGCCTTTTATACCAAACTAATAAAGAAATATACCCATTGAGTACAGCTGCTGGCGTCTGTTCAACGATGACTTTAATTTTTCATTGTTTGGGTTCAGTGACACAATCGGGAAATACAACTGGCGAGTGATATCAGATATGGTAAAGATATACAAGTGTTGACTGATAACATATATGGTAAAGATATACAAGTGGTGATTGATAACATATATGGTAAAGATATGCAAGTAGAGATTGATAACATATATGGTAAAGATATACAAGTGGAGATTGATAACATATATGGTAAAGATATACAAGTGGAGATTGATAACATATATGGGAAAGACATACAAGTGGTGATTGATAACATATATGGGAAAGACATACAAGTGGTGATTGATAACATATATGGTAAAGATATACAAGTGTTGATTGATAACATATATGGTAAAGATATACAAGTGGAGATTGATAACATATATGGTAAAGATATACAAGTGGAGATTGATAACATATATGGGAAAGACATACAAGTGTTGATTGATAACATATATGGTAAAGAAATACAAGTGGAGATTGATAACATATATGGTAAAGATATACAAGTGGAGAATGATAACGTATATGGTAAAGATATACTAGTGGAGATTGATAACAGATATGGTAAAGACATACAAGTGGAGAGTGATAACATATATGACAAAGATATCCATGTGATTTCACAAATTGGCTCAATATTGCAGAACAAACAAATCACTAGTAACGAAAGCGGTATATAACCATTTATTCCTCCCAAACTCTTATGTTAATCGAAGAGAGTCCACCCAAAACTCTTGAGCTAGTCCGAGCGTCCACCGAAAACTCTTGTGTTAATCTGAGCGTCCACCAAAAAAAACTCGTATTTTAATCAGAGCGTCCACCCAAAAAACTATTATGTTAATCTGAGAGTTAAATAAAAACTCATCTGTTAATCTGAGAGTTAGCCAAAAACTCTTATGTTTATTTGAGAATCCACCAAAAGCTCTTATGTTAATCTGAGAGTCCACCTAAAACGATTATGTTAATCTGAGAGTCCACCAAAAACTCTTATGTTAATCTAAGAGAGTCCACCTAAAACTCTAGAGCTAGTTCCAGGGTCCACCCAAATCTATTATGTTAATCTGAGTGTCCACCGAAAAACTATTATGTTAATCGAAGTGTCTACCTAAAACTCTAATGTTAATCTAAGTGCCCACCCAAATCTATTATGTTAATCTGAGTGTCCATCCACATCTCATATTAATCTAAGTGCCCACCCAAAATTCTAATGTTAATCTGAGAGTCCACCCAAAAGCTCTTATGTTAATCTGAGAGTCCACCTAAAACGATTATGTTAATCTGAGAGTCCACCAAAAACTCTTATGTTAATCTAAGAGAGTCCACCTAAAACTCTAGAGCTAGTTCCAGGGTCCACCCAAATCTATTATGTTAATCTGAGTGTCCACCGAAAAACTATTATGTTAATCGAAGTGTCTACCTAAAACTCTAATGTTAATCTAAGTGCCCACCCAAATCTATTATGTTAATCTGAGTGTCCATCCAAATCTCATATTAATCTAAGTGCCCACCCAAAATTCTAATGTTAATCTGAGAGTCCACCCAAAACTCTAATGTTAATCTGAGAGTCCACCCAAAACTCTAATGTTAATCTAAGTGCCCACCCAAAACTCTTAAATTAATCTGAGAGTCCACCCAAAACTCTAATGTTAATCTGAGAGTGCACCCAAAACTCTAATGTTAATCTGAGAGTCCACCCAAAACTCTAATGTTAATCTGAGAGTGCACCCAAAACTCTAATGTTAATCTGAGAGTCCACCCAAAACTCTAATGTTAATCTAAGTGCCCACCCAAAACTCTTAAATTAATCTGAGAGTCCACCCAAAACTCTAATGTTAATCTGAGAGTGCACCCAAAACTCTTCGTCTGAGTGTGTTCCCAAAACTGTGATGCTAGTTGAAGGACAAGAAGAAGAAGAAGAAAGGGCAGGGAGAGAAAAAAGTCGGAAGACAACATCAAAGAACGGACAGGCCGCGACTTTAGGGTAGGATATAAGACAGAGCGGGTGAGATAGAAATGTTAGGAAATTAACGACCAAACGACATATAACGGATAGGAAAAGAGCAAGAAAGACACACATAATGAGAGAGACAGAGAGAGAGAGAGAGAGTGAGAGAGAGATAGAGAGAATGAGAAAGAAAGCTTTGTATTCTCATTTATTACAAAATGTCTACCACCAGTATCGACTTGGCAACCCTCTCATAGAACTAGTTCTGTCTCCAACTTATAACCTTTGGCGACCCTTGACGTTAGTACAACTTCACAACTTATAACCTTTGGAGACCCTTGACGTTAGTGCAACTTCACAACTTATAACCTTTGGCGACCCTTGACGTTAGTACAACTTCACAACTTATAACCTTTGGCGACCCTTGACGTTAGTGCAACTTCACAACTTATAACCTTTGGCGACCCTTGACGTTAGTGCAACTTCACAAGAACAACGATGAATCGACCAGTTCTTTAATAGCCCAAAACTGTTCCCTTGAGATCACACCTCGGCAGGTCTGTACTGAGAAAGGAACTGTGGTTTTCCTGAATGGTTTGCTACATAAGGGGAGCCGCGATAGCTCAGTGGTTAGTGAACTGGACTACAAAGGACAAGAGGTTCGATCCCAACCGACGGCTTCCGGTTCACCCAGCCTTTAATGGGTACCGGATTTTTTTCTGGGAAAGTAAAGCGGCACGGGCGTAATACCGACCACATTACCCCAAAAATCATGTGCCGAAAATCTGTAAAATGTATGGTCACTAACACCATATTCCCTATACGCCACTTGGCGTGACCGGGGTACTTTACTTTTTTTTACTTTGCTGCATAAGATTGATAAGACAGTATCTCAGATTGACTCAGTATCGACAGGAGTGGATATAGCTCTTGAATGGCTCTACAGTGACCTGCGAGTACTGTCCAGCGCATGCTGATGTACACGGCAATGAAATAGCCGATGAGCTGGCTGGTAGGTTTGGAGCTGTGTGTGGCCTGACTTTGGACAAAGAGGACATCGCCAAGTTTGTTCTTCATTCCTTAAGAGAAGAGAACGATAGGTGGGACAATGAGGCATATATTGAGAGACTGAGGAGCTATAAAGGTGGAGAAGGGATCTGGTCGATCAAGAGTGTTTAACGGGAAAAGCAGATGTGACTATAATCAACACCTTGCAGGAACAATCAGTCCTCACGCTTCAAAAAAAAGTCCTGGACGGTCGGTGGAGCGGGTCTGGGATACTCCGAGCTCAATGAAACTAATGCATTATTAGAATCGAAAGTATAAGCTTTCATTTCGACCTTATACAGAACAAAATAAAACACAATTACTGGAGACTGGAATATTCTCAACACGCGACCTTGGCCCTTGAGCACACACACATTCCAGTGATTACGGCCCGTTTTGTAGAGGTCGCTGCAGCTCCTGGTTAGCTACGTCACGCACGATGATTGAAGCTGTGACTGCCTGTCTTTGTTTGTTCAGCTCTTCATCATTCTATTCAAACATCACCTGGCCTACATCGGAGCGACGGCTTCGCTGGAACAGCAGAGGAGAAAGAGTGAGAGACAGTCAACATAGAGAGTGCTCAAGTATATACAGCCCACGCAATTTCTGTTTGACATTTATTGTTTTCTTCAGTTCATTGGCATCAGAAATCGTTTGACTTATTTCTCCTCCGCGGGATTAGCTCGGCGATGGAATTATTTACATCGTTTCTAAATATCAGGAAGTAGAAGAATAATTATAAAAGAAGAAGAGAAAGAAAGGAAGGTAGAAGTAGAAGAAGAGAAAGAAAGGAAGAAAGAGAAGAAGAAGAAGAAGAAGAAGAAGAAGAGAAGAACAAGTAAAAGAAGCAGAAGATGAAGAAAAGGACGAAGAAGAAGAAGAATAACAAGTAGAAAAAGTAGAAGAGGAAAAAGAAGAAAGTAAGGAAGAAGAAGTAGAAGAGGAATAAAAAGAAGAAGTAGAGGAAGAGGAAAGGAAGGTAGAAGAAGTAAAAGAAGAAGAAAAAAGAAAAGAACTAAGAAGAAGAGGTGGACGCAGAAGAAGTAGAAGAAGAAGAGGAAGAAGAAAGGAAGGTAGAAGAAGTAAAAGAAGAAGAAAAAATAAAAGAACTAAGAAGAAGTGAACGCAGAAGAAGAAGAAGAAAGCAGAAGAAAGAAGAGGACTAAGAAGAAGAAGAAAAAAAAAGAAGAAAAAGAAGAAGAAGAGGAGGAGGAGGAAGAAGAAGTAATTGCCGGAGGTCTGTCTGGAGGCAACAAACATCAGCGATACAGAAATACTCCCCAATAACATGCCACGTGACTTGACCCGACACTTATCGCCATATTCCCCATACGTCACAAAACAGGTATGCATTACTTGTGTCCCTTTGATCTGACGTCACAAACCATATGGCGTGTCCCCGCTGACAGACAAACCCCGCCGACATTCTAATGTCCAGATTTCTCTCAGATTGGAAATACTTCTTACTCCGTAGCACCATCCCATCCATGGTTTCAATTACAGCGACAGAGTGATTATTTTCGATCTTTCAGTGCCACATCGACCTCATCATCGCCATCATTATCGTCATAGTCCAACTGGGGATCGTTAACCTGTCTGCAATAATAAACTCACATCGACCTGTGGTCTGTCCAAATTTACGCGACTCCATGAGCTGTTTATTTGTTATGACGACTTCCCATCTTGGCATTCCTTAATTTTTGCTGCTTATATTCCTTTTATGTTTTCCATCTCTCCATCAAACATGATTTTTCTTTGTTTACGTATATTTTAATCAACATCATCTGTCCATCAAACATATGATTTTTCTTTGTATACGTATATTTTAATCAACATCATCTGTCCATCAAACATATGATTTTTCTTAGTATACGTATATTTTAATCAACATCATCGTGTGCCGTACCGGTTGGCTTACGCGATCATGTCTTCCACAGTTTTTTCTATCCACAGTGCATAGTGGGGAGCCGCGATAGCTCAGTGGTTAGTGAACTGGACTACCACGGACAAGGGGTAGGGTTCGATCCCAACCGACGGCTTCCGGGTTCACCCAGCCTTAAATGGGTACCGGATTTTTTTCTGGGAAAGTAAAGCAGCACGGGCGTAATACTGACCACATTACCCCAAAAATCATGTGCTGAAGGTCTGTAAAAAATATAGGGTCACTAACACCATATTTCCCTATACGCCACTTGGCGTGACGGGGGTACTTTACTTTACTTACAGTGCATAGTATCAGTTCTGTAGTTGATTGTTTTCCATGCCATGACACCAATCTATCTAGCATCTTCATAAACAGTATGTCATAAAAACAATGCAATATTTACCTACGTCACTATGATGAGAGAGAGAGAGAGAGAGCGAAAGAGAGAGTGTAAAAGAGAGTGAGAATGAGTCAGAATGGGTGACAGAGAGTGTGAGAGAGGGAGGAGTAAGAGATAGAGTGACAAAGAGTGAGTGAGAGTGATAGGAAGTAAGTAAGAGGGAGTGAGAGAGACCGAAAATGAGAGATCGAGAGAGAGAGAGGAAGTGAGTAAGAGAGAGAGAGAGAGAGAGGAAGTGAGAGATAAAGAGAGAAAGTGAGTGGCAGAGAGTGAGTGAGAGTGATAGGAAATAAGTAAGAGGGAGTGAGAGAGACCGAAAATGAGAGATCGAGAGAGAGAGGAAGTGAGTAAGAGAGAGAGAGAGAGAGAGAGAGAGAGAGAGAGAGAGAGAGAGGAAGTGAGAGATAAAGAGAGAAAGTGAGTGGCAGAGAGTTATGTAGTGTTTATTTTCAAACAATTACGTTAAAGGTCACAGGAACTTGATCAGCTACACAAAGCCTGGGTCTCTCTGTCACGTGTTATCAGCAAGACCTGAGAGCCTCTTCAAATAGTCCGAGGCTAACGTTGATGAAAGTAGGCGGTCACCACAGACTTCTATCAGACTGTGTATTTGTTTACTTTAACATTTCAGTCCCGTTCACATCTCCCTGGCGTTCACAGATTGAGTGATGCATTCTTTCCTTCTTGTAATCAATTTTATTATCGTCACATACAAAACAAAATAATCATCAACCTTTTTGATGACGGTTGCTGTGTGCTCTTTAATGCATTGAAACCACTCTCTTCTTGGCCTGCCCTTCTCTTGTGTTCCTCGTGATTTATTTAGTTTGCATTCCATTACTTTCTGATTGGTTCTAGTAACATAACAACTTTGGTCCCTGTGTTCCCAAGCCCAATACCAAGCTGTTACAGCTACTGTTTTTGAAACCCTTGTCCTGCCTTTGAGACCCCTGTCCTGCCTTTGATACCCTTGTACTGCCTTTGATACCCTTGTACTGCCTTTGATACCCTTGTACTGCCTTGATACCCTTGTCCTGCCTTTGATACCCTTGTACTGCCTTTGATACCCTTGTACTGCCTTTGATACCCTTGTCCTGCCTTTGATACCCTTGTCCTGCCCTTGAGACCCTTGTACTGCCTTTGATACCCTTGTCCTGCCCTTGAGACCCTTGTCCTGCCTTTGAGACCCCTGTCCTGCCTTTGATACCCTTGTCCTGCCCTTGAGACCCTTGTCCTGCCTTTGAGACCCCTGTCCTGCCTTTGATACCCTTGTACTGCCTTTGATACCCTTGTCCTGCCTTTGAGACCCTTGTCCTGCTTTTGAGACCGTTGTTCTGCCTTTGAGACCCTTGTCCTGCCTTTGAGACCCTTGTCCTGCCTTTGAGACCCTTGTCCTGCCTTTGAGACCGTTGTTCTGCCTTTGAGACCCTTGTCCTGCCTTTGAGACCCTTGTCCTGCCTTTGAGACCCTTGTCCTGCCTTTGAGACCCTTGTCCTGCCTTTGAGACCCTTGTCCTGCCTTTGAGACCGTTGTTCTGCATCCGACCTGAAAATGGTGCGTGTCAGCAACGGCGCAGGTTTCGGGAAAAATTAGAACACATGTGCACATACGAACACTCACAAAACGACAAGTTGATCTTGTGTCATGATGGTGTTCTTACCCTTTCAACATGAAACAGGCCAACGTGTCGCACGATCATGAGACTTGACTGCTGAGAAAGAAGAAGAAGCAAAGTTTTCTTTCTCCAATTCAAATCTTACATCACGTTTTGATTGGCTTACTACTTAGTCATCCACGGAATTCAACAAAATATTATACACAATTATATCTTTGTTGCGTCTGTTGTTATTTTCTGTCATTATCGGTTCTCAGTTTCTGATTTGCGAACTGCACTGTTGGTTTTACGAAGCTTTGGGTAACAACGGTCTCCAAACAAAGAAGCAGCACCGTGGAAGGTCACAGTAGTGTTCTATAAGAGAATTAAAGAAATTTACATTTCTAAATGTAATGTGGAAATAATCAATATGCTGGAGAAATTAAACATTGATGGCAAGGATCTGCGATTCATAAAAAAGTGTACTGACAACAAACAGCAGCTATACGAATTAGCAACCAAACAGGACAATTTCAACTTATAAAACAAGGAGTCAGACAAGGCTGTGTTCTGTCGCCGGATTTGTTTTGACTTTGCAGCGAGCATATTATGAGATCAAAGGTAGACAAAAAGGGAATTGAAGTCAACGGTCACAACATAAATAATTTGCGATGTACGGATGACAGAGTCTTAATAGCAGGGATTCAATAGAAGCGAGAAAGAGAGTTCATCGGTTCTATATAGAGCCAATTCTGACCTATGGAAGCGAATCATGGACAGTAAACAAACAAATGAAAAGACGATTAGGGGCACAGAGATGGGATTTCTCAGAAGAATGTTGAAAGTTTCATTGACAGCTAAAAACACCAACGAGGAAATTCTCAAAGAGGCCAACAGAAAAAGGGAGCTTCAAAAAAAATATCATAAAGAAACAATCAACATTTTTCGGGCACATCATGAGCAAAGGAAAGTTGGAATACTTGGTTACAACTGGAAAAAAATACAGGGAAAGAGAGATTGTAATAGTAAGCTAGTGAAAGCATGGGACGAGTAACTTAGTTGTTAACCGCTTCTCAATAGACAATAGCAGTAACAAATGGTAGCGACCAGTAGTAATTACTTTAAAGTTAAGGAATGGAAATTTTCCAGAATGACAAGTTGTAGAGACGAAGTTAAGGGAGTAAAAGTTATAGTGGGTTTCACACAGAGGTGAGAAAGATAAAGTAGAATTATACAGAGAGTTTGAGTCCATGGAATTTTCCACGCAGCAGGTTGTGGAAGTTGGAAGATAACGCGGTGTTTGTAGGGATGGGGACCTCAGGCATGACAGGGACACCCATCAAGCTAAGGTAGGAAGGTCCAGAATTATCCTGGACATAATAGTTAATGAAAATTTCCACGATTTCCACAACAACAGGTTGTTGTGGAAGTGACCATAGACGCATGACTAGCGCATGCATTGACCCCATGACTTTGGTCGTATGATAAATGAGTGGTCATCCAACAAATGGGTCATGGAGATTCACGAAAACAAGGTGTTTTCATCAAACCAGGAGATAGTTTAGTTGTCACAGAATGGTGAGCAGCGACCAACTCAAGTGACCAGAAGAGCGCAAATTGTCAATTGGCAACAGTTTTGATTGGCTGCTGAATTTTAGACGAAGAGAGTGGTTGGAGTATTTAAACTTCAACACTATAGGTTTGAGAAAGTCAGAGATGAATTAGTTCGAGTTAGTTAGGCAGGAAAATAATTAGTCAGGAATGAGAGTAGCCAAGGTGTAGACTAAGTAAGCTTAGTCCGGCTTCGGCCGAACTGCCGAGAGGCAGTTAGATAGAGTTACACCAGTTAGAAAGTTAAGATTAGAAAGTGAAGCCAGTTAGTTAGGAAGTTAGAATCTCCAAGTTGTAGTTCAAGTCAGTTGAGAAGTTATTAGTAGAAGTTGATAGAGAGTAGGAGTATAGCAATGAGAATATGATCATTAGTGTCGTGAAGTGTTTCTAAGAGTATTTCAAGTTGTGTTTCACATTGCTCATGAACGTAAGTTGAATAATGTTGATGATTAATAAATGCAACATGCCTTATGAACAAATACAATAATGAGTTAGCCTGGTTTCTATAACAGGTCGCGGGCTTTAAAGAGAGAAAATACTAGATAGCTTGGTGTTATAGCATAGAAAACAGTCAACAACAGAACTGATACGATTTAGGGTAGATAGAAGGTTGTGGAAGGACATAATCGCCGACGCCAACCGGTATGGCACATGATAATGATGATGATGACATTTCTGAAGGATGTGTTCTAGTAATTCAAAACAAACGTATAGAAAAAATACACTTTACACAGGGGCGGAGTAGTAATGTGTAAGAGATAGTACATAATGGCGAGTGGCAGCTACATAGTTTGGGAACCTGTTTGGTTCTCCCGCTCCTATTGAGCCAGGTATGGCTCATAGTGTCTATTTGTGTACGGCAGCGCCATCTATTGGCCTTGGCTGGCCGTCGAAACTACGCAGGACAACAGAGTGAAAGAGGTTCCCCTTTAATATATACAGCTACTGTAAGGGCAGAGAATCGCTGCAGTCGACAGCGGCCTCAAAGGCAGGACAACGGTATCAATGGCAGTAGCTGGAAAATCCCGGTGTCGGGTTTTTGGCACACAGGGACCAAAGTTGTTATGCTGCTAGAACTATTCAGAAGGTAACGGATTGCAGATTAAAGAAATCATGAGGGAGTCAAGAGAAGGACAGACCAAGAAGAGAGTGGTTTCAATGCATCAAAGAGACATTGAACATGGCAGCAATAACAGTTTGAGATCTAGCTAGAGAAAGAGAATCTTTCCCACCGGCTGTGATAAGTACAACCTTCTGCAAAGGGCACGCAACATGGCAATTGGGATACTTAACAGAGACTAGAAAAGTCGCAGATCGTTCTCTTTTCAATGTCCGACATAAGGGTTCAAGAAATGTCCTCCATGTGCACACACACACACACAAATGGGTTTCGTAACAATTGTCATGGGACCCCTATCTTCCACAATGTATGCCTTGGATGAGTAAGGGTCCCTCTTTCCTACAAAGGTATGCCCCAGAGAATTGATGAAACTTCTTTTCAAAACTATATGCCCAGAAGAATAGAGAACACTTCTCTCCAAAAGATAAGTCCTGGAGAAGTAAGAGTCCCTCTTTCCCAAAAGATATGCCCTAGAAAATTGGTCACCCTTTTTTCAACAAATAAATGCCTAGGAAAATTGAGGGCACCTCTCTTAGAAAATATATGCCCAGGAAAAGCGATGACACTTCTTTCCTAAAAGATGTGTTCCAGAGGAATGAAAATCTATTTCTCCCATAAGATAAGTCCAGAAGTGATAAAGATCCTTTCTCTCAATAATATGCCCAGAAGTGAGGGTTCCTATTTCCCACGAGAAATGCCAAAGAGTATAAGGATCCCTTTCTCTCAAAAATATGCCAAGAAGTGAGGGTTCCTATTTCCCACGAGAAATGCCAAAGAGTTTAAGGATCCCTTTCTCTCAAGAATATGCCAAGAAGTGAGGATTCCTATTTCCCATGAGAAATGCCAAAGAATATAAGGATCCCTTTCTCCCAAAAATATGCACAGAAGTGAGGATTCCTATTTCCCACGAGAAATGCCAAAGAGCATAAGGATCCCTTTCTCTCAAAAATATGCCCAGAAGTGAGGGCTCATATTTCCCATGAGAAATGCCAAAGAGTATAGTATGGATCCCTTTTCCCCAAAAGATATCCCCAGTAGAAGTGAAGACCCCCCTCCTCCTAACGAGATCTAACGCACAAGGATTGCCATTATGTCCCCCAACCTCCACACAGACATATAAACAGAGAGAGAGAGAGAGAGAGAGAGAGAGAGAGTGAGAGAGAGAGAAATCCAAGCAAGGAAATCACATTACGAAACACAATCAAGACCCAAGTCTACCCTTCTCTCACAATCCAAGCAGGCCATAAACACCAATAATAAAAACAAAAAAGTCTTAATAAAAGTTACACAACAAAATCATAATAAAACCCAAACAACCTAAATAACACCACTGTCTAAAAGGGTCGCCAAACAAAGCCTAGAAAAGGACGGTGAAAATACGACACTAACAAATAAACCTAATTAACCAATCGTAAATCTGCAAGTTTTTTCTCTCTTTTCTTTGCTGTTTCAAATTATAAAGGTACCAGCGATTCTCAAATCCTGAAAGCTATGAACACCAAGAGTAGTGTAGATACTGAAGTCATTAATTACTCGCTATAATGATGTGTTTATATAATTTAGTGAGACCTTTCAGTTTTGTTAATTTTTTTTTTTTCGCCAGCTTTACCTCATACGAATTCCCTAGAGACTAGGAACTGAATTGTGCGTGTTAATCCATTTTTTTTCCCTGGCAGCCGTGTGCACAGGGGTCCCTCGCCGCACAGGCAGATAACTCCGTCTTCAGTAGGTACTCATATTTTTTTTGCGTCGATGAGTAATTGACGTTTCAAGTCGGGCCTCGCTGCTGAGACCAGGGTTGGTTGCCACAGAGAGAAATCACAAATACAAATTCCTGGTGATGCCGGGATTTGAACTCACAACCTCCCTGTCTCGAGGCCGGCGTCATGCCTCGAGACCAACCTGCCCATCAAATGTTGATGATGAAAATTAATTTGTTTGTTTACTCAGATGTTGACTCATTACTTTTGTTTGCTTGTATGTTGTTCCAGAGAGAGACGGGTTGATATCAGGCGATGTTATGACAGTTTAGCTCTCTCTCTCTCTGCCTACATTCTTTTTTTCGGTATACCTCAATGTTATATTCTGGCTCCCCTTACATTGCTTTCTCTCTCTCTCTCTCTCTCTCTCTCTCTCTCTCTCTCTCTCTCTCTCTCTCTCTCTCTCTCTCTCTCTCTCTCTCTCTCTCTCTTGCAAACACAAGGGAAGTCACTTACTGTAGCAACCCCCCTTTCTAATTACCAGAAAAATGTCAACACTTCTTTTTGATGTCAGCAACGTAAAACACATGCCCCCGGTTAGTAGCATCCGAGGAAAATGTGATCACCTTTAGTGATAGCCAAGCAAAATGTTATCACCTTTAGTGATATCCATGGAAAATGTGATCACCTTTAGTGAGATGGCCAAGGAAAATGTGATCAACTTTAGTGATAGCCAAGCAAAATGTGACCACATTTAGTGATAGCCAAGCAAAATGTGATCACCTTTAGTGATATCAAAGCAAAATGTGCCTCTTTAACAAAAGTTAGATAATTTCGATATCCCCATTCAATAATTTATTATTCACACAGAGAGGTGATGTCTCTCCACAACCCTTGACATCTACCAAGTGCAACAGCTTCACTGTTCACCTTTCCACGATTAAATCGTCAAATATCTTTTACCTTTGTCTACCTATATCTCTTCGGTCTTCTATCTTTGTTATGTTGTTATTATGTATTTCAATGCGCCTTTCCTTCAAATACACACTACACATTCAACTGATATCATAAAAGTGTTATAATAGCTACCAATTGATATCATAAAAGTGTTATAATAGCGAACAACTGATGCAATAAAAGTGTTATAATAGCGAACAAATGATATCATAAAAGTGTTATAATAGCGAACAAATTATATCATAAAAGTGTTACAATAGCTACCAATTGATATAATAAAAGTGTTATAATAGCGAACAAATTATATCATAAAAGTGGTATAATAGCTACCAATTGACATTATAAAAGTGTTATAATAGCGAACAACTGATATCATAAAAGTGTTATAATAGCTACTAACTGATATCATAAAAGTGTTATAACAGCGAATAAATGATATCATAAAAGTGTTATAATAGCCACCAACAGATATCATAAAAGTGTTATAATAGCGAACAAATGATATCATAAAAGTGCTATAATAGCCACCAACTGATATCATAAAAGTGTTATAATACCGAACAAATGATATCACAAAAGTGTCATAATAGCCACCAACAGATATCATAAAAGTGTTATAATAGCGAACAAATGATATCATAAATGTGTTATAATAGCCACCAACTGATATCATAAAAGTATTATAATAGCCACCAACTGATATCATAAAAGTGTTATAATAGCCACCAAATGAATACATAAAAGTGTTATAATAGACACCAACTGATATCATACAAATACTATAATAGCCACCGTCTTGCATCATAAAAATGGTATAATAGTCACCAAATGATATCATGAACGTGGTATAAAAGACACCAATTGATATCATAAAATGTTATAATTGACACCAACTGATATTGTAAAACTGTTATAGTAGACAGGAACAGTTATCATAAAAGTGTTATAATAGAAATCAACAGATATCATAAAAGTGTTATAATAGACACCAACAGATATCATAAAATGTTATAATTGACACCAACTGATATTATAAAAGTGTTATAATAGACACCGACAGATATCACAAAAGTGTTATAATAGACACCAACAGATATCATAAAAGTGTTATAATAGCCATCACCTGATATCATAAAAGTGCTAAAATAGCTACCAACTGATATCATACAAATACTATATTAGCCACCGTCTTGCATCATAAAATGGTATAGTAGTCACCAAATGACATCATGAAAGTGGTATAAAATACACCAATTGATATCATAAAATGTTATAATTGACACCAACTGATATCATAAAAGTGTTATAGTAGACACCAACTGATATCATAAAGTGTTATAACAGACACCAACTGATATCTTAAAGTGTTATAATACACACCAACTGATATCATAAAAGTGGTATAATAGACACCAACTGATATCATAAAGTGTTATAATAGACACCAACTGATATCATAAACGTATTATAATTGACACCAATTGATATCATAAAAGTGTTATAATAGAAACCAACTGATATTATAAAAGTGTTATAATAGACACCAACAGATATCATAAAAGTGTTATAATAAACACCAATTGATATCATAAAAGTGTTGAACGTGTTCCCGATAAAATTCCCTGTACAAATAACTTAAGCGACCTCAGAAAACACATGGCGACCCACCTTATGGGTCGCGACCCACAGGTTGGAAACCTTGGTTCTATAAACTAGAGATGGCTATAACTGTTGAGAACCCGCACGGTGGATAACCAGGGGCAATGGCTGGCTAAACTTGGATTAAAAGAAAAAAAAAACTCACCATCTAGTTGGTGGGACACGGACCGCTCAACCTTAGAGTATGTCTTCCTGGGTTACATTAGATAGCAAGTGTCCTTTCAATTTTTTTTTAAATTGTTAAACTAGACCGTGATTGCCTGAATGTGATGTTGAGCCTATTGTTCAACCACAGCTATCTATAGATTTACTTAGGCCTGCGGGGTGAGAGGTGATTTCAGGAAAACGACCAACTAGTGTGACGTTTTCCGATTCGCGAGCAGGGGTGATTGTGGGTGGAATGAACTCAGCCGTCTACATCTCCCATATTTGATCACGTCTCGCAAATTGGTTGGTTTCCCGGTTTTATTTTTCTGCCCGCGCGCCTTAGTGAATCTAAAGTTGGTTGTGGGACCAACTCTTCTCGTCCTGCGTATGTCCCTGACGACTGCCGTACCCCTTAAAATTAGTTTGAGAACCTCTCAGAAATTCCCGGAGTGCTCGCAAAGTGGGACAAGCAACAACATAAATAGTGTATCACGTGACCACATTCGTGGACACTGTCTTGGCTGTCCTCGGATTTTGTCCACAAATCAACGTCGATCTTTTCAACCAGCACCCACCCAGGTCAAACTGGCAAATATAATAATTGAGAGCGGGTGGGTCCAATGTCATGAGAAGGAGTTATGTCCTGGCAATAACAAGGTAAAGTAATTATAAATCCTGAACATTTAAAGACATGGCAGGTTGATGTTGGAAACACACGAATAAACATAAGCTGCTTGTCTATTATTTATAATAATGAGAATATAAAGCAGCGTTCTTCAGACTTGTGCCCAGCGCCCACTAGTGTAACTCTTTACACGGATACATTTTCATTCATCATCATCAAGTACCGGGCCTGCTGGCGTAGGTGATCATGTCTCTCTCTCTCCACAATTTCCGATCTCGACAGTTATTTATTATTTATGTTGTTAACCTTCTACCAAGCCATTCTCTTGAGTTGTCTGGTATTTTTTTCTCTTTGCTTTCCTCTATCTCTTGTGCCTCAATTTTCCCAGTTGTTACAATATATTCCAGTTGATCTCTTCTCGTTACATGGCCAAAAAATGATGATAAATTGTCACTACCGCCCGCTAAAATCCAAATTGAATAAACTTCCACGAATTGAAGAAATGAAAAATCAAATTCACTTAGAGAAAGAATAAAGTTACTTGATTATTCTACTACAGCCTACTAAAAGTAATCGTGGAAGGGAAAATAAAAGGTAAAAGTGACAGAGGCAGACCAAGACTAACATGGACGATTAACATCAAAAGATGGTCAAGTCAATCTATGACAGCCTGCACCATCAAAGCAAGAAACAGAGTAGAATGGCGATCCATGGTAGCCAACCTTCGTTGCAGAGAAGGCACACGATGATGATGGTGGTGGTGGCACATGATGGTGTATATCAGATTCCAGGAAATCACGTTGAGCCTTCCTGGATTTCAAAAGGGACACTCGGGTACAATACTTTTTGTGGGTCAGTAATACGAAAGGGCACGTACTACACGATATGTTGCAGCGGATGAAGGTAGGAGTGGGCATCAGTCGGTTTATAAAATACAAAGGTGCGTAAACTTGATGGGTGAAGGGAGAGCAACATGTGTAAAAAGATAACAGAGGAGGCTCTGGTAGAGAATAAATCCGAATGGAGGAGCAAAACGAGTCCATAGAGTCTAAAAGCTTGGTCATATCAGGTTCTGAAAGTTCAGATACCCCAAAAATATCACCATTGTAGCGGTAACACGTGACAGGAAAGTGATCACTGTAGGAGGAAAGAATCTGGTTTTCTAGGTAGCCCATGAATAGGCAGGTATAGGTAGTGCCCATCTTGGTGCCCATAGCCACCCTACTAGTCTGGCTGAAGAATCGATCGTCGAATTCAAATGAATTGAGGGTTAAGACTAGTTCAAGCACACTAGCAAGGGCAGCTAGTTCAAGTACACTAGCAAGGGTAGCTAGTTCAAGCACACTAGCAAGGGCAGCTAGTTCAAGCACACTAACAAGGGTAGCTAGTTCAAGCACACTAACAAAGATAGCTAGTTCAAGCACACTAACAAGGATAGCTAGTTCAACCACACTAGCAAGGGCAGCTAGTTCAATCACACTAACAAGGATAGCTAGTTCAACCACACTAGCAAGGGCAGCTAGTTCAAGCACACTAACAATGATAGCTAGTTCAACCACACTAGCAAGGGCAGCTAGTTCAACCACACTAGCAAGGGCAGCTAGTTCAAGCACACTAGCAAGGGCAGCTAGTTCAAGCACACTAACAAGGATAGCTAGTTCAACCACACTAGCAAGGGCAGCTAGTTCAAGCACACTAGCAAGGGCAGCTAGTTCAAGCACACTAGCAAGGGCAGCTAGTTCAAGCACACTAACAAGGATAGCTAGTTCAACTACACTAGCAAGGGCAGCTAGTTCAAGCACACTAGCAAGGGCAGCTAGTTCAAGCACACTAGCAAGGGCAGCTAGTTCAAGCACACTAGCAAGGACAGCTAGTTCAAGCACACTAACAAGGACAGCTAATTCAACCACACTAGCAAGGGCAGCTAGTTCAAGCACACTAGCAAGGGCAGCTAGTTCAAGCACACTAGCAAGGGCAGCTAGTTCAAGCACACTAGCAAGGGCAGCTAGTTCAAGCACACTAGCAAGGGCAGCTAGTTCAAGCACACTAACAAGGGCAGCTAGTTCAAGCACACTAACAAGGGCAGCTTGTTCAAGCACACTAGCAAGGGCAGCAAGTTCAAGCACACTAGCAAGGGCAGCTAGTTCAAGCACACTAGCAAGGGCAGCTAGTTCAACCACACTAGCAAGGGCAGCTAGTTCAAGCACACTAGCAAGGGCAGCTAGTTCAAGCACACTAGCAAGGGCAGCTAGTTCAAGCACACTAGCAAGGGCAGCTAGTTCAACCACACTAACAAGGGCAGCTAGTTCAAGCACACTAACAAGGGCAGCTAGTTCAAGCATACTAGCAAGGGCAGCTAGTTCAAGCACACTAGCAAGGGCAGCTAGTTCAAGCACACTAGCAAGGGCAGCTAGTTCAAGCACACTAGCAAGGGCAGCTAGTTCAAGCACACTAGCAAGGGCAGCTAGTTCAAGCACACTAGCAAGGGCAGCTAGTTCAAGCACACTAGCAAGGGCAGATAGTTCAAGCACACTAGCAAGGGCAGCTAGTTCAAGCACACTAGCAAGGGCAGCTAGTTCAACCACACTAGCAAGGGCAGCTAGTTCAAGCACACTAGCAAGGGCAGCTAGTTCAAGCACACTAGCAAGGGCAGCTAGTTCAAGCACACTAGCAAGGGCAGCTAGTTCAAGCACACTAGCAAGGGCAGCTAGTTCAAGCACACTAGCAAGGGCAGCTAGTTCAAGCACACTAGCAAGGGCAGCTAGTTCAACCACACTAACAAGGGCAGCTAGTTCAAGCACACTAACAAGGGCAGCTAGTTCAAGCATACTAGCAAGGGCAGCTAGTTCAAGCACACTAGCAAGGGCAGCTAGTTCAAGCACACTAGCAAGGGCAGCTAGTTCAAGCACACTAGCAAGGGCAGCTAGTTCAAGCACACTAGCAAGGGCAGCTAGTTCAAGCACACTAGCAAGGGCAGCTAGTTCAAGCACACTAGCAAGGGCAGATAGTTCAAGCACACTAGCAAGGGCAGCTAGCTCAAGCAATCTAGCAAGGGCAGCTAGTTCAAGCAATCTAGCAAGGGCAGCTAGTTCAAGCACACTAGCAAGGTCAGCTAGTTCAACCACACTAGCAAGGGCAGAAGTGGGAACAACCAAGGTTTGACTCCAACGCTACAGAAAGAACTAGAGAGCATGGAGGCCATTTTCGTGAGATATAGAGGTCTATAGAGAGCAGACATCAAAAACAACATTTGGTTGGTTTTATCAGGGCAAGGACATAATGTGGAGAATACACTGACGGCGTGGTTAGTGCCCTTAACAAAAGAGGGAAATCCCTGAACAAGAGGTTGGAAGACGCTGTCCAAGTAGTCTGAGATGTGAACGGTAGGACAAGAACAAGCAGAGACGATGGGTCTTCCAGGGCTGCAAGGTTTGTGGATCTTAGGTAGCATATAGGAGAAGGGATTACCTAAGGTTGAGTCAGGAAAGATGAGGTTAATGGTCCTGGAAGGGAGAGCTTTAACTTCTATCAAATCAGAGATGGTGGACGTGACCTCCTTATTACTCGTGACCGTGAGGTCAGTAGGTCAAGATTTATAGTTGGAGAGTTTGAAATGTCCCTCTAAAGAGTTGGAGTCCTTATGCCAAACCACTATGTAGCTACCTTTGTCAGCAAGTTTGATAACTATGTCATTTCGTAATGGCTAGCAATTCAGTAGGGGAGAGATTAGAGCGATGCAGTCATTGGGGCGCAACGTTTGATGTCCCATCTTATATACAGATGCTTGCATGTGTACTTTTATGTGTGCTTGTGTGTGTGTGTGTGGTATGTAGGTGACATCTACAGTGAGTGTGTGTGTGTGTAGGTCAGTCAACTGGACCACTCAAGGTAAAAGGTAGATATTGGTCCTGATCGATATCTTCCAGATGCTCCCAGACTTAGACGAGTTCTGGATTTTTCTGAGAAAGAAAGACAGCACTGGCACATAATAACGGTCATATTAAAGTAATGTACCAAGGTCTATAAAAAAATTAGGTTACTAACATCTGAGTCCATATACGCCACCAGGTGGCGTGACGGAAATATTTCTTTTTTTTCTAATATAATATAATATAATATAATATAATATAATATAATATAATATAATGTAATATAATGTAATATAATGTAATGTAATGTAATGTAATGTAATGTAATATATAATAAAATATAATATAATAAATACAATACAATACAATACAATACAATACAATACAATACAATGCAATGCAATGCAATGCAATGCAATGCAATACAATACAATACAATACAATACAATACAATACAATACAATACAATACAATACAATATAATATAATATAATATAATATAATATAATATAATATAATATAATATAATATAATATAATATAATATAAAATAATATATATAAAGAAAAATATATATTAGGTTCGATTCCCAGCAATGGTTTTTTTTTTTTTGTCGGATTGGCAAGGCTCCAGAGTACACCCAGCCTCTAAAAATGGGTACCATAGATTTTTCTGGGAAGTAAAGGCGGCCTGGCGTGATACCGACCACACCACCCAAAAATTTGCCGTGGTCATAGAAAAATCTGGTCACTAACACCGTATTGCCCTAGCAAGGCAGGGGAGATAACTTTGACTTATATATAGCTATGTGTGTGTGTGTGTGGTGGGGGGGGGGGGAGAGGTGTGATTTTTGTCCTACCAACTTGGCCCGAGCAGCGACCATTGATGACCTACTTTTTTCCATGTTGAACTGGCAAGATTTCTTTAACACGCGCACAATTAACACTATTTAGCAAACGTTGACATCATACTAGCACCACTCTTTAGCAAACGTTGACATCATACCAGCACAACTCTTTAGCAAACGTTGACATCATACTAGCACAACTCTTTAGCAAAGGTTGACATCATACTAGCACCATTCTTTAGCAAGGTTGACATCATACTAGCACCACTCTTTAGCAAACGTTGACATCATACTAGCACCACTCTTTAGCAAGGTTGACATCATACTAGCACCACTCTTTAGCAAGGTTGACATCATACTAGCACAACTCTTTAGCAAACGTTGACATCATACTAGCACCACTCTTTAGCAAAGGTTGACATCATACTAGCACCACTCTTTAGCAAACGTTGACATCATACTAGCACCACTCTTTAGCAAAGGTTGACATCATAATAGCACCACTCTTTAGCAAACGTATACATCATACTAGCACCACTCTTTAGCAAAGGTTTACTTCATACTAGCACCACTCTTTAGCAAAGGTTGACATCATACTAGCACCACTCTTTAGCAAACGTTGACATCATACTAGCACCACTTTTAGCAAACGTTGACATCATACTAGCACCACTCTTTAGCCAATGTTTACTTCATACTAGCACAACTCTTTAGCAAAGGTTGACATCATACTAGCACCACTCTTTAGCAAAGGTTTACATCATACTAGCACCATTCTTTAGCAAAGGGTTACTTCATACTAGCACCACTCTTTAGCAAAGTTTACTTCATACTAGCACCACTCTTTAGCAAAGGTTTACTTCATACTAGCACCACTCTTTAGCAAAGGTTGACATCATACTAGCACCACTCTTTAGCAAAGGTTTACTTCATACTAGCACCACTCTTTAGCAAATGGTTACTCCATACTAGCACCACTCTTTAGCAAAGTTTACTTCATACTAGCACCACTCTTTAGCAAAGTTTACTTCATACTAGCACCACTCTTTAGCAAAGTTTACTTCATACTAGCACCACTCTTTAGCAAAGGGTTACTTCATACTAGCACCACTCTTTAGCAAAGGTTTACTTCATACTAGCACCACTCTTTAGCAAATGGTTACTCCATACTAGCACCACTCTTTAGCAAAGTTTACTTCATACTAGCACCACTCTTTAGCAAAGTTTACTTCATACTAGCACCACTCTTTAGCAAAGTTTACTTCATACTAGCACCACTCTTTAGCAAAGGGTTACTTCATACTAGCACCACTCTTTAGCAAATGTATACATCATACTAGCACCACTCTTTAGCAAAGGGTTACTCCGTACTAGCACCACTCTTTAGCAAAGGGTTACTCCATACTAGCACCACTCTTTAGCAAATGTATACATCATACTAGCACCACTCTTTAGCAAAGGGTTACTCCATACTAGCACCACTCTTTAGCAAAGGGTTACTTCATACTAGCACCACTCTTTAGCAAAGGGTTACTCCATACTAGCACCACTCTTTAGCAAATGTATACATCATACTAGCACCACTCTTTAGCAAAGGGTTACTCCATACTAGCACCACTCTTTAGCAAAGGGTTACTCCATACTAGCACCACTCTTTAGCAAATGTATACATCATACTAGCACCACTCTTTAGCAAAGGGTTACTCCATACTAGCACCACTCTTTAGCAAAGGGTTACTCCATACTAGCACCACTCTTTAGCAAAGGGTTACTCCATACTAGCACCACTCTTTAGCAAAGGGTTACTCCAAACTAGCACCACTCTTTAGCAAAGGTTTACTTCATACTAGTCCCACTCATTAGTAAAGGGTTACTCCATACTAGCACCACTCTTTAGCAAAGGGTTACTTCATACTAGCACCACTCTTTAGCAAAGGGTTACTCCATACTAGCACCACTCTTTAGCAAATGTATACATCATACTAGCACCACTCTTTAGCAAAGGGTTACTCCATACTAGCACCACTCTTTAGCAAAGGGTTACTCCATACTAGCACCACTCTTTAGCAAATGTATACATCATACTAGCACCACTCTTTAGCAAAGGGTTACTCCATACTAGCACCACTCTTTAGCAAAGGGTTACTCCATACTAGCACCACTCTTTAGCAAAGGGTTACTCCATACTAGCACCACTCTTTAGCAAAGGGTTACTTCATACTAGTCCCACTCATTAGTAAAATAATGGCATGATACCAGCCCCACTCATTAGCAAAAAGTTACATCAATAATATCTCTACCAGCTGTATAGTTAAGTTACTATTTAAATGCTGCCACTTTTGTTGGTGAATGTGTGTTTATGATCACGTGACATATTGGCCAATCAGGTTGACAAACGAGCAAATAATGAAGCAAGTGTCACACAAATATTTACGAAAAAATCCAGAAAAAAAGTTATCGTAACTGTTATGTGATGGTTATTGATTGAGAAACTACAAAATCTCCACCCAATGCATGTATCAACCGTATTGACGTTTCGTAGCTAGGACCTCTATAGATTTTCATCCGGCCTAAACCTGAAGGCAGGAAAGAAACAATCGTGGTTATAGTTAACTCCCTTGTTCCACACTTTGAGATTCTGCGGGGATAAGCATAACGACGCTGCGACAGCAGTAATGAGGAAAAGAGAGTTAATGAGAAAATAAGAGTAAAGATGCATACATCTTTATGTAACTGTACAGTAGTTCCACATTTGATACTTTTACAATATATGATGATAATACAACGAGGATTTTATTTTATTTAGTTGTACTTTGTTGCAGAGATTACTTTTTTTCACTGCAAAATGTCTTCGGTCCCAAGTTCGGCTGAATATTTTCTACACTTTAACTCTTTCGTTACGAAAGGTTATTATCAATTTACCGTTAGAGATTTCAGAAAAATAAGTGTTCATGTTTGTAAATATTAATCTACATGTTTATATTTATCTAACCCTTAACATAGTATGGGAGCCGCGATAGCTCAATGGTTAGTGAACTGGACTACAAAGGACAAGAGGTAGGGTTCGATCTCAACCGACAGCTTCCGGGTTCACCCAGCCTTAAATGGGTACCGGATTTTTTTTTCTGGGAAAGTAAAGCGGCCGGGCGTAATACCGACCACATTACCCCAAAAATCATGTGCCGAAGGTATGTACAATTTATGGTCACTAACACCATATTCCCTATACGCCACTTGGCGTGACGGGGCTCTTTACTTTTTTTTTAACATAGTATATATGACTTTTTATATAATTAAACAGGATTAGATTTCACCAATGCCAAGATGATAGAAGACATAAAAAGAATATGGTTTGATGGCGGTTTACACTATTCAAATGGAAGGTGACGCACTATGCGGCGAAACGTACGTGGTTAAAATCGGCACGGCGCACAGTGCGGCGAAACGTACGTGGTTGAAATCGGCACGGCGCACAGTGCGGCGAAACGCACGGAAAGAGCTAAGGCTTTTATCTAGACTTGTTGTTCTTCCTTTCTCTTCCACAGTCAGTGTGACAAACCTAGTGATCTATAAACGTGTTTTCTACCATTCTTTGTTTATGTTTTCATTTTACATATGATGTAAATAAAATGTAGGCAATAGGAATGAGTCTAGAATGTGTGACACAATTTGACTGGGATAAGAACGTAGATAGCAAAGTAATAGGGAAGAGTTTATATATATATATATATATATATATATATATATATATATATATATATATATATATATATATATATATATATATATAAAATTATAGTTATATATTAATTAATTATAATAGTAGTAATTATATAATAATAATAATAGTAACTATAATAATATATTATTCATATATATATATATAAAATTGTAAACCTTTAAACAAAAGGTGCATCTTGTAACTTTCTCTATTTTTAAACGACTCCCTAAAGTTGCATCTTGTAAGTCTTTTAAGACTTCCAACAAATTTCATTCTCCCGCGCTCTCTCTCTCTCTCTCTCTCTCTCTCTCTCACTCTCTCTCATATTCTCTCCCAATATCTCTTATACTCGCTTTCGCTCTTTCTCCCCCTCTCTGTCCTTCTCACTCACCCTCCCTCTCACACTCTCACTCTCTCTCCTTCTCCCATACTCTCAATATCTCTCATACTTTCGCTCTCACTCCTACTCTCTCTTATGGGTGTCCGGTTAGCGCAATCGATAGGCGGTTGGCTTACCACGGCAACAGCCGGGGTTCGTAATCCTGGCGAGGACACCTGGGTTTTACTAATTCCCTAAAAATTAGTAGGAGCCGCGATAGCTCAGTGGTTAGTGAACTGGACTACTACGGACAAGGGGTAGGGTTCGATCCCAACCGACGGCTCCGGGTTCACCCAGCCTTAAATGGGTACCGGATTTTTTCTGGGAAAGTAAAAGCAGCACGGGCGTAATACCGACCACATTACCCCAAAAATCATGTGCTGAAGGTCTGTAAAATATAGGGTCACTAACACCATATTTCCCTATACGCCACTTGGCGTGACGGGGGGTACTTTACTTTACTTTTACTTACCTACTCTCTCTTGTTCTTCCATTCTCTTTCTTTCTCTTTCTCCCTCCCTCTCACTCTCTACCTCTTTCTTACACTCTCTCTCAATCTCTCATTCTTTCTCACTCTCTCATACTCTCTCACCCTTTCTCCCCTCTCACACTCTCACTCTCTCTCCCTATCTCCCACCCTTTCCACCATCTTTCCACCATCTATCCCACTCTCTCTCATACATTCTCTCACACTCACTCTCTCATACTCTCTCACACACTCTCCCTCTTTCAATCCACACATACAAACATTATTTATTCTAGTGTGTTATTCCAGGAAACTTTCAATTACACCGGAAATTGTCCCCCCTGCTTACATATTCGCTAAACGTCTTTCGGAGTCAGCGCATTTGGTGGTGACGTAACACACTAACCGACCACTTTGACAACACTGGACGGCCAGTCGAATTCTCACATCTTTTATTTTTCTACTGTTATTTCATATTCTCATTTCCGAAATACATACCGGACTAAGAAGTAAAGATTTAATAAAAGAAGAAAGTGATGGTGATATAATTCCTTTCTAATTCTATAATTCATACAGACAGATATCTCATTATCATGTCCACTACCGGCTGACCTAGGCGATGGTGTTCTTCCACAATCTTAAGTCCAGAATGCAAAGTAGTAACTTTGTTTTTCAGTATACCGGAACAGGACACCAAACTATCTAGTATATTCTTTCTTTGTCGTCCGCGATCTCTCTTTCCTTGTATTTCGCCAGTTGTAACCAAATACCCCAATTTTCTCCTTCTCATGATGTTTCAGAAAAATATCGATTGTTTCTTTCTCATGTTTATTTGTTAGGAGCGCTTCCTTGTTGAGGTTATCCTGGTGTGACTTTCTGGCTGTCCAGGGAACTCTTAAAATCCATCTTAGAAATCCCAGCTCAGTGGCCGCTAATCGTCGTTTCATTTGTTTGTCTACTCTCCATGATTTACTACCAGGATGATGTACATAATTTACTACCAGGATGATGTACATAATTTACTACCAGGATGATGTACATAATTTACTACCAGGATGATGTACATAATTTACTACCAGGATGATGTAAATATTCCAGTAAATGAAAGTAACGGGAAGTGTGAGAATGATGCATCTACAGCAAAGATAACAAGTGAAACATGACAGTAGCAAGATTAAGATTCAAAGTAGTAGCGATAGACCAGACGCAATATTCGTTAGATATAGTGTAACCTAAATGGGGAGGGGCGTGGTGATACGTCAGTGAGATGAAATAATGCAGACGGCAAGAGAAATAGGTCACCACGTTCATTAATATATTGGACTCATCAAATTATATTGTAGCTACAACCGTTCTTCATCCCTCCCCCCCACACACGCGCACGCGCACACACACACACGCACACACACACACGCACCACACACACACACACACACATATATATATATATATATATATATATATATATAAGATCAACTTCTAAAACATGTAACATACATGAAATATCTTGGAACAACATTCTTTACAGTTGGTGCAATCAATAATGACATAGACATACTATTAAACAAAGCAAAACCAAATATTGGGACAGTAAAAATAAGTAAAGTAAAGTACCCCCGTCACGCCAAGTGGCGTGTAGGGAAATATGGTGTTAGTGACCCTATATTTTACAGACCTTCAGCACATGATTTTTGGGGTAATGTGGTTGGTATTACGCCCGTGCTGCTTTACTTTCCCAGAAAAAAAATCCGGTACCCATTTTAAGGCTGGGTGAACCCGGAAGCCGTCGGTTGGGATCGAACCCTACCTCTTGTCCTTTGTAGTCCAGTTCACTAACCACTGAGCTATCGCGGCTCAATATTGGGACAACTATCCCCGATACTTCAACACAAAGTAATACCTATTACATGTACCACCAAGAAACATATTATACTAAGTGTATCCATTTCCCACATTGTGCTAAAAGTTATCAATCGTGGTCACTTTCGACTGAGCACAAACGAAAACTTGTCACCACAGAGATGCGATGTCTGAGAAAAGCGCTTAGAGTGACCAGAAAAGATAGTCAGAAATGATATTATAAGAGAAAGAGTAGGCATTGAACCCATCCTAAACTACACACAGCAACAACAAATAAACTAGGGTGACCATCTAGAAAGAATGGCATGCGATTCTAAACCATACAAAGCATATATTAAAATAGGAGAGGGCAGAAAAGCAAGAGACAGACCCAGAGTATGATGTGAAACAACATCAAAGAAATATGACAACATCAATGAGTAAAGCCAGTAAAAAAGGCGAGGTCCAGAATTTTCTATCTACCTTGACACCGGAACAGGTACACAAGGAAGTCAAGAAAGTACTTAATTGACATGTATGTGTAATATAACCTAGAAGTGGGTCTGTGGTTGAACGGGTTGTGGCTCAACAATAAATAGCTAACTGTGTCTAATTATGTATCAAGAAGCATAATTAATACTCAAGATTCAACAAATGTTCTCACATCCAATTATTATAGGAAGATATAGTTTCAGGTTAAATGGGGCGTGCCTCGTTTAGAAGAAAGTACAAAATCTACAGCTGACCAAAGCTTTATACAGAGGCACACAAATACAGGGTATATCTGTGACGAAAAAAATAATGAGATCTGTGACGCAAAAAAAAATGAGATCTGTGACGGAAAAAATGATATATATGACGGAAAAAATAATGAGATCTGTGATGCAAAAATAATTAGATCTGTGAAGGAAAATAATGAGATATTTGATGAAAAAAATAATGAGATATGTGACGGAAAAAATAATGAGATCTGTGTCGGAAAATAATGAGATCTGTGACGGAAAAAAATAAGGAGATCTGTGATGCAAAAATAATTAGATCTGTGAAGGAAAATAATGAGATATGTGATGAAAAAAATAATGAGATCTGTGACGGAAAAAATAATGAGATCTGTGTCGGAAAATAATGAGAACTGTGACGGAAAATAATGAGATATGTGACGAAAATAACGAGATCTGTGACGAAAATAACTTGATCTGTGACGAAAAATAATGAGATCTGTGATGAAAAATAACGAGATCTGTGACGGAAAATAATGATATCTGTGATGGAAAATAATGAGATCTGTGACGAAAAGTAACGAGATCTGTGACGAAAAATAACGAGATCTGTGATGGAAAATAATGAGATCTGTGACGGAAAATAATCAGATCTGTGATGGAAAATAATGATATCTGTGACGGAAAATAATCAGATCTGTGATGGAAAATAATTAGATCTGTGGCGGAAAATTATGAGAACTGTGATGGAAAATAACGAGATCTGTGATGGAAAATAATGAGATCTGTGATGGAAAATAATGAGATCTGTGATGGAAAATAATGAGATCTGTGATGGAAAATAATGTGATCTGTGATGGAAAATAATGAGATCTGTGATGGAAAATAATGAGATCTGTGACGGAAAATAATGAGATCTGTGATGGAAAATAATGAGATATGAGATGGAAAATAATGAGATCTGTGACGGAAAATAATGAGATCTGTTATGGAAAATAATGAGATCTGTGACGGAAAATAATGAGATCTGTGACGGAAAATAACGAGATTGTGACGGAAAATAACGAGATCTGTGACGGAAAATAACGAGATCTGTGATGGAAAATAACGAGATCTGTGACGGAAAATAATGAGATCTGTGACGGAAAATAATGAGATCTGTGACGGAAAATAACGAGATCTGTGACGGAAAATAACGAGATCTGTGACGGAAAATAACGAGATCTGTGATGGAAAATAACGAGATCTGTGACGGAAAATAAAAAGATCTGTATCGGAAAAACAAATTGCTTTGAAATAAAAATTAATTGGTTATTTGTTTTTAAGTCTGAAGTGTAGCAAATGCGTGTTTTCTTTCTGTTTTCTTTCTTTGCTTTCATCCGATGACTAAAGGACTAGTTCTACCTCTTCATCGTCTGTCCAAAGAATCACGTCACGTGGAGGCAAGCACTCTGTGTTCCTGTTTACCGATACATACGTCACCAGCATGGCGTTTTTTTAAGTTCCGGGTTGCCTTCCCTGTCGACCACTACTCATATGGCCAGAATAGACTAGTTAGTCTGTTAACAGGGGCACTGTGAAGAGGTGGAGTTCGGTCTGGATAGTTCTGGTTCACTGATCCTGGTATAAACCATCAGCTATGAGTCGTTTGCAGTTTTCACCCCTGTTGCTGTTGGGTGCCTTTGTCCCCAGTGTGAAACCTCAACCCACTAGGCCACGGATTTGGAAGAATTTGGCTGAGAGAGAAGTAAGAAATGTTGAAATAACTGAAAGGAAGAAAGAATGATTCTTTCCAGCGTTCACTCGATGGCGACTAACAATATGAAGAGTCGTTTTCGCTGTCTGTCTTTAGAAGGGCGTTAAGTGCGTGCTTATACGTTGTATTTTGGTTTATTCGCGTCTTTCGGCCCAACACATCCGACCTCAGCATGGTAAACACGCTGTGTTCCTGTTTGCAGTAAATCTATGATACCTACATTTCGGACTGATACATGCGTCATCGGCATGGCGTTTTTTTAGTACCCGGTTGCCTTCCCTCTGCGATCCTTATTCGCTTGGCCAGACTAGATAGTCCGAGAGGTGCGGCAGGGTATAAATAAGTTCTGATTGATCGTCACATGCAGTCAGGTACGGGTCGCACTCAGATCAGTCGCTGGACGGGCATCTTGACCTGGAAAGAATTATTCAAAGCAGTTCAAACAAGAATAATGACATCATCAAAGGCCAGTATCAAGAAAAGTGGAATCAAGAACAGCAAAAGTATAACGAGAGTGACGGATACCTCCAACTATCAAGGAGGGATCAAGTCATCATACTTCGCCTACGCACTGGTCACAACAGAATGAGAAACCACATGTTCACCAAACTCAAAATAGGAATTACCAGCCAATGCCACTGTACCCTGGATAACATGACAACAAAATATGTTCTACAGGTTGACCCCAGTACACAGGGCTGAGGGTGACAATATGTTATTGAGTTATTTGCGGGTCATCACCATTGCACTCCGAACATGCCCATAAGTGCTCATATCCCCTCCTCATCAAGTCTCGCAGTGTCCAGCGACTGATCACTCCAGTTCTATGTTGGTTGATTCGTCTTCTTACACGCCCACTAAGTTTCTCGTTTCTGGCTATGCCCATCTGAACTCCCATCTATGTGGCACGCACCCACCTCTCTGGATGAGAAGCTCTACGTGGCACCCTAATTACTTAAACAGACATCAGCCTTCATAAGAGAGTCCGGAATCCTAATGAGCCATGATCGCAGGAAAAGAAGAAACGAGAACAATTATATTTTTGGATACATAAAAAAGACACAATAATCAAGCATATATGCAGAAAATATAACAAGAAATGCCAAGAAGGCAAAACAAAAAAAAAATTCTAAGTATTCATGAAATGGAAAATGCAGAGTAATCGAGACAGGCAACGAGACAACACCAAGAGCTGCACATGAGAAAAGATGTACAGTCAAGGCAAGAGATTGTTCAAATTATTAAAATATTATTCTGCACAATTAAAATCATCATCATCTGGTCGCATGTCCTTTGCAGAACGTTCATCCACCACAGCCCGTCTGAAAGAATCTCTGTCTCTAGCCAGATCTCTCACAGAACGCTGCATTCACCACAGCCCGTCTGAAAGAATCTATGTCTCTAGCCAGATCTCTCACAGAACGTTGCATTCACACCAGCCCGTCTGAAAGAATCTCTGTCTCTAGCCAGATCTCTCACAGAACGTTGCATTCACCACAGCCTGTCTGAAAGAATCTCTGTCTCTAGCCAGATCTCTCACAGAACGTTGCATTCACCACAGCCCGTCTGAAAGAATCTCTGTCTCTAGCCAGATCTCTCACAGAACGTTGCATTCACACCAGCCCGTCTGAAAGAATCTATGTCTCTAGCCAGATCTCTCACAGAACGTTGCATTCACACCAGCCCGTCTGAAAGAATCTATGTCTCTAGCCAGATCTCTCACAGAACGTTGCATTCACCACAGCCTGTCTGAAAGAATCTCTGTCTCTAGCCAGATCTCTCACAGAACGCTGCACTCACCACAGCCCGTCTGAAAGAATCTCTGTCTCTAGCCAGATCTCTCACAGAACGTTGCATTCACCACAGCCCGTCTGAAAGAATCTCTGTCTCTAGCCAGATCTCTCACAGAACGTTGCATTCACCACAGCCCGTCTGAAAGAATCTCTGTCTCTAACCAGACCTCTCACAGAACGTTGCATTCACCACAGCCCGTCTGAAAGAATCTCTGTCTCTAACCAGATCTCTCATAGAACGTTGCATTCACACCAGCCCGTCTGAAAGAAACTCTGTCTCTAGCCAGATCTCTCACAGAACGTTGCATTCACCACAGCCCGTCTGAAAGAATCTCTGTCTCTAACCAGATCTCTCACAGAACGTTGCATTCACCACAGCCCGTCTGAAAGAATCTCTGTCTCTAACCAGATCTCTCACAGAACGTTGCATTCACACCAGCCCGTCTGAAAGAAACTCTGTCTCTAACCAGATCTCTCACAGAACGCTGCACTCACCACAGCCCGTCTGAAAGAATCTCTGTCTCTAACCAGACCTCTCACAGAACGTTGCATTCACCACAGCCCGTCTGAAAGAATCTCTGTCTCTAACCAGATCTCCCATGTCTTCTGCTGTCATGTTCAAGGTCTCTTTGATGTCTGGAAACCACTTTTTCTGTCAGCCCGACTGGGAAACAAGCCACTAGAACTATAAATCATCGAACTCATGACCACAAAAACACCGGTGTAACATTCTGTCACCTGTTCTTCTGGGGTTAATCAGACTACTTCTTATGTTTTTATTTTGGTGGGCCAAAGTACTGAAACAATGTAAAGTCAATGGGACAATGTGTTCCTCTTGAGGGGCCAAAATACTGAAACAATGTTGAGTCAATGGAACAATGTGTTTCTCTTGACATGTTAAAGTATTGAAACAATGTTGAGTCAATGGAACAATGTGTTTCTCTTGACAGGTTAAAGTATTGAAACAATGTTGAGTCAATGGAACAATGTGTTTCTCTTGGCAGGCCAAAGTACTGAAACAATGTTGAGTCAATGGAACAATGTGTTACTCTTGACGGGCCAAAGTACTGAAACAATGAAATGGCATTTTGCTGTTCAAAGAGATCTGTCTTAATGCAGGAGTTATGCCACACTCACCTCGTTTACCCGTCACGTGGGCATGGAGGCGTTGGTTCGCTAATTAACAGCAACAATTCGACATCTGCGCCTTTCGGCTCCACAAACAAATGTCTCCTGCACTGGTAGATTTTTGACGGGACCATATTATTGTAATGTTCTCTGTAAAGTGCCATTTATAGGCCAGTCCTTTTCACTTGTTAGATCTTTTAATGTCTTCATTTCTCGTTTTCATTTTCTAAGGTTTACAAAGAATGTTTCTGTAGCACCTTGTCTCGTATGAACCATTTTTCTTCATTGTTGTATGCAAGATTGTCCATGATTCATAACCATGCGTTGTTATTAAACATATACATTGCGCTGTGTGATTAGTACACTTTTATAAAGGTCAGAAAAATTAAACACAATCGTATTCCAAAAAAAATTATAATATGGCGACCTTACCCTAGGAACAAAACCAAAGGGCAGACCAGTGCTGAGAATTAAGGATGTTTGCAGGGCCTGTTTCAATGAATTCTCTATCAGCGAAAGAAACTGCGAAAGTCTGGCACCAGATAGGAGCACGGGAACAATAACAATATACAAGGACACAGAAACACTAGAGGCAGTGTTTATGTACAAATCAGAAGACAAAAGGCTCAGGAGAAAGAAAATGAGACTAGTTATCACAAATACATTTTGTTCATTCTACGGGCGGATTTGTCTTTCCAATATTGGAAGATGCATCAACAAAACATTACAAAGGACAAGAGGTAGGGTTCGATCCCAACCGACGGCTTCCGGGTTCACCCAGCCTTAAATGGGTACCAGATGTTTTTCTGGGAAAGTAAAGCGGCACGGGCGTAATACCGACCACATTATCCCAAAAATCATGTGCTGAAGGTCTGTAAAATTAATGGTCACTAACACCATATTCTCTATACGCCACTTGGCATGTCGGGGCACCTTACCTTTTACTACATCAACAAAACAAGTCATGGATGTCGCCAAAAATAAACAGAACATCAACATAACATCAACATAACTATAGAAGGCAGGCAACTAAAACAAGTAGAGGAATTCAAATACCTAGTAAGTTTAGTGACAAACGATAATTCACAAACAGTAGAGATAGAATCAAAATACAGCAAAGCTTGTCAAATCATTGGACAGTTATCACCACTATTGTCCAACAAGGAAATAACTCAGGAGGCAAACGAGTACTATACAATACAATCTTCATCCCAACGTTGTGTTACCAATGCCAGTCCTGGACCTTAGATGCAAGAACAATACGAAAAATAACCTCTACAGATATTAAATGTGTTAGACGAATGACAGGAAATAGTCTGAGAGATAAGATCAGAAATGAAGAACTGAGAAAAAAGCTAGGAATAGTCCCCGCCATAGAATACATAAAGAAACAACAAAAAATGGTTTTGCCACGTGACAAGGTAGAAAGATCAAAACACAACACAATGAGCCTTCAACAAACGTTGTCAGAATACCAGACCCAATGGTCGACCACGAAAAAGATGGATGGATAGAATATTAGAAGCACTAGGAAACATAACAGCAGCAGAGGCGAACAGAAGAGCAAAAGACCGCAAATTCGTAGGGTGGTCAAAAAGTAATGCACACCAATTTTTTTCTCGGCTAATAATAAAGATAGGAATATGAAATTTTGCACACTTGGAATATGCCATGTTCCAATTATGTGCACCAAATTGCACAGAATTCTGAAAAATATTACGCAATCTATGAACCGTTAAAATGGAGCTTGTCAACAATGTCCGTTACAAACAGCGAATTGTCATAGAATTTCTGGTTGCGGAAAAAGAAACTGTGGCAAACATTCGTAAACGACTGTGTGCAGTGTACAAATGTTCTGCAGTCGATAGGAGCACAGTTAGCCGCTGGGTTCAGAGAATTAAAGCTGCAGAAAGTGTACGAGTAGAGCTGCATGATTTACCGCGTTCTGGACGTGTTGCCTCGGCTACCAGCACAGACATGTTAAACCGGGCTGATGCCATTATTCGTAAGGATAGGCGTATCACTAGTCAGCAATTGGCATTGCAGCTTACAGTCAGCAAGGGAAGTGCAATCGCAATTTTTAAAACTCTCGGATATTCAAAGATTTGCGCTCGATGGGTTCCTCGGTGCCTAACAAATGATCACAGAGTTCAAAGGAAAACATTCTGTTCTGAATTGTTGGAGCGTTTCGGTGTTGAAGGAGAAATGTTTTTGTCCAAAAATTGTTACCGGTGACGAAACGTGGGCACATTATTATGAGGCTGAAACAAAAATGCAGTCAATGGAATGGCATCATCCGCAGTCACCAAAAAAAAAAAAAAATTCAAAACATCTCCATCAGCCGGAAAGGTGATGATCACTGTCTTCTGGGACATTGATGGTGTGATTCTTGTTGATGTAATGACAAGAGGTGAGACAATCAACTCGACAGCTTACATCAATACACTGACAAAACTAAAAAAATCGGTTCCACAGAGTTCGGCCTAATAAGCCATCTGCAGATTTGTTGCTTCAACATGACAATGCACGCCCTCACACAAGTCTGGTAACACGGGAAGCAACCAACAAATTTGGTTGGACTGTACTGCCCCATCCTCCTTACAGCCCTGATCTGGCTCCCTCAGATTTCCATCTGTTTGGACCACTCAAAAATTCCTGCGTGGGAAACACTTTGACAATGATGAGGATGTGATCCGTGCAGTTAAAAAATGGCTACGCGAGCAGGACAAAACTTGGTACAAACGAGGCATTCATGACCTAGTTTCGCGTTGGCGTAAGGCAATACGCTTGGACGGAGATTATGTTGAAAAATAGGTAGTGTAAAGGGGATGTTCAGCTACAATCTGTGAAAATTTCACACATTTTGCCCGAATAGTTTCCGAGAAAAAAATTGGTGTGCATTACTTTTTGACCTCCCTTCAGTATATCTCCCCTCGACGCTAAAAGGCAAATGAGGAAGGAAAGAGGAAGAAGAAGTAGAAAAATATTGACAGATTCAGCCGCAAGAGAAGCTGCTCAGTAAAACAGCATCTAGCAAAAAAAAAATTAAAATGTTCCCTAGACCTAGACAACTAACTGGAGCCGCGATAGCTCAGTGGTTAATGAATTGGACTACAAAGGACAAAGGTAGGGTTCGATCCCAACCAACAGCTTCCGGGTTAACGCAGCCTTAAATGGGTACTGGATTTTTTTCTGGGAAAGTAAAGCGGCTGGGCGTGATATCGACCACATTACCCCAAAAATCATGTGCTGAAGGTCTGTGAAATGTATGGTCACTAACACCATATTCCCTATACGCCACTTGGCGTGACGGGGCTCTTTACTTTTATTACTAGACTATTAAACTAATCATGATTGCTTGTTACCAACCGCCCGTCAAGATGCGGAAGCTCATGCATACATTCCCTCTGCAGATTTAACTGTACTGCCTCATTGGGTATTGTGTCATATGTTTCTCGTCGCATTTAATTTTGAGAGTTGCTTGACTATTGCCAGTCTGTTTTCTTTTGGTCTCCTGCAAGTCTCAACTGTTGGTTCCTACAGATCCCTGGTGGTTATGGTTATGGAAGGCCCCGGTATCACTGCAAACGAATTAAAATCCATAATTGCTGAACCGCCCGTGCCAGTGGAATCATCCGAATTATTATTTCATCTCACAAAAAAAGAAAGGTAGCTGCAGTCCACATCAAAGCAGTCTCAGCACACGCTAACAGACATAAGGCGAAACCGCACACAAAAAGAACACAGCCATATATTCCCCGTCATATAATATAATCATTCTTCGTAAGCAATTGCAATATCGAAACACGATCAAAACGGATGAAACGCACAGCCCACGGTGTGCACAGAGCACTTAACTCAGTAGCTCCTGCAGCAATCCGGACTTGGAATACGAGAAAACTGCAACAAAGAACACTTTTCAGACATAGCCTATAACGTTTCCTGCCGCCTATTCGCCATATTGATCGGAAGTTCACGTCCTCCCGAAAATGTTGATCGTCAATTTTTTTTTTCCAACGTATAGTACAGATCCCAGATATTCCTAGTTTCCTTGTGCATAAACCCCACAATTTGTGATGTGCACATCAGTCACAAACATCGTCATGCCTGTATTATCTACAATATTCTCTCACAGCCCAGGTATGCCCAGGTATCTTTTACCACCTCATGAAGCCGCTTTACTCATCAAGCACTTGTACCTGGCGCTAGTAAAAACTTCAAACGAGCACTATAAAAGTGAGGTGGAGAAAAATGCGACAGGTGAAGTGGGGGAAAGAGAGAGTGCAGGAGAGTTTAGGAGGCAATAGAGAATGTGAATAGGACATGTAGATGGAACTGAGGATGAAGCAAACCATTAATCATGAGCATTAGGGATCACGGTCCACTATTGAGGCGCTTACTACTATATTAGGGATCACGGTCCACTATTGAGGCGCTTACTACTATATTAGGGAGCATGGTTTACTATTGAAGAACTTACTACTATATTAGGGAGCATGGCCTACTATTGAAGAACTTACTACTATATTAGGGATCACGGTCCACTATTGAGGAACTTACTACTATATTAGGGAGCATGGTTTACTATTGAGGCGCTTACTAATATATTAGGGAGCATGGTTTACTATTGAGGAACTTACTATTATATTAGAGAGCATGGTTTACTATTGAGGAACTTACTACATTAGAGAGCATGGTTTACTATTGAGGAACTTACTACTATATTAGGGAGCATGGTTTACTATTGAAGAACTTACTAATATATTAGGGAGCATGGCCTACTATTGAAGAACTTACTACTATATTAGGGATGACGGTCCAATATTGAGGAACTTACTACTATATTAGGGAGCATGGTCCACTATTGAGGAACTTACTACTATATTAGGGAGCATGGTCCACTATTGAGGAACTTACTACTATATTAGGGAGCATGGTCCACTATTGAGGAACTTACTACTATATTAGGGAGCATTGTCCACTATTGAGGAACTTACTACTATATTAGGGAGCATGGTCCACTATTGAGGAACTTACTACTATATTAGGGAGCATGGTCCACTATTGAGGAACTTACTACTATATTAGGGAGCAAGGTCCACTATTGAGGAACTTACTACTATATTAGGGAGCATGGTCCACTATTGAGGAACTTACTACTATATTAGGGAGCATGGTCCACTATTGAGAAACTTACTACTATATTAGGGAGCATGGTCCACTATTGAGGAACTTACTACTATATTAGGGAGCATGGTCCACTATTGAGGAACTTACTACTATATTAGGGAGCATTGTCCACTATTGAGGAACTTACTACTATATTAGGGAGCATGGTCCACTATTGAGGAACTTACTACTATATTAGGGAGCATGGTCCACTATTGAGGAACTTACTACTATATTAGGGAGCATTGTCCACTATTGAGGAACTTACTACTATATTAGGGAGCATGGTCCACTATTGAGGAACTTACTACTATATTAGGGAGCATGGTTCACTGTTGAGGAACTTACTACTATATTAGGGAGCATGGTCCACTATTGAGGATCTTACTACTATATTAGGGAGCATGGTCCACTTTTGAGTAACTTACTAGTATATTAGGGATCATGGTTCACTATTGAGGAACTTACTACTATATTAGGGAGCATGGTCCACTATTGAGGAACTTACTACTATATTAGGGAGCATGGTCCACTATTGAGGAACTTACTACTATATTAGGGAGCATGGTCCACTATTGAGGAACTTACTATATTATTAGGGAGCATGGTCCACTATTGAGGAACTTACTACTATATTAGGGAGCATGGTCCACTATTGAGGAACGCACTACTATATTAGGGAGCATGGTCCACTATTGAGGAACTTACTACTATATTAGGGAGCATGGTTTACTATAGAGGAACGCACTACTATATTAGGGAGCATGGTCCACTATTGAGGAACTTACTACTATATTAGGGAGCATGGTCCACTATTGAGGAACGCACTACTATATTAGGGAGCATGGTCCACTATTGAGGAACTTACTACTATATTAGGGAGCATGGTCCACTATTGAGGAACTTACTATATTATTAGGGAGCATGGTCCACTATTGAGGAACTTACTACTATATAAGGGAGCATGGTCCACTATTGAGGAACGCACTAGTATATTAGGGAGCATGGTCCACTATTGAGGAACTTACTACTATATTAGGGAGCATGGTTTACTACTGAGGAACGCACTACTATATTAGGGAGCATGGTCCACTATTGAGGAACGCACTACTATATTAGAGAGCATGGTTTACTATTGAGGAACTTACTACTATATTTGGGAGCATGGTCCACTATTGAGGAACTTACTACTATATTAGGGAGCATGGTTTACTATTGAGGAACTTACTACTATATTAGAGAGCATGGTTTACTACTGAGGAACTTACTACTATATTAGAGAGCATGGTTTACTATTGAGGAACTTACTACTATATTAGAGAGCATGGTTTACTATTGAGGAACTTACTACTATATTAGAGAGCATGGTTTACTATTGAGGAACTTACTACTATATTAGAGAGCATGGTTTACTATTGAGGAACTTACTATTATATTAGAGAGCATGGTTTACTATTGAGGAACTTACTACATTAGAGAGCATGGTTTACTATTGAGGAACTTACTACAATATTTGGGAGCATGGTCCACTATTGAGGAACTTACTACTATATTAGGGAGCATGGTTTACTATTGAGGAACTTACTACTATATTAGAGAGCATGGTTTACTATTGAGGAACTTACTACTATATTAGAGAGCATGGTTTACTATTGAGGAACTTACTACTATATTAGAGAGCATGGTTTACTATTGAGGAACTTACTACTATATTAGAGAGCATGGTTTACTATTGAGGAACTTACTACTATATTAGAGAGCATGGTTTACTATTGAGGAACTTACTATTATGTTAGAGAGCATGGTTTACTATTGAGGAACTTACTACATTAGAGAGCATGGTTTACTATTGAGGAAATTACTACTATATTAGAGAGCATGGTTTACTATTGAGGAACTTACTATTATATTAGAGAGCATGGTTTACTATTGAGGAACTTACTACATTAGAGAGCATGGTTTACTATTGAGGAACTTACTACTATATTAGGGAGCATGGTCCACTATTGAGGAACTTACTACTATATTAGGGAGCATGGTCCACTATTGAGGAACTTACTACTATATTAGGGAGCATGGTCCACTATTGAGGAACTTACTACTATATTAGGGAGCATGGTCCACTATTGAGGAACTTACTACTATATTAGGGAGCATGGTCCACTATTGAGGAACTTACTACTATATTAGGGAGCATGGTCCACTATTGAGGAACTTACTACTATATTAGGGAGCATTGTCCACTATTGAGGAACTTACTACTATATTAGGGAGCATGGTCCACTATTGAGGAACTTACTACTATATTAGGGAGCATGGTCCACTATTGAGGAACTTACTACTATATTAGGGAGCATTGTCCACTATTGAGGAACTTACTACTATATTAGGGAGCATGGTCCACTATTGAGGAACTTACTACTATATTAGGGAGCATGGTTCACTGTTGAGGAACTTACTACTATATTAGGGAGCATGGTCCACTATTGAGGAACTTACTACTATATTAAGGAGCATGGTCCACTTTTGAGTAAATTACTAGTATATTAGGGATCATGGTTCACTATTGAGGAACTTACTACTATATTAGGGAGCATGGTCCACTATTGAGGAACTTACTACTATATTAGGGAGCATGGTCCACTATTGAGGAACTTACTACTATATTAGGGAGCATGGTCCACTATTGAGGAACTTACTATATTATTAGGGAGCATGGTCCACTATTGAGGAACTTACTACTATATTAGGGAGCATGGTCCACTATTGAGGAACGCACTACTATATTAGGGAGCATGGTCCACTATTGAGGAACTTACTACTATATTAAGGAACATGGTTTACTATAGAGGAACGCACTACTATATTAGGGAGCATGGTCCACTATTGAGGAACTTACTACTATATTAGGGAGCATGGTCCACTATTGAGGAACGCACTACTATATTAGGGAGCATGGTCCACTATTGAGGAACTTACTACTATATTAGGGAGCATGGTCCACTATTGAGGAACTTACTATATTATTAGGGAGCATGGTCCACTATTGAGGAACTTACTACTATATAAGGGAGCATGGTCCACTATTGAGGAACGCACTACTATATTAGGGAGCATGGTCCACTATTGAGGAACTTACTACTATATTAGGGAGCATGGTTTACTACTGAGGAACGCACTACTATATTAGGGAGCATGGTCCACTATTGAGGAACGCGCTACTATATTAGAGAGCATGGTTTACTATTGAGGAACTTACTACTATATTTGGGAGCATGGTCCACTATTGAGGAACTTACTACTATATTAGGGAGCATGGTTTACTATTGAGGAACTTACTACTATATTAGAGAGCATGGTTTACTATTGAGGAACTTACTACTATATTAGAGAGCATGGTTTACTATTGAGGAACTTACTACTATATTAGAGAGCATGGTTTACTATTGAGGAACTTACTACTATATTAGAGAGCATGGTTTACTATTGAGGAACTTACTACTATATTAGAGAGCATGGTTTACTATTGAGGAACTTACTATTATATTAGAGAGCATGGTTTACTATTGAGGAACTTACTACATTAGAGAGCATGGTTTACTATTGAGGAACTTACTACTATATTTGGGAGCATGGTCCACTATTGAGGAACTTACTACTATATTAGGGAGCATGGTTTACTATTGAGGAACTTACTACTATATTAGAGAGCATGGTTTACTATTGAGGAACTTACTACTATATTAGAGAGCATGGTTTACTATTGAGGAACTTACTACTATATTAGAGAGCATGGTTTACTATTGAGGAACTTACTACTATATTAGAGAGCATGGTTTACTATTGAGGAACTTACTACTATATTAGAGAGCATGGTTTACTATTGAGGAACTTACTATTATATTAGAGAGCATGGTTTACTATTGAGGAACTTACTACATTAGAGAGCATGGTTTACTATTGAGGAAATTACTACTATATTAGAGAGCATGGTTTACTATTGAGGAACTTACTATTATATTAGAGAGCATGGTTTACTATTGAGGAACTTACTACATTAGAGAGCATGGTATAATATTGAGGAACTTACTACTATATTAGGGAGCATGGTTTACTATTGAAGAACTTACTACTATATAAGGAAGCATGGTTTACTATTGAAGAACTTACTACTATATTAGGGAGCATGGCCTACAATTGAAGAACTTACTACTATATTAGGGAGCATGGTCCACTATTGAGGAACTTACTACTATATTAGGGAGCATGGTTTACTATTGAGGAACTTACTAATATATTAGGGAGCATGGTTTACTATTGAGGAACTTACTATTATATTAGAGAGCATGGTTTACTATTGAGGAACTTACTACATTAGAGAGCATGGTTTACTATTGAGGAACTTACTACTATATTAGGGAGCATGGTTTACTATTGAAGAACTTACTAATATATTAGGGAGCATGGCCTACTATTGAAGAACTTACTACTATATTAGGGATGACGGTCCAATATTAAGGAACTTACTACTATATTAGGGAGCATGGTCCACTATTGAGGAACTTACTACTATATTAGGAGCATGGTCCACTATTGAGGAACTTACTACTATATTAGGGAGCATGGTCCACTATTGAGGAACTTACTACTATATTAGGGAGCATTGTCCACTATTGAGGAACTTACTACTATATTAGGGAGCATGGTCCACTATTGAGGAACTTACTACTATATTAGGGAGCATGGTCCACTATTGAGGAACGCACTACTATATTAGGGAGCATGGTCCACTATTGAGGAACTTACTACTATATTAGGGAGCATGGTCCACTATTGAGGAACTTACTACTATATTAGGGAGCATGGTCCACTATTGAGAAACTTACTACTATATTAGGGAGCATGGTCCACTATTGAGGAACTTACTACTATATTAGGGAGCATGGTCCACTATTGAGGAACTTACTACTATATTAGGGAGCATGGTCCACTATTGAGGAACTTACTACTATATTAGGGAGCATTGTCCACTATTGAGGAACTTACTACTATATTAGGGAGCATGGTCCACTATTGAGGAACTTACTACTATATTAGGGAGCATGGTTCACTGTTGAGGAACTTACTACTATATTAGGGAGCATGGTCCACTATTGAGGAACTTACTACTATATTAGGGAGCATGGTCCACTTTTGAGTAACTTACTAGTATATTAGGGATCATGGTTCACTATTGAGGAACTTACTACTATAATATGGAAGCATGGTCCACTATTGAGGAACTTACTACAATATTAGGGAGCATGGTCCACTATTGAGGAACTTACTACTATATTAGGGAGCATGGTCCACTATTGAGGAACTTACTATATTATTAGGGAGCATGGTCCACTATTGAGGAACTTACTACTATATTAGGGAGCATGGTCCACTATTGAGGAACGCACTACTATATTAGGGAGCATGGTCCACTATTGAGGAACTTACTACTATATTAGGGAGCATGGTTTACTATAGAGGAACGCACTACTATATTAGGGAGCATGGTCCACTATTGAGGAACTTACTACTATATTAGGGAGCTTGGTCCACTATTGAGGAACGCACTACTATATTAGGGAGCATGGTCCACTATTGAGGAACTTACTACTATATTAGGGAGCATGGTCCACTATTGAGGAACTTACTATATTATTATGGAGCATGGTCCACTATTGAGGAACTTACTACTATATAAGGGAGCATGGTCCACTATTGAGGAACGCACTACTATATTAGGGAGCATGGTTTACTACTGAGGAACGCACTACTATATTAGGGAGCATGGTCCACTATTGAGGAACGCACTACTATATTAGGGAGCATGGTCCACTATTGAGGAACGCACTACTATATTAGGGAGCATGGTTCACTATTGAGGAACTTACTACTATATTAGGGAGCATGGTTTACTATTGAGGAACTTACTACTATATTAGGGAGCATGGTCCACTATTGAGGAACTTACTACTATATTAGGGAGCATGGTCCACTTTTGAGTAACTTACTAGTATATTAGGGATCATGGTTCACTATTGAGGAACTTACTATTATATTAGGGAGCATGGTCCACTATTGAGGAACTTACTACTATATTAGGGAGCATGGTCCACTATTGAGGAACTTACTACTATATTAGGGAGCATGGTCCACTATTGAGGAACTTACTACTATATTAGGGAGCATGGCCCACTATTGAGGAACTTACTACTATATTAGGGAGCATGGCCCACTATTGAGGAACTTTCTACTATATTAGGGAGCATGGCCCACTATTGAGGAACTTACTACTATAATAGGAAGCATGGTTCACTATTGAGGAACTTACTACTATATTAGGGAGCATGGCCCACTATTGAGGAACTTACTACTATATTAGGGAGCATGGCCCATTATTGTGGAACATACTACTATATTAGGGAGCATGGCCCACTATTGAGGAACTTACTACTATATTAGGGAGCATGGTCCACTATTGAGGAACTTACTACTATATTAGGGAGCATGGTTCACTATTGAGGAACTTACTACTATATTAGGGAGCATGGCCCACTATTGAGGAACTTACTACTATATTAGGGAGCATGGTTCACTATTGAGGAACTTACTACTATATTAGGGAGCATGGCCCACTATTGAGACTGGGAAAATTGCTACATTCATGCAAATCACAGTCCCGCACCTCCTTCCGCCGGAACTTCGCTACAGACATAAAAGCTGGCGATTTCAAACAAGGAAAATAGCAACAACATCATTCAAAAGGCAGACAATACACCATCAATCTATTTACGTGCTTTGTTGGCAAATCAAAAGAATTTGACTGATTACAACATCAGACATTGTGGAAAGTAATGATAGATATGGGATTTTCACCTCGCCGCATATACTTCATTAAATTCCTATTTTTAAAAATAAATTCAACAAAGCAGTTGTTTGCATTAAGAATAAAACATCAAACTGGTTTAGAAATCTTATGTGAATGTTACGTTGTTCTCTTTTTGTGATCGCCAGCTTTATATCTCCAGTGAAGTCCCGAGGGACTGAATTTTGCGTGAAGATCACTGTTTTAATATTTTCCAGACCGACAGTCGTTTGCTCAGGTTTCCTCTGCCATACTGGCAGATAATCTCCGATTTTAGAGGTACTCTTGTATTATCATCGTCTAGATAATCTCCGATTTTAGAGGTACTCTTGTATTATCATCGTCTAGATAATCTCCGATTTTAGAGGTACTCTTGTATTATCATCGTCTAGATAATCTCCGATTTTAGAGGTACTCTTGTATTATCATCGTCTAGATAATCTCCGATTTTAGAGGTACTCTTGTATTATCATCGTCTAGATAATCTCCGATTTTAGAGGTACTCTTGTATTATCATCGTCTAGATAATCTCCGATTTTAGAGGTACTCTTGTATTATCATCGTCTAGATAATCTCCGATTTTAGAGGTACTCTTGTATTATCATCGTCTAGATAATCTCCGATTTTAGAGGTACTCTTGTATTATCATCGTCTAGATAATCTCCGATTTTAGAGGTACTCTTGTATTATCATCGTCTAGATAATCTCCGATTTTAGAGGTACTCTTGTATTATCATCGTCTAGATAATCTCCGATTTTAGAGGTTCTCTTGTATTATCATCGTCTAGATAATCTCCGATTTTAGAGGTACTCTTGTATTATCATCGTCTAGATAATCTCCGATTTTAGAGGTACTCTTGTATTATCATCGTCTAGATAATCTCCGATTTTAGAGGTACTCTTGTATTGTATTATCATCGTCTAGATAATCTCCGATTTTAGAGGTACTCTTGTATTATCATCGTCTAGAGTTTTCAAGTTTTGGATAGATTGTTTATTTTCTTAAACTTGCCGGGGAACCGGCCATGGATAGATTGTTTATTTTCTCAAACTTGCCGACTTCCGGTCATGGATAGATTGTTTAGTTTCTCAAACTTGCCGGGGAACCGGCCATGGATAGATTGTTTATTTTCTTAAACTTGTCGGAGAACCGGCCATGGATAGATTGTTTATTTTCTCAATCTTGCCGGAGAACCGGCCATGGATAGATTGTTTATTTTCTCAATCTTGCCGGAGAACCGGCCATGGATAGATTGTTTGTTTTCTCAATCTTGCCGGAGAACCGGCCATGGATAGATTGTTTGTTTTCTCAATCTTGCCGGAGAACCGGCCATGGATAGATTGTTTGTTTTCTCAATCTTGCCGGAGAACCGGCCATGGATAGATTGTTTGTTTTCTCAATCTTGTCGGGGAACCGGCCATGGATAGATTGTTTATTTTCTCAATCTTGTCGGGGAACTGGCCATGGATAGATTGTTTGTTTTCTCAATCTTGTCGGGGAACCGGCCATGGATAGATTGTTTGTTTTCTCAATCTTGTCGGGGAACCGGCCATGAATAGATTGTTTATTTTCTCAAACTTGCCGGGAACCGGCCATGGATAGATTGTTTGCTTTCTCAATCTTGCCGGAGAACCGGCCATGGATAGATTGTTTATTTTCTCAATCTTGCCGGAGAACCGACCATGAATAGATTGTTTGTTTTCTCAATCTTGCCGGGGAACCGGCCATGGATAGATTGTTTGTTTTCTCAATCTTGCCGGAGAACCGGCCATGGATAGATTGTTTGTTTTCTCAATCTTGGCCATTTTTTGACCTACTTTTTCTGATACCCAACTGCAATGGGTCCTTTAACGTGAGCAGAGTGCACACATGACCTATTTTTCGCCATTTTCCTAGAATGTTAAAAATCGGATCTCACTACCCAGAGGTCAGAAGAAGGTAAAGCCATGGATTTATTTTTTTTTAAATCTCACATTGAGGGAATCAAACCAGGAACCTTCTTGTCCAGAGGCCGATGGCTTACCTCTACACCACTCAGCTCTCAGTGAATCTTATCATCTTCTTAGTCTTGACTTTACTCTCTACCATCCCTTCCTCTCTAAGTAGTGAGATCCGCTGTCTCTCACCCGGACAGAGCCTAAATCCTGGAGGTCCCGAACGCAATCTACGCGTTTTCATCAACCCCTTGGAAGTTACAAGTCGACAAGAGAAAACCAAATATGACCCCAGCCCTCGGGAAAAATATGTGCAGAGATAAAAAAATGTACTCAACTATTGTCTCCATTTTAACGGTCTTCGCCGGTGTACGGAGTTCGTGCACATCTAAGCCAAAGCCACCGCCAGTGCATTATCTAGCGTGTGACGGTGGCGTGTGTTCCTGACATATATAATTTCACAACGGCATCTCTTGAAACTTTACAAAATCATAAACTCCGATAGTAGAGAAGATTAATTGAATGGATAGGCCATGGGAAAAACAGGGAGAGATCTTCTTAAATACGTTTCTTAAAAAAAACTATCTTTATGATTAAATAGTACCATTGCTGTTATATGTCGGGGTGGGGCGCTCACAATAGAACCAGAAAGATAAAAGCCGCTTGGACAAAACAGTCGCCACGACCTAAAAAACAGTGCCCCCGTCACGCCAAGTGGCGTTTAGGAAATATGGTGTTAGTGACCATAATTTTACAGACCTTCAGCAGATGATTTGTGGGGTAATGTGGTCGGTATTACGCCCGTGCCGCTTTACTTTCCCAGAAAAAAACATCCGGTACCCATTAAAGGCTGGGTAAACCCGCAAGCCGTCGGTTGGGATCGAACCCTACCTCTTGTCCTTTGTAGTCCAGTTCACTAACCACTGAGCTATCGCGGCTCCCTCGCCACGACGTGGACAACAGGATTTTTATTTCACCCCAATAGAAAAAATCATTTCTGTCTACCGCGGGTTTCGAACACCGTACGTCGGCTTTTCTGTCAGCGAAACAGTGGTTTTAGCCGCACGGCCACGCGCTTCCTCTCTTAAATACATAACAAGTGTTAAACCTCCATGACAAAATTAACAACCTAACAAGAATAAGAGACCAAACCACCATCTTCAGACTGAGAACCGGTCATGTACCACTGAACAACCACACCAACAGAATACAAGGAAACCAAACTCCAGCCTGTCCACTCTATGAACACCCTCATGAAACAGTAGAACATCACCTGTTTGACTGTCCAAAGCTCACAGACACAGAGCAACTCTACTTTCTCAAAAACCTGATAAATTGAACAACTTGTACAGAACTACAAGGGAACTCAGAAATATCTGCAGATTTCATTACACGGCATTGAGCCGAAGGGCGTCAGCTAACAGGCTTCTGGATCCATAACAACAAAATCTGAGCTAAAACCATCTTCAGTGCGTTCTATATTGTATGACGGTGCTACTGCATGCTGGGAGAAGGGATGTGAGCACTGTCCGATAGGCAGAAAATGTGATCTCTCGACTAAACTGAACTCAATTTGATTTATTCAATGGATATACAGAAAATATCATTAGAAACGTGAATGAAGCGAGCAATACAGAACAATTTGATGCTCCTACGATTGGATGTTATGCACTTCCAGATATGCGATGCGTTGATAACAAGGCACTTTTATCAACCTCAATAAATGGCAGTGAGAAATTGATAGCATCAGTTCAGTGTAATGGGGGAAAAACAGCACCTTAATCTCACTGCATCAGAAAGAAAAAATGCACAACATATTAATGGATTATAAAAACTGTTTCATGTTTTAATGGGGGGAAAATGGGAAAAGCAGACAGCTTTGAATATCTTGGCTCATTGGTAACAAACGATGGAAAAACTATCACGGAGACAAAATGAGGTTTAACATAGCTATGATTAAATTACAACAACTGCACAACATATGGCAAGGAACTGATATAGCAACAAAACTGTATGTATCTCATAGCAATATATGCCTGCGAAACATGGATAATTGATTTATTTGTTGAAAAAAAAACAATGATTTTCAATTCAAGAGTGACAGAAGAGTACTCAGAATAACATGGACAGAGAAAAAAAAGAACAAACGTGTAAATTGTATAGGAACTAAATTAAGACTTCAGAAAACTGGCTCATAAAGAACATTAAGGAAAATAAAATTGTTCCGTCAATTACATCATCATATTGTAGGGTAGATAATTGCGGAGGGCACAGTTCGAAGTAAAGGAGAGAGAGGAAGACATAAAAGGAAGATAGGTGCAAGATATCAACCAAGATCTGGGATTTACTACTGCAGATGCTGGTTATCTCGTACAGGACAGAGAAGGATTCAGAGCAGCTGTTCTGTGAGCTATGTTACAACAGCGACAAACAGCTAGACGATGATGGTCATGATGATGACGATGAAGGTGATGATCATGGTGATGACGATGAAGGTGATGATCATGATGATGACGATGAAGGTGATGGTCATGATGATGACGATGAAGGTGATGGTCATGATGATGACGATGAAGGTGATGATCATGATGATGACGATGAAGGTGATGATGATCATGATGATGACGATGAAGGTGATGGTCATGATGATGACGATGAAGGTGATGGTCATGATGATGACGATGAAGGTGATGATCATGATGATGACGATGAAGGTGATGGTCATGATGATGACGATGAAGGTGATGATCATGATGATGACGATGAAGGTGATGATGGTCATGATGATGACGATGAAGGTGATGGTCATGATGATGACGATGAAGGTGATGGTCATGATGATGACGATAAAGGTGATTGTCATGATGATGACGATGAAGGTGATGGTCATGATGATGACGATGAAGGTGATGGTCATGATGATGACGATGAAGGTGATGATCATGATGATGACGATGAAGGTGATGATGGTCATGATGATGACGATGAAGGTGATGGTCATGATGATGACGATGAAGGTGATGGTCATGATGATGACGATGAAGGTGATGGTCATGATGATGACGATGAAGGTGATGATCATGATGATGACGATGAAGGTGATGGTCATGATGATGACGATGAAGGTGATGGTCATGATGGTGACGATGAAGGTGATGGTCATGATGATGACGATGAAGGTGATGATCATGATGATGACGATGAAGGTGATGATGGTCATGATGATGACGATGAAGGTGATGGTCATGATGATGACGATGAAGGTGATGATCATGATGATGACGATGAAGGTGATGGTCATGATGATGACGATGAAGGTGATGATCATGATGATGACGATGAAGGTGATGATCATGATGATGACGATGAAGGTGATGATCATGATGATGACGATGAAGGTGATGATCATGATGATGACGATGAAGGTGATGATCATGATGATGATGACGATGAAGGTGATGATCATGATGACGTTTATGTTGGCCAAACACTGTCTCATTAATCACCTCATAACAAGCACACACAACGGTATTTATTTTGGCCATAGTTCATCACTGGCATGGGGAACCTTTTTAGCTATATGGAAGTGAATCATGGACATATGAATAAGAAAAGACAGAGAGAAAAAAATATAGCGAGACAGAGAGAAAACATAGAGGGCGACAGAGCGAAAAAATATAGGGATACAGAGAGAATAAATCAGACTGTCTAAGAGGACAGCTTGATCTGAAGCCAGCCACAGAACTGACAAACAGCTGTAGAGAAAGTTGTGGTGAGACATGATTACCTTTGAAAGCAGGCAGTGCCGAATTGAGAGTTGATAATGTCCTAAGTTAATTGAAACTTTAAAAGGAGAAAAAAAAACACACAGACACATAAACACACAGAGAAAAACTCCGTTCAAAAACTAACATCAGAAGATCTCAGTTGAAGAAAGTGGTGTCCCAAAGGAGCTAAAAACACATTCTGAAATGTTTGTTGAGGTCTCATTGGGTTGTTTGTGGACCTAAACTATAGATAATTCCTACTCTCGGTACTGCGAGCAAGCGTGGTACTTAGTGATGACTAAATTTTAAAAAAAGTAAAGTACCCCCGTCACGCCAAGTAGCGTATAGGGAATATCGTGTTTGTGACCATAAATTTTACAGACCTTCGGCACACGATTTTTGGGGTAATGTGGTCGATATTACGCCCGTGCCGCTTTACTTTCCCAGAAAAAAAATCCAGTATCCATTTAAGGCTGGGTGAACCCGGAAACCGTCGGTTGGGATCGAACCCTACCTCTTGTCCTTTGTAGTCCAGTTCACTAACCACTGAGCTATCGCGGCTCCCTAGTGATGACTACGGCAACGCCAAATCGCACCAATGACCCTGTGAGCTCATCAGAAACCTCAGAAAGAAACAATCAACAATTTTCGGGCGCATCTGAGAAGGGGAACGTTGGAATACTTTGTTACAACTGGCAAAATACAGGGAAAGAGAGATCACGGACGACAAAGAGAGAAAATACTGGATACCTTGGTGTCATGGCATGGAAAACAGTCAACAAACAGAATTGATACGATGCATGGGGGAAATAACGATAACTCAGTGGTTAGTGAACTGGACTACAAAGGACAAGGTGTAGAGTTCGACCCCAACCGACGGCTTCCGGGTTCACCCAGCCTTAAATGGGTAATGGATTTTTTTCTGGGAAAGTAAAGCGGCATGGGGGTTGTACCGACCACATTACCCTTAAAATCATGTGCTGAAGGTCTGTAAAATGTATGGTCACTAATACCATATTCCCTATACGCCACTTGGCGTGACGGGGGTACTTTACTTTTTTTTTTTATTACGGTTGAAAGAAGGTTGTGGAAGTACATGATCGCCTACGCCAACCGGCATGGCACATGATGATGATGATGATGATGACTTTTCGATGTACCGACTCTTGTTTTGAGAATCTCTCCAAAGACGGAGAAGAGAAGCGAGCAAGAAGAGACAGAACGACGGACCGGACTAGTCCAGGATATATAAACAAGGAACAGAAGGCAAGCAGCCCACATTGGCACTTCCGGTTATTTCCCCGGAGATCAAAACGCTAAACAAGAGTGGCACTAATGTCTTTGGCAATATTACCGGCGTCATGTTTGTATGGACACAATCACACGAGTAATCACTACATGTGGTCGTGACTTTGGTAGGGCATGGGAATCTGGGAGAGCATTGTATCATAGGAGAGCATGGGAATCTGGGAGAGTATTGTATCATAGGAGAGCATGGGAATCTGGGAGAGTATTGTATCATAGGAGAGCATGGGATTCTGGGAGAGAATTGTATCATAGGAGAGCATGGGATTCTGGGAGAGTATTGTATCATAGGAGAGCATGGGATTCTGGGAGAGTATTGTATCATAGGAGAGCATGGGATTCTGGGAGAGTATTGTATCATAGGAGAGCATGGGATTCTGGGAGAGAATTGTATCATAGGAGAGCATGGGATTCTGGGAGAGAATTGTATCATAGGAGAGCATGGGATTCTGGGAGAGAATTGTATCATAGGAGAGCATGGGATTCTGGGAGAGAATTGTATCATAGGAGAGCATGGGATTCTGGGAGAGAATTGTATCATAGGAGGGCATGGGATTCTGGGAGACCATGTATCAGGGCATGGGATTCTGGGAGACCACTGTATCATAGGAGAGCATGGGATTCTGGGAGAGAATTGTATCATAGGAGGGCATGGGATTCTGGGAGAGAATTGTATCATAGGAGGGCATGGGATTCTGGGAGAGAATTGTATCATAGGAGAGCATGGGATTCTGGGAGAGAATTGTATCATAGGAGAGCATGGGATTCTGGGAGAGAATTGTATCATAGGAGGGCATGGGATTCTGGGAGACCATGTATCAGGGCATGGGATTCTGGGAGACCACTGTATCATAGGAGAGCATGGGACTCTGGGAGACCACTGTATCATAAGAGAGCATGGGATTCTGGGAGAGAATTGTATAATTGGAGAGCATGGGATTCTGGGAGAGCATTGTATCCTATGAGAGCATGGGATTCTGGGAGAGCATTGTATCATATGATAGCATGGGATTCTGGGAGAGCATTGTATCATAGGAGAGCATGGGACTCTGGGAGAGAATTGTATCATATGAGAGCATGGGATTCTGGGAGAGCATTGTATCATAGAAAAGCATGGGATTCTGGGAGAGAACTGTATCATAGGATAGAATGGGATTCTGGGAGAGAACTGTATCATAGGATAGCATGGGATTCTGGGAGAGCATTGAATCCTGATAGAGCATGGGATTCTGGGAGAGATCTGTATCCTAGGAGAGCATGGGATTCTGGGAGAGATCTGTATCCTAGGAGAGCATGGGATTCTGGAAAGGCGTGGAATTCTATTGGTGTATGTGATTCTCAGAGGGCATGATATCCCCGGGAGGCATAATATCCTCGGGAGCCATGATATCCTCGGGAGGCATGATATCCTGGATGACAATCTATTCTGTGTGAGCACTGGATTCTAGGTGGGTATGATATCCTCGGGAGCCATGATATCCTCGGGAGGCATGATATCCTGGATGACAATCTATTCTGTGTGAGCACTGGATTCTAGATGGGCATGATATCTTCAGAGGGCATGATATCCTGGGAAAGAAATCTATCTTGGGTGACAAGGGATTCTAGATAAGCATTGGATTCTTGGAGGGTTTGATATCCTGGAAGAGAATGGTGTTCTGGTTTGGTATGGAATTATGGGAAAGCATGATATTTTGGCAAGGAAAAATATCATGGGAGTACGAGTCTGAAAGCATGATTTCACCAGCAAGAGAGTAAGTTGGTTTAAAGCAAGAAGGAGGAAAAGTTTTCAACCGGAAGGAAGTCAAAAGGATGAAAGGAAAGAGGGCACGGAGCGGGGGAAGGGATGAGAGGAAAGAGGGCACGGAGAGGAAGGGATGAGAGGAAAGAGGGCACGGAGAGGAAGGGATGAGAGGAAAGAGGGCACGGAGCTGGGGAAGGGATGATAGAAAAGAGGGCACGGAGAGGATGGGATGAGAGGAAAGAGGGCACGGAGCGGGGGAAGGGATGAGAGAAAAGAGGGCACGGAGCGGAGAAAGGGATGAGAGGAAATAGGGCACGGAGCGGAGGAAGGGATGAGAGGAAAGGGGGCACAGAGCGGGGGAAGGCATGAGAGGAAATAGGGCACGGAGCGGAGGGAGGGATGAGAGGAAAGAGGGCCCGGAGCGGGGGAAGGGATGAGTGGAAAGAAGGCACGGAGTGGAGGAAGGGATGAGAGGAAAGAGGGCACGGAGCGAAGGAAGGGATGAGAGGAAAGAGGGCCCGGAGCGGGGGAAGGGATGAGAGGAAATAGGGCACGGAGCGGGGGAAGGGATGAGAGGAAAGAAGGCACGGAGTGGAGGAAGGGATGAGAGGAAAGAGGGCACGGAGCGGGGGAAGGGATGAGATGAAAGAGGGCACGGAGCGGAGGAAGGGATGAGAGGAAAGAGGGCACGGGGCGGAGGAAGGGATGAGAGGAAAGAGGGCACGGGGCGGAGGAAGGGATGAGAGGAAAGAGGGCACGGAGCGGAGGAAGGGATGCGAGGAAAGAGGGCACGGAGCGGAGGAAGGGATGCGAGGAAAGAGGGCACGGAGAGGAAGGGATGAGAGGAAAGAGGGCACGGAGCGGAGGAAGGGATGAGAGGAAAGAGGGCACGGAGAGTAAGGGATGAGAGGAAAGAGGGCACGGAGAGGAAGGGATGAGAGGAAAGAGGGCACGGAGAGTAAGGGATGAGAGGAAAGAGGGCACGGAGAGGAAGGGATGAGAGGAAAGAGGGCACGGAGTAGAGGTAAATAGAGAATAGTGTTAACGAAGACGTGTCAAATGATAGAATCCGTCTTTTGAAGAAAACTACTTTTGATCCACCTCTGGTTAGTGTATGAGCGGAGGGTACGCTTTGGTTAGAGCATTTGTCTGCTGACCAGGTGGTCGCAGGTTTGACTCCCTGCCTATATGACAAACAACAATCATGAGAAGAAGACCGGAAAGTTTTAGAAATAGGCAAGAATCATGAGAGGAAGATTTGGAACAAAGAAGGGACAGATAACAATCATGAGAGGAAGATTTGAAACAAAGAAGGGACAGACAACAATCATGAGAGGAAGATTTGAAACAAAGAAGGGACAGACAACAATCATGAGAGGAAGATTTGAAACAAAGAAGGGACAGATAACAATCATGAGAGGAAGATTTGAAACAAAGAAGGGACAGATAACAATCATGAGAGGAAGATTTGAAACAAAGAAGGGACAGATAACAATCATGAGAGGAAGATTTGGAACAAAGAAGGGACAGATAACAATCATGAGAGGAAGATTTGGAACAAAGAAGGGACAGATAACAATCATGAGAGGAAGATTTGGAACAAAGAAGGGACAGATAACAATCATGAGAGGAAGATTTGAAACAAAGAAGGGACAGATAACAATCATGAGAGGAAGATTTGGAACAAAGAAGGGACAGATAACAATCATGAGAGGAAGATTTGGAACAAAGAAGGGATAGATAACAATCATGAGAGGAAGATTTGAAACAAAGAAGGGACAGATAACAATCATGAGAGGAAGATTTGAAACAAAGAAGGGACAGACAACAATCATGAGAGGAAGATTTGAAACAAAGAAGGGACAGACAACAATCATGAGAGGAAGATTTGAAACAAAGAAGGGACAGACAACAATCATGAGAGGAAGATTTGAAACAAAGAAGGGACAGACAACAATCATGAGAGAAAGATTTGAAACAAATAAGAGACAGACAACAATCATGAGAGGAAGATTTGAAACAAATAAGAGACAGACAACAATCATGAGAGGAAGATTTGAAACAAAGAAGGGACAGACAACAATCATGAGAGGAAGATTTGAAACAAAGAAGGGACAGACAACAATTATGAGAGGAAGATTTGAAACAAAGAAGGGACAGACAACAATCATGAGAGGAAGAATTACAACAAATAAGAGACAAAAAAGTTCAAGGAAAAGTTTTTGACAGAATAAAAAAGGAACAACAAACAAGACCAGAAGAAATTGATTGAATAAGAGACAAACAACAATCAAGGGAGCTATAAAACAAAGCTCTCAAAGAGAAGACAACTCGTGATCATGAAAGCAAAATTCCCAATAACCCTCTTTCCTATTTACAAACCCGATATCATTCTTGACTCCCTCCCTAATCGAGATAGAAAGAATAAAGTCAAATAAAGGTGGAGAAATAAGAGACAGAGACGGGTCAGGGACGGAATGAAAAACACAGAAAAACACAGAAAAACACACATACACAATTATTCAGGCTCAAAACTACATTAGCCCTCGCTCTACCCTCGTGATAAGTTTTCATGCCTCCCAGAAAAATCGCTGTCGGAAAGAAACGTTGCCTCAGGGGCAAAAGGGAGTATGGACTGTAGCGGAGGGAAGGAATTTCTTCATCTTTGAGAATCATCAACAGAGCCATCAATCTATTCAGATAGCGCTTGGTGTATTTCTTCACAGTCAAGTGGGTCCTGGGTGTAGCTGGGTAATGTGGATTCATCCACTTGTTCCACACAATCAAGGATGTAATTAGTTGATTTTCCAGAAATATGCAACTTAGATTGTCTTCTAAAATGAGCCACGAGATGCGGCGTTTATTGCGTTGGGTCGTAGTCCATCGTAAAAAAGTAAATGGCATCTGTAACATGTAGCCAGGGGTGTGTTATTCCCTAAATTGTTATTTAGAAAACCTCATATTTACTTCTTTTTTTCCAAAACTCATATACTCATAAGCATCATCATCATGTGCCATACCGGTTGGCATAGGCGATCATATCCTTTCACAATTTTATATCCACTACGCATCGTATCAATTCTGTTGTTGGCTGTTTTCCGTGCTATCTAATATCTTTTCTCCATGTCGTCCGCGATCTCTCTTTCCCTCAATTTTGCCAGTTGTAACAAAATATTCCAACTTTCATCTTGTCTCCTGAGGTTCTATCTACTCATCGATATATTTTCTTAAATTTCCCAAAATCATTCAAATAACTTTTTAGTTCCACAAATTCATCATTTCTCTTTTGTTGTTCAAATAAACTAGTCATTACTTCCTCGTTAGTTTCATTCGTATAGTTTCCTCAGTTCCATAAAATCAACAGTACAGGTTCGTGATTTAAATAAACTCATCCATTGTTCTATAAATCTATTTCAACAGTTTCGCTAGTTCCACAAAATCATCACTGTAGTTCTGTTCACTCCATACTCTCTACTATCTTCTGATTCTCATCAACTCAGGATTGAGATTGCATTATTCATTGAACTCATCTTTACAAATATGTTATTTCCACAACCTTATCATTATAGTTTCCTTCATCTTAAGGAAAAAAAAACCCTCACCATTTTTATAGTTTCGACATTTCCATACTATCTATCCAATTCATTAATTCCATAACGGTATCGTTAGTTTCCTTAATTCCATAACGGTATCGTTAGTTTCATTAATTCCATAACGGTATCGTTAGTTTCATTAATTCCATAACGGTATCGTTAACGTTTCATTTTTGTCCGTAACGGTATCGTTAGTTTAATTAATTCCATAAATTCTTATCTACTGCATCGTTAGTTTCATAAAGTCATCATTTCTAATTCGTTAGTTGCATAAAGTCATCGTTTCTGATTCGTTAGTTTCATAAAATCATCGTTTCTGATTCGTTAGTTTCATAAAGTCATCGTTTCTGATTCGTTAGTTTCATAAAGTCATTGTTTCTGATTCGTTAGTTTCATAAAGTCATCGTTTCTGATTCGTTAGTTTCATAAACAAATGCATCGTTAATGCTTCCTTAGTTTAACAAATTCATCTTTACCGCTTCGTTAGTACCATTCTTTTATCGTTACTGCTTGGTTAGTTCTATAAATGCATCGTATTGCTTCGATAGTTCACAAATTTTATCTCTCCTTTTCCGTTAGTTCCATAAATGCATATTCACTGCTTGGTTAGTTTTGCAAATTCAAATTTGCTTCCACAAATTCATATTTACTTCCTTCGTTAGTTGCACAAATTCATATTTACTGATTGGTTAGTTGCACAAATTCATATTTACTGATTGGTTAGTTCCACAAATTCATATTTACTGATTGGTTAGTTCCACAAATTCATATTTACTGATTGGTTAGTTCCACAAATTCATATTTACTGATTGGTTAGTTCCACAAATTCATATTTACTGATTGGTTAGTTCCACAAATTCATATTTACTGATTGGTTAGTTACACAAATTCATATTTACTGATTGGTTAGTTCCACAAATTCATATTTACTGATTGGTTAGTTCCACAAATTCATATTTACTGTTTCGTTAGTTCCACAAATTTATATTTACTGTTTCGTTAGTTCCACAAATTCATATTTACTGTTTCGTTAGTTCCACAAATTCATATTTACTGCTTGGTTAGTTCCACAAATTCATATTTACTGCTTCGTTAATTACACAAATTCATATTTACTGTTTCGTTAGTTCCACAAATTCATATTTACTGCTCCATTTTTTTCCAATTGAACCTCAATAAAAATTCATCCCCGCCATTACGATGGTTCAGGAACCTCAACTTTGACCTTTGACATACATTATAAAAGTTCGGAAATCAGTTCAAGGTCACCTTTCCCAGGTAAGGCAACAGGTGCTCACCACAACGTGCATGTCTGTCAGGAGCGGGTGACACTGCCATTCAATTCCAGGGTAAACACAACACTCGTTCAGAATACCAGCCCTCGGAAGATGTGAACCGCCTCGCACGATGAGAACCTGAGTTTCAACGCGACTACGTGGGAGTGGGGGAGGGGTTCCAAATATGGCTCTTCGTCTTGATGTACACATACGTTGACATTTCTTCTTGTACAGATATGCGTCGTCACGTACAGGTATGCGTCGTTATGTAGATATGCGTCGTCACGTACAGATATGAATCTTCACGTACAGGTATGCGTCGTCACGTACAGATATGAATTTTCACGTACAGGTATGCGTCGTTACGTACAGATATGCGTCGTCACGTACAGATATGCGTCGTCACGTACAGATATGAATCTTCACGTACAGATATGAGTCGTTACGTACAGATATGCGTCGTCACGCACAGATATGAATCTTCACGTACAGGTATGCGTCGTTACGTACAGATATGCGTCGTCACGCACAGATATGAATCTTCACGTACAGGTATGCGTCGTTACGTACAGATATGCGTCGTCACGCACAGATATGAATCTTCACGTACAGATATGCGTCGTTACGTACAGATATGCGTCGTCACGCACAGATATGAATCTTCACGTACAGGTATGCGTCGTCACGTACAGATATGCGTCTCCGTGTACAAATATGTGTCTTCATATAGAGATATGCGTTGTCGTGTACAGATGTGCTTCTTCGTGTACATATATGTGTCATCATGTACAACAGATGTGTCGCCTCGTACACATATGCGTCTTTGTGCACAAATATGTGTCATCCTGTACAGATATGTCTCTTCAGGTACATATACATATATTCAGGTACATATATATTCATGTACAGATAAGGGTTTTCATGTTCAGATATGTGCCTTCATGTGCAGAGACGCGTCTTCATGTACAGATATGTGTTTCCATGTACAGATATGCGTCTTCATGTACAGATATGTGTTTCCATGTACAGATATGCGTCTTCAAGTGTAGATATGCTACTTCGGTTACATATATACTTTTACGTGTGCAGATATAAGTCATCGTGTACACGTATATGTCTTTTTGCAGCTCTATAAATGCGTCATCTGTTTTTGTTCATATCTGTTGAACGTATTCGTGAGTTTGTGCATATCATTATGCGTCATCATACCGGATGGTGCAGCTGATCATGTCCTTTCACAATTTTCTATCCACAGTGCATCACACTAATTCCGTTGTTGACTGTTTTTAGTGCTATGACACCAGGCTATCTAGTATCTTCTTTCTTTGTCATCCGCGACCACTCTTTCACTGTAATTTGTCAGTTGTAACCAAGTATCCCATGTTTTCTCTTCTGACGATGTGTCCCAAAAATGTCGATTGTTTCTTTCTGATGCTTCTTTCTTAGCTGTTTCTTTCTGATGCTTCTTTCTTAGCTGTTTCTTTCTGATGCTTTTTTCTTAGCTGTTTCTTTCTGATGCTTCTTTCTTAGCTGTTTCTTTCTGATGCTTCTTTCTTAGCTGTTTCTTTCTGATGCTTCTTTCTTAGCTGTTTCTTTCTGATGCTTCTTTCTTAGCTGTTTATTTCTGATGTTTCTTCCTTAGCTGTTTCTTTCTGATGTTTCTTTCTTAGCTGTTTCTTTCTGTTGTTTTTTTCTTAGCTGTTTCTTTCTGATGTTTCTTTCTTAGCTGTTTCTTTCTTGTTTTGACCTCCTTGAGAATTTCCTTGTTGGTCTTTTTAGCTGTCCAGGGAACTCTCAACATTCTTCTGTGAAATATCATATTTGTGGCCTCTAATCGTCTTTTCATTTCTTCGCTTACTGTCCATGATTTGTTTCCATAGGTCACAATTAGCTCTATACAGCACTACTGGAATGTTTTTTCCCACTTCTATTGACATAGACGTGCTAAACAAGACTTTTTTCCATTTTCTGAAATGTTATTTTCTCTTGTACTTTGCTGCTTTCTATTTGTGTGGGGCATGTTTGTACATAGCGGAATATATGTTTATATTTAGGCACACACACATACAATCTCTCAATCACGACTATAACAACAAACACATGAAAACTATCTTCACGACACATAGTATCATTGCTGGTGTATGTCGGGGGGCAACGATAGAACCCGAGGGATAAAGGCCGCTTTGTCAAGCAGTCGCCACGATGTGTGAGAATCAGGATTTTTATTTCACCCCCGATAGAAAAAATCCATTCTGTCTACCGCGGGCTTCGAACACCGTACGCCGGTTTTTCAACTGTTGGAACAGTGGTTTTAGCCGCACGGCCACGCGCACTTCTGAACACATAAACATATCAAATATAGTTACATCCCCTCTCTCTATAAATAGCAAAAATAAATAAAAACATAAAATGCTATTCCATCTGCTCAATTTAAAAACAAACCCAGGCACTGCAATTCCTTCCCCGTAAATCTGAAAAATAACGAATCAATCAACTGCTAATCTTTCTATCAATTTTAACAAAACAACTCCACATAGATTCTCCATCTATTTATTACCGTTAGAACAATTGAAACAATCAAGCACGCAAGAAAAGCAAATCTTCACCGGAAAAGGCAGGGAAAAAAACATAATGACATAAAAAAACATAATCTGTTCTCATTTCAACGGTGTGCCTTGAAGGCTACGCCCGTCAAAAATAACGACTCTTTTTTTTCGATTTTTAGATTAAGACATTTATTTTTTTCAGCTCTTCTCTCCAACACAAATTTAGAGAAATATTTGGTGCCGTCCATAGGAGACGCAACAACCAATCAGAACGGAAATAGTTCTTGTAAAATGTAAAATATTGGGGAGATATTAATTTCGATGCTTGCTGCTCGGATGATTCAAAATAGATAAGGCAAGACGACTAGATAATATATAGAGAAGATGGACAGGTAATTGGGGGGGGGGGGGGGCTTGAATGAGGACATTTCTATATTGATTGTTTTTTTGTTTTTTTTTTCTGAGGAGGGAAAAAAGAATGGAGGTGCATCCGTGGAGACATAAATATCTGTCTTGGAAATGTTTGCGTGGAGATATGCAAGGAAACAAGTGGACGGAGAGGCTACTGGAAGTAGGACGGAGGCTACAGTGTCAAGAGGCGGCTATGAGGAAGCCAAATACACCATCATGGGGTATTACCTTGCATGTAGAACACGGCTGTTTGTTCTCATCTTAAAGTGACATTTTAGATCTAATTTGAGAAATTTGGCAGTATTTTTGGGTGACGATACCCTGAGCCTAGTACATTACCATCATTCTAAAAGTTGATATTTTTATGGAAGGGGTTTCAACTTTGTAACACCAGACAAAAAACGTCAAATTCCTGGCTAAAGTCAATATTTATGTCTGAATTATGAATGTCATTTTAGTTGTTAATGCTTGCAACAAAGACATGAACATTTGGCTGATCTGAGAACATTTGTCTGATCTGAGAACATTTGGCTGATCTGAGAACATCTGGCTGATCTGAGAACATTTGGCTGATATGAGAACATTTGGCTGATCTGACAGCTTCGAGGCATGAAAAATGTTCAATTTTTAATCATAAATGTGTTTTTTTCCTAATCTAAAGACACAGCTCCATCTATTCACTTTCAATGTATAAGAAGGATCATGTTGATGTTTATCTTCCTGAGAAGACACAAATGAAAAAAAAAAATAATTCTAGTATCGATAATAAACAATTGTGAAATAGAATTACACCACAAACATTTCACCAGTAACTGGGTAAGGGCTTACTTCCAATCTTTGAGTGTTTACGGTATGATAGGATTCGACTCATGTCACTACAGCGGCAACACTTTATGAGACATGATAGATATCAGGCCAAACACTCATATCTTCCTTAAAATAAAAAAAATATGGCACCCATTTTAGACGCAGGGTACGCCCGAAGCCATATTGGTGGAAAAGAACACGCCCGGACCCGTGATATTTCCTACTCCAACTCCGACGCACTATCCACTACAAAGAAAGTACCACCAATGCTCCGAACTCAAGATAGGTAACACTCACAGCTGTTTGTTTCATCATAAAGTGGCACTTTAGATCCAATCTAAGACATTGTAAAATGTTTATGAGTAAAGCTGTCAAGAAAAACCTAGTACATCCTCCTCATTGTTAAAACCAATATTTGATGGGAGTGGTCTCAGTTTGTGACACCACACATACAAGACGTAACGGATCAAGATCAAGTCAGTGTTTATGGATGATTTCTATTTGATTAGAATATTCTAAGGGAAGAATCCCCCTACAGAAAAGATCATCTGTTGCCTTGCAGGAAGATTGGGGACAATCAAAGGCTAAGGAAAGCAAACCTGAATAAAATGCTGGCTGAAATCGGATGCACTGGGCCACTGGCGCAGAACACAGTGCAACGTTTTAACGGGTGTTCAATCGGAGTGGATCTGGCAGACTCTAATTGTGATGTTCTGTCTGTGGGGGCGATCAACACACTTAACCTGACAGGTGACTTCATGTGAGAGTCTGGAATCCTACTCTCCTTGAGTCCTGATTGCAGAGAGAGAGAGAGAGAGAGAGAGAGAGAGAGAGAGAATATTGCTTGTAATGGTAGGAACAAGACCCTGCCAAGAATATATAGAACAACAAAAACTTAAATGGTTGGGCCACCTGGTCAGAATGAATCCTTCCCAATCACCATCAAGGGCGTTCTTCTCGAGAATGCATGGGAAAAGACCAAGAGGAAGACCCAGAAGAAGATGGATAGATGCAGTGACAGAGGCATGTCACAAAGGAAAATAACTAATTCAGACAGTCCGAGTAGCGCAAGAACGACAAATGATATAGCCACGACCCTTTTCGGTACCAGTGAGAAAGAGAAAAGAAGAAAGATTGCTTGTAACTAGACGATGAGAGAATTGTCAAAAAATGTGAGATCTAGAGGAGATAATATTACATTTGAAACCACAAATTTATTATTTCTTTTTATGTTTTAAAACACAGTTTCTTAAAATTAATTTGAAAGTTTCATATAAAAAGCATGGGTTTTTGACCTTTATTGAAAGAGATATATGTGCCAATGAATTACATATCAGTAACACAATAACTGCTGTATCCTAGCAGATCATCATCATCATTATCATCATCATTACCATCATCATCATTATGATCATCATCATCATCATTATCAACATCATCATCATTATCATCATCATCATCATCATCATTATCATCAAGTACCATGCCTGCTGGCTTTGGAGATTATGTCTCTCCACAACTTTCGTTCTCGACAATTATTTATCATTTCTGTTGGTGACCTTCTGCCAAGCCATTCTCTTAAGCTGTCTGGTATCTTTTCTCTTTGCTTCCCTCTATCTTTTCGTCCCTCAATTTTCCCAGTTGTTACAATATATTCTATTTGTTCCTTTCTCGTTACATGGCCAAAAATGATGATTGTTTCTTCCTAATATTGGAAACTAGCTCTACATTTTTTATTTATTTGGCCTCTTTCAGAACGTTTCCATTACTCTTCTTAGCTGTCCATGGTATTCTCAATATTCTTATGTAAAACCACATTTCTACAGCCTCCAGTGATCCTAGCAGATATGACAATAAACAACATTCTCCAAGACTCTATTCAGCATGACCACATCTTCTTCTGTGATCATGTCTCATTCAGACTAGGATTCTGGACTCTCTTATGAAAGCAGTTGTCTGTTTAAGTGATTCATGCGTCCCATAAAGTTTATCTTCCAGTGTGATTGGCGTGGGCCACATTGTCCTCCTCAGGTCTATGTGTTGGGGGCAATCCTTAGAAGGAGTTTTGTTGTCACGCAGACTTAAGGTGGAAAGCGCGGCCCACACCCTCTTGAGACAAATAATAATAAATGAATATTATTACAGAGGGAAACTTCCGAGGCGATAATTCAAGGAATCATAGGAGAAAGAGGTATGTATTACTGCACTCAGAAAAATGACAAATAAACAACAACAGAAAAAAACAAAGAACAACATTTGGTACGAAGCAGGATCGAACCCGTACACCCTGGTACTGCGCCTTGCCACGAGAAGCCGAACGCTAGGGAACACTGCCACTGAGCTAATCAAAAAATTAGAAATGTATTTCCGAGCTGTGATCGTAACCCTGTGCTTTAGTCATGAGAAAACCTTCGCGAAAGACATTGTCCACGATAGCTAATTTTTTGGTTAGCTCAGTTGCAGTATTCCCTAGCGTTCGACTTCTCGTGGCAAGGCGCAGTGCCAGGGAGTACGGGTTCGATCCTCCATCGGACCATATATTGTTCTTTGTTTTTTTCTGTTGTTGTTTATTTGTCTTTTTTTTCTGAGTGCTGTAATACATACCTCTTCCTCCTATAATTCCCACACCCTCTGCCTTGGAGGTGAAACTGTGACAGAACTAAAAACCTGAACAGTTAATAGACTTGAGAAGATAATCAGGAAGCCCAGATGGAATGAGCTATGAGAGCTGAAGAAATGTGTACCGAGTTGTTGCGTCACTCAGAGCAAGATTTGGCTGCTGGAGGGTATAATGGGGAGATAACATAGACACAGACTGCCAGCAACTGGTATGATATGAATGGACACTAACAGAGACACAGACTGCCAGCAACTGGTAGGATATGAATGGACACTAACAGAGACACAGACTGCCAGCAACTGGTAGGATATGAATGGACACTAACAGCGACACAGACTGCCAGCAACTGGTAGGATATGAATGGACACTAACAGCGACACAGACTGCCAGCAACTTGTAGGATATGAATGGACACTAACAGCGACACAGACTGCCAGCAACTGGTATGACATGAATGGACACTAGTAGTATACAAGGGTCCAACTAAGTCGCATTTGGCCCGTAAATTAACAAAGATATATAGTGTGGTGCGCAGCGCACCACATGTACACGAGAGACAAGGGGAGTTAACCATGTCATTTCGTGTCCGGATGTTGACCTCTACTCTCGGTGACCCCGGAAGTGACCTGTTTATGTCTGGTGTATGCTGACTTTGGAGTTCTTTATGTACTTGATCGTTAGTGATAGGTTAGTAGATTATATAACATCTAGGAAAAACGAGCAATATAAAACAGAAGACAAAATATATATTTTATTCTTTTATTAGCTCAATAGGTGTATAACATACATTGATATTATATATCATTACAAACATAGTCAGTACATTGAGTAAATATATAGCACAAGTATAACAATTATTTATAGCTATGTAGTTGGGTGTCTGCTTAACGTTGTACCATAAATGAAGCATAAGGGTGAAACAGTTAGAGATTACTGGTTAGTCTAAGCTGGTAGTGTAAATATGTTCCTCGGTGTTAGTGCTTCGCTATCTCTCTCTCTCTCTCTCTCTCTCTCTCTCGCTATCTCTCTCTCTCTACTATTCCGGCCTAGATTTCCCTCCATTGAAACACTTACTCATTCTCTCCATTTATCCCTATCATCGCGCCTTCCTTCTCTCTCTCTCTCTCTCTCTCTCTCTCTCTTTCTCCCCTATCCTCTCTTAGACTTCTAACCTATCAGTCCACCATCCACCTCTCCCTTTAGCTCCCCCGCCCGCCCTCATATTTTTAGCGTCCATCCTATTGTAACACTTGATTATTCTCACCATTAATACATAGCATCTCACCTTCTTTCTCATAGGCTTCTCTCTCTCGCTCTCTCTCTCTCTCTCGCGCTCTTCTAACCCCGACTAGACTTCTCTCCTACCATTCCACCTTTCTTCCTCTCTCTCTCTCTCTCTCTCTCTCTCTCTCTCTCTTTACCTCGCCTAGCGTTCCGCCTTCATTCGTATTTTTACCTTACCACCAGTGTAACACATTAATAACATTGAATATCAATTACAAAAAGACTTGAAATATTTACTTTTTAAAGAACCAATAAGATAAACATATGAAAAACGAAGGAATAATACACTCGACAAGGCTTAACAGACGTACTTTATACACATCACCATTAATACAACTGAAATTCCTTTAATGATAACCTATCACATCGTTATGAGCTAAGAGAAAAACAGAAAAAAAAAAAATTCAACTTACACCGTAAAATATTCCACTACAACACAGACCGCTAGACTGAACAGTACTATGAAAATAAACGGCCGTGAATCAAGCGCGCTTATAACACGAAGTCTCACATCCGACTAGTTTAAATATAATCTGGTAAATAAAAGTTAGGAGACAAGGGCAGAAACCTAGGAGGCAAGGGCAGAAACCTAGGAGGCAAGGACAGAAACCTAGGAGGCAAGGACAGAAACCTAGGAGGTAAGGGCAGAAACCTAAGAGGCAAGGGTAGAAACCTAAGAGGCAAAGACAGAAACCTAGGAGGCAAGGTCAGAAACCTAGGAGGCAAGGGCAGAAACCTAGGAGGCAAGGACAGAAAAGTAGGAAGCAAAGGCTGAAAACAAGGAGGGAAGATCAGAAATCTAGGAAGCTGTGTTAGAAAACAAGGAGGGAAGGTCAGAAACCTAGGAGGCAAGGTCAGAAACCTAGGAGGCAAGGTCAGAAACCTAGGAGGCAAAGGCAGAAACCAAAGAGGCAAGGGCAGAAACCTAGGAGGCAAGGTCAGAAACCTAGGAGGCAATGTCAGAAACCTAGGAGGCAAGGGCAGAAACCAAAGACACAAAGGCAGAAACCAAAGAGGCAAGGGCAGAAACCTAGGAGGCACCTCGATGGACAGCTAGACAACGGAAGAAGCAGAGATTATCATTGTAAACTTTAGAATGGGAATCGGTTTGAAGGATATTATTACCTTGATTTGATGCAATGTAGTGTGGGATATCTAGCAGACACCCTATAGGATAATCTTGAAGTTTATAAACATAAACACTCGTACTGACTAAGGCTTCCAAGGTGTATTTGGTTGTCTCCCTATTTTTGTCTGTATAACCTAATATATCACTTTCATTTAATCTATCGATATACGTTTCAAAGTCATTTCTGTTGTTAACTAACAAGGGTTTGTCTAACCCTGTCGCGTTATTTGAGCTTGCGTGAAAGTAACGCAGCCCCTGTGTATAGGCCAAATCGCAAACATTTTACCCCAGAACACAAAAAAATTTAGGCTCATACTCAAAATGTCGATCCCAAAACCATAAAAATCTACTCCCATACTCATACTAGTTAGACACATCGAACAGATAGTTACATCCAAAGTCCCAAATAGTTAGGCCAAATCACTAACATTTTACCCCCAGAACACAAAAATATAGGCTCATACGCAAAAAATCGACCTCAACACCCTAAAAAGGTACTCACATAGTCATACTAGTTAGACACATCGAACAGATAGTTACAGCCAAAGTCCCAAACAGAGTGGCCATATCACTAACATTTTACCGCCAGAACACAAAAATTTAGGCTCATACTAAAAAAGTCGACCTAAAAATCCAGAAAAAGCTACTCACATAGTCATAATAGTTAGACACAACGAGTCGAAAGTTATATTCAAGCGACCTCAACACCATAAAAAAGGTACTCACATAGTCATACTAGTTAGACACATCGAACAGATAGTTACAGCCAAAGTCCCAAAAAAAAAAAAAGTTTGGTCAAATCGAAACTATTTTACCCACAGAACACAACAATGTAGGCTTATACTAAAAAAATCGACCTCAACACCATAAAAAGGTACTCACATAGTCATACTAGTTAGACACATCGAACAGATAGTTACATCCAAAATCTCAAATCACTAACATTTTACCTCCAGAACACAAAAATTTAGGCTCATACTAAAAAAGTCGACCTATAAACCATAAAAATCTACTCACATAGTCATACTAGTTAGACACATCGAACAGATAGTTACAGCCAAAGGCCCAAACAGAGTGGCCATATCACTAACATTTTACCTCCAGAACACAAAAATTTAGGCTCATACTAAAAAAGTCGACCTAAAAATCCAGAAAAAGCTACTCACATAGTCATAATAGTTAGACACAACGAGTCGAAAGTTATATTCAAGGTCCAAAAAAAAAAAAAACGTTATTTTAGACATCCCCATTGCAAAAATTTACATAAAAAACCACTTTTAGGATTTTACCCCCTTAGCATTTTTGAGGGTTACGCCCATTAAATCGGTAAAAAAAAATCGTAATTTTAGCACGTAGGCTTACCTAAAACTTTATTTTAGACATCCCCACACCAAAAATTTACTTAAAAATCACTTTTGAGATTGTTACCCCCTTACCATTTTTGAGGGTTACGCCCATGGAATCGATAAAAATCGTAAATTTAGCACATAGGCTTACCTAAAACTTTATTTTAGACATCCCCATAGCAAAAATTAAAATAGAAAACCACTTTTAGGATTTTACCCCCTTATCATTTTTAGGGTTACGCCCATGAAATCGGTAAAAAAAAAATCGTAATTTTAGCACGTAGGCTTACCTAAAACTTTATTTTAGACATCCCCATAGCAAAAATTTACTTAAAAATCACTTTTGAAATTGTTACCCCCTTACCATTTTTGAGGGTTACGCCCATGGAATCGATAAAAATCGTAAATTTAGCACATAGGCTTACCTAAAACTTTATTTTAGACATCCCCATTGCAAAAATTTACATTAAAAACCACTTTTAGGATTTTACCCCCTTATCATTTTTTGAGGGTTACGCTCATAGAATTGATAAAAATCGTAAATTTAACACGTAGGCTTACCTAAAACTTTATTTTAGACATCCCCACACCAAAAATTTACTTAAAAAGCACTTTTGAAATTGTAACCCCCCTTACCATTTTTGAGGGTTACGCCCCTGAAATCGATAAAAATCGTTAATTTAGCACGTAGGCTTACCTAAAACTTTATTTTAGACATCCCCACACCAAAAATTTACTTAAAAATCACTTTTGAAATTGTTACCCCCCCCCCCCCCTTAAAATTTTTTAGGGTTACGCCCCTGAAAGCGATAAAAAATTGAAATATAACCTCAAGGCATACCTCCCACATAATTTTTGACACCCCTACATATCAAATTCCAACAAAAAAACAACAAAAAGCTAGTAGTAGTGATGGCTGTGAACTCAGGGGAAAAGTGGAATAACATGCACCGAAATACAATAGATTTGGCACCGAAACTGTTTCGGTGCCAAAACATGCACGAGAAGTAGTATGTTAGGGTTCACAGCCACCTATACTACTAGCTTTTTGTTATTTTTTTGTGTTCTGGCGGTAAAATGTTAGTGATATGGCCACTCTGTTTGGGACTTTGGCTGTAACTATCTGTTCGATGTGTCTAACTAGTATGACTATGTGAGTACCTTTTTAGGGTGTTGAGGTCGATTTTTTGCGTATGAGCCTATATTTTTGTGTTCTGTGGGTAAAATGTTAGTGATTTGGCCTAACTATTTGGGACTTTGGATGTAACTATCTGTTCGATGTGTCTAACTAGTATGAGTATGGGAGTAGATTTTTATGGTTTTGGGATCGACATTTTGAGTATGAGCCTAAATTTTTTTGTGTTCTGGGGGTAAAATGTTTGCGATTTGGCCTATACACAGGGGCTGCGTTACTTTCACGCAAGCTCAAATAACGCGACAGGGTTAGACAAACCCTTGTTAGTTAACAACAGAAATGACTTTGAAACGTATATCGATAGATTAAATGAAAGTGATATATTAGGTTATACAGACAAAAATAGGGAGACAACCAAATACACCTTGGAAGCCTTAGTCAGTACGAGTGTTTATGTTTATAAACTTCAAGATTATCCTATAGGGTGTCTGCTAGATATCCCACACTACATTGCATCAAATCAAGGTAATAATATCCTTCAAACCGATTCCCATTCTAAAGTTTACAATGATAATCTCTGCTTCTTCCGTTGTCTAGCTGTCCATCGAGGTGCCTCCTAGGTTTCTGCCCTTGCCTCTTTGGTTTCTGCCTTTGTGTCTTTGGTTTCTGCCCTTGCCTCCTAGGTTTCTGACATTGCCTCCTAGGTTTCTGACCTTGCCTCCTAGGTTTCTGCCCTTGCCTCTTTGGTTTCTGCCTTTGCCTCCTAGGTTTCTGACCTTGCCTCCTAGGTTTCTGACCTTGCCTCCTAGGTTTCTGACCTTCCCTCCTTGTTTTCTAACACAGCTTCCTAGATTTCTGATCTTCCCTCCTTGTTTTCAGCCTTTGCTTCCTACTTTTCTGTCCTTGCCTCCTAGGTTTCTGCCCTTGCCTCCTAGGTTTCTGACCTTGCCTCCTAGGTTTCTGTCTTTGCCTCTTAGGTTTCTACCCTTGCCTCTTAGGTTTCTGCCCTTACCTCCTAGGTTTCTGTCCTTGCCTCCTAGGTTTCTGTCCTTGCCTCCTAGGTTTCTGCCCTTGCCTCCTAGGTTTCTGCCCTTGTCTCCTAACTTTTATTTACCAGATTATATTTAAACTAGTCGGATGTGAGACTTCGTGTTATAAGCGCGCTTGATTCACGGCCGTTTATTTTCATAGTACTGTTCAGTCTAGCGGTCTGTGTTGTAGTGGAATATTTTACGGTGTAAGTTGAATTTTTTTTTTCTGTTTTTCTCTTAGCTCATAACGATGTGATAGGTTATCATTAAAGGAATTTCAGTTGTATTAATGGTGATGTGTATAAAGTACGTCTGTTAAGCCTTGTCGAGTGTATTATTCCTTCGTTTTTCATATGTTTATCTTATTGGTTCTTTAAAAAGTAAATATTTCAAGTCTTTTTGTAATTGATATTCAATGTTATTAATGTGTTACACTGGTGGTAAGGTAAAAATACGAATGAAGGCGGAACGCTAGGCGAGGTAAAGAGAGAGAGAGAGAGAGAGAGAGAGGAAGAAAGGTGGAATGGTAGGAGAGAAGTCTAGTCGGGGTTAGAAGAGCGCGAGAGAGAGAGAGAGAGCGAGAGAGAGAAGCCTATGAGAAAGAAGGTGAGATGCTATGTATTAATGGTGAGAATAATCAAGTGTTACAATAGGATGGACGCTAAAAATATGAGGGCGGGCGGGGGAGCTAAAGGGAGAGGTGGAGGGTGGACTGATAGGTTAGAAGTCTAAGAGAGGATAGGGGAGAAAGAGAGAGAGAGAGAGAGAGAGAGAGAGAAGGAAGGCGCGATGATAGGGATAAATGGAGAGAATGAGTAAGTGTTTCAATGGAGGGAAATCTAGGCCGGAATAGTAGAGAGAGAGAGATAGCGAGAGAGAGAGAGAGAGAGAGAGAGAAAGAGATAGCGAAGCACTAACACCGAGGAACATATTTACACTACCAGCTTAGACTAACCAGTAATCTCTAACTGTTTCACCCTTATGCTTCATTTATGGTACAACGTTAAGCAGACACCCAACTACATAGCTATAAATAATTGTTATACTTGTGCTATATATTTACTCAATGTACTGACTATGTTTGTAATGATATATAATATCAATGTATGTTATACACCTATTGAGCTAATAAAAGAATAAAATATATATTTTGTCTTCTGTTTTATATTGCTCGTTTTTCCTAGATGTTATATAATCTACTAACCTATCACTAACGATCAAGTACATAAAGAACTCCAAAGTCAGCATACACCAGACATAAACAGGTCACTTCCGGGGTCACCGAGAGTAGAGGTCAACATCCGGACACGAAATGGCATGGTTAACTCCCCTTGTCTCTCGTGTACATGTGGTGCGCTGCGCACCACACTATATATCTTTGTTAATTTACGGGCCAAATGCGACTTAGTTGGACCCTTGTATACTACTGACACTAACAGCGACACAGACTGCCAGCAACTGGTAGGATATGAATGGACACTAACAGCGACACAGACTGCCAGCAACTGGTAGGATATGAATGGACACTAACAGCGACACAGACTGCCAGCAACTGGTATGACATGAATGGACACTAACAGCGACACAGACTGCCAGCAACTGGTAGGACATGAATGGACACTAACAGAGACACAGACTGCCAGCAACTGGTAGGATATGAATGGACACTAACAGAGACACAGACTGCCAGCAACTGGTAGGATATGAATGGACACTAACAGCGATACAGACTGCCAGCAACTGGTATGACATGAATGGACACTAACAGCGACACAGACTGCCAGCAACTGGTATGACATGAATGGACACTAACAGAGACACAGACTGCCAGCAACTGGTAGGATATGAATGGACACTAACAGAGACACAGACTGCCGACAAGAGGCAAGTTATGAAAGAGGGATAATAAATGAGACAAAGACAATGAGTAACAGGTAGGATATGAAGGGGGGATAATAAACATAGACGAGCACCAATGAGTATAGCCCAGACTCTATACCGCATGAATAACAACTCAACAGCCCAGACTCTATACCGCATGAATAACAACTCAACAGCCCAGACTCTATACCTCACTAGTACCAACTCAACAGCTCTGACTCCCTACCCCATGAGTACCAACTCAACAGCTCTGACTCCCTGCCCCATGAGTACCAACTCAACAGCTCTGACTCCCTACCCCATGAGTACCAACTCAACAGCTCTGACTCCCTACCCCATGAGTACCAACTCAACAGCTCTGACTCCCTACCCCATGAGTACCAACTCAACAGCTCTGACTCCCTACCCCACTAGTACCATCTCAACAGCTCTGACTCCCTACCCCATGAGTCCCAACTCAACAGCTCTGACTCCCTACCCCATGAGTACCAACTCAACAGCTCTGACTCCCTACCCCATGAGTACCAACTCAACAGCTCTGACTCCCTACCCCATGAGTACCAACTCAACAGCTCTGACTCCCTACCCCATGAGTACCAACTCAACAGCTCTGACTCCCTACCCCATGAGTACCAACTCAACAGCTCTGACTCCCTACCCCCATGAGTACCAACTCAACAGCTCTGACTCCCTACCCCATGAGTACCAACTCAACAGCTCTGACTCCCTACCCCACTAGTACCAACTCAACAGCTCTCCCTACCCCATGAGTACCAACTCAACAGCTCTGACTTCCTACCCCATGAGTACCAACTCAACAGATCTGACTCCCTACCCCATGAGTACCAACTCAACAGCTCTGACTTCCTACCCCATGAGTACCAACTCAACAGATCTGACTCCCTACCCCATGAGTACCAACTCAACAGCTCTGACTCCCTACCCCATGAGTACCAACTCAACAGCTCTGACTCCCTACCCCATGAGTACCAACTCAACAGCTCTGACTCCCTACCCCACTAGTACCAACTCAACAGCTCTCCCTACCCCATGAGTACCAACTCAACAGCTCTGACTTCCTACCCCATGAGTACCAACTCAACAGATCTGACTCCCTACCCCATGAGTACCAACTCAACAGCTCTGACTCCCTACCCCATGAGTACCAACTCTGCAACTATAACTCTAAACACCACTAACAGTGTACACATCCCCCAGCCACTCCCGTGACGACTCAAACACAAAGAGCTGCAAAACGACGCTACTAGATGATGATTGTTGCAATATTCATTCCTGGTTTGTGCGCCTATTGGATTATACTTGCCTAAACTCGCAAGAGCGCATTGAAGCTAATCATAGACATTTAAAAAAAATAAATAAATAAACAGAGAGATCGCTAAAACATGGTTTTACATAATAATGTTAGCGATCCTTATGGCAGTTCAAGAAAACGTAGGGAAACGATGAGTCCATCCAAGCTTGCTATAGAATGGGCCATGATTTGTGTGCGCGTGTTATTAAAACCGATGGAATGGAAAAACGATGTGGAAAATAAATAAAATTGATGAGGGAACTAGATGAGACACCAGACAGACTGGAAAAACAGCGAGCACGTTGAAAACTATGGAACGGAATGAGGTTAATTTAAAAGTAAATGAAGCACTAGAGAGTATAATGTGGTAGAGGGGTAAAGTATGAGCTGTTTAACTCTAAGACAAGCGATCTTGCTTGCGGTGTCTGACCTTGTCTTTCTCGTCATTTTGTCTCCCCTTATCGGCCACCCTTGTCAGATTTTCCGTTCTATCACATGATCTGGTCCCTTTATCCGCTTTTTTCTTTCACATTTTCCACATCCCACTTTCCGACAAGACATTGGACTGTTCAGCTAAGTGACATTTTTATACATTTATTTTATTACATTCATTTTCTCCTCTCTCTCTCTCTCTCTCTCTCTCTCTCTCTCTCTCTCTCTCTCTCTCTCTGTGCTATACGTGTAAATATAGTAAATTATTCTTACGTATTTTATTATCATTGTATCTCTCCCTTCTTTGTCCTATTAGTTTATTATTTCAGAACATGTAGCAGAGTGCATCTTCATTTCCTTGTTTGTGTTGTCTCTGTTTTCTGAAGTAGGCCGAAAAGTCATATAATTTCCATTTCCCTTCTTTGTTCACCATACTTTGTAGGTGTGTATTGTTGGTGATGGTGTTAACTGTGGTATGATAATGACGGTGGTGCTGTTAATGATGATGAAGATGATGATGATGATGTTGGTAATTCTGATATGATAATAATGATGTTTCTGTTAATGATAATTAATGATGATGATGATGATGATGGTCATAACGATAATGATGATGGTGATGATGATGATGATGATGATGACTGTCACAATAACAAAGGTGATTATGATGGTCACATCGATGATGATAGTGATAACTACGACGATGGTGATATAACGGCTAAAACCACAGCTCCGCTGACTGAAAAGCTGACGTACGGTGTTCGAAGCCCGCGGTAGACAGAAAGGATTTTTTCTATCGGGGGTGAAATAAAAATCCTGAGTCTCACACGTCGTGGCGACTGCTTGACCAAGCGGCCTTTATCCCTCTGGTTCTATCGTTGCCCCCCGTCATACACCAGCAATGGTACTATGTGTCGTAAAGATAGTTTTTATGACGAGCGTGGAGATGATAATTAATATAATGATGATAATAATAATGATAATGATGACGACGATGATAATAACAATGATAATGATGATTATTACGACGATGATAATAACAATGATAATGATAATGATGATGACGATGATAATAACATTGATAATGATGACGACGATGATAATAACAATGATAATGATGATTATGACGACGATGATAATAACATTGATAATGATGACGACGATGACGATAAGTAATATGACTTTGATGATGAGATGATTAGCACGATGATGGTGAAGGTGATGATAATTACGACCATTATGACGATAGTGACGACGATGATGATGATTACAGGACAGAAGAGAGAGTCGTGACCGACAGCGCCCAGACGTTACCACAACGACACCCCACTACGCCCACTGCACAAACAAAACACAAATGTAGTGTGATCTGTGAAAGTGATTTCCGTGACTTTAATTTCCTTTCAGTCTCTCCCAATTTGGCATTCAAATACTCACTACCTACAGAGCGTCATGTTTCATCATATCTCGATTTTCCAATATATCCCTTCTTATTCCTTCACTTCTCTTCTCTCGTTCACACATTATTTTACTTCTTATGTTAACTTTTCTCTCACTTTCTGGGTTTTTTTTTTTGTTTTATATATTTTATTTCTGTGCGTTTCGTTCTTCTTTTTTCGGTTTCTCTTACTATGCTTCATTAATTGATTTATCGATTGAGTGTTTGATTGATTGATTGTTTGTCTTATTGACTGATTGATTTATTGCGAGTCTGACTGATTAATTGATTATTTAACTGATTGACTGACTGTTTGACTGTTTGATTGACTGATTAATTTATTGACTGATCGATTGTTTGGTTGATTGATAGTTTGATTGATTGACTATTATTAATTTATTGACTGATTGTTTGGTTGATTGATAGTTTGATTGATTGACTATTGTTAATTTATTGATTATTTGATTGACTGACTGATTTATTAACTGATTGATTAACTGAATGCTTGTTTTGAATGACTGGCTGATTGACGGATTGATTGACTACTTAGTTGATCGACTGATTGACTATTGATTGACTGTCAGTTTAATTGATTTGTTAATTAAATAATTGATTGATTGACCGATAGTATGATGAATAAAAAGCACTATTGTACCTATGACAAACCTATAGGTGACCAGTCAACCATCAGCAGACACTGCAATATACTTCTCTGTTTTCTTTCTTTATCTTATTCTTTCACTGTTTCCCACTATTTTTTCTTTTATTCTTTTATATCGATACGTTTCAATCTCTCTCGCACTCTCTCTCTCTCTCACTCTCTCTCTCTCTCTCTCTCACTCTACACTGCACAACGGGCAGCTACATAGAGTTTATATCACTCCTCAGCATGTTCCCCAGAATGAAGCACTCCTCTCACGCATTAACGAAAGCACAGAAGATGGCTTCAACTCACAAGCATTCTCTCTCATTCAATATATTTTTGTCTCAGTCTACCATCTTTCTCTTTTAACTTCTCTCCGTCTTCTTCTCAATTACAGCATATCATTTTCTCCTATCTCTTTCACTACTCTCATTATGTTTCTGTAACTCTCCCTTTCCATATCTCTTAATTTATTTCTAAATTTATACTCTCTTTTTTCAATATTTCACACTTTTCAATTTATCTTTTTCCAATTTATTTGCTCTTCTCTGTTATCCTCATGTCTATTCTGTCTATTCCTCTCTTTCTATCTTTCTCTCTCCCTCTATTTCTTTCTGACAATTTCCGTTTGTATTATTATTTCTTAATTATATCTATTCCTCTCTCTCTCTCTCTCTCTCTATCTATCCACCCACCCACCCACCCACCCACCCACCCACCCACCCACCCATCCATCCATCCATCCATCCATCCATCCATCCATCCATCCATCCATCCATCCATCCATCCATCCATCCATCCATCTATCTATCTATCTATCTATCTATCTATCTATCTATCTATCTATCTATCTATCTATCTATATATCTCTCTCCCTCTATTTTTTTCCTACAATTTGTGTTTTATTATTATCTCTTAAATATTTCTATTTCTCTCTCTATCTCTCCCTCCTTCTATTTCTTTCTCAAAATTTCCATTCGAATTATTTCTTAAATCTACCAGTTTCTTTCTCCTTCCACATTTCTTCCCTTCACCCATTCTTATATATATATATAGAGGTATATCTCTTCTCAGCCATGTAGGAAAGCTATAAGCCAAAATCTGGGAAAAAAGGCTGAGACCAATAATAGAACTACAGTTAAGCGATTCTCAAATGGGGTTCCGAAAAAAAAAAAAAAACAGGATGTACCGACGCTCTATTCACATTAAAACAGCTTGCAGAAAAAAACGACAGAACACAATCAAAATTTATACAAAGCCTTCATTGACCAGGAAAAGGCATTCTACAGAGTAAACAGAGAACAACTGTGGGAGATACTAACAACATACGGAGTAAGCCAACATCTAACAGAGAACAACTGTGGGAGATACTAACAACATACGGAGTAAGCCAACATCTAACTAACCTTATTAAAAGTCTCTACGTCAACAGCAGCTGCAGGGTCAGATCAGCAGCAGGCTACACAGACCACTTCGAAGTTAGATCAGGTGTAAGACAGGGGTGCATACTATACCCCCTACTGTTTATTACATACATGGACCATATATGCAAGCTAGCCAACCCATCAGAGACAGAGGAGATCAACGAGCTTTTATTTGCAGACGATCAAGCACTAATACATGAAACAATAGAAGACCTACAAGAACACTTAAACAAACTCAACAGCTCAAGCACAAAATACAATATGAAAATCAACATCAGTAAAACATAAGTCATGAATGTCGTCAAAATTAAACAGAAGATCAACATAACTATAGAAGGCAGACAACTAAAACAAGTAGAGGAATTCAAATACCTAGGAAGTCTAATGACAAACGAATATTCTCAAACAGCAGAGGTAGAATCAAGATGTAACAAAGCTTGTCAAATCATTGGACAGTTATCGCCACTATTGTCCAACAAGGAAATAACTCTGGAGACAAAACGGGCACTCTACAATACAATCTTTATCCCAACGTTGTGCTACTAATGCCAGACCTAGACCCTATATGCAAGAAAAATAAGAAAAATAACCTCTACAGAGATTAAATGTGTTAGACGAATGACAGGAAACAGTCTGAGAGATAAGATCAGAAATAAAGAACTGAGAAAAAGGCTAGGAATAGCCCCAGCCATAGAATATATAAGGAAACAACAGATAAAATGGTGTGGCCACGTGACAAGGCAGAAAGATCAAAATACAACACAACGAGCCTTCAGCAAACGTTGTCAGAACACCAGACCCAAAAGACCGCAAATTATATCTCCCCTCGACGCTGAAAGGCAGATGAGGAAGGAAAAAAGAAGAAACAAAATACCCATTCTACAGATTACCTTCTGTTCTCTCCTTCTACAGATTACCTTCTGTTCTCTCCTTCTAGAGGTCACCTTCTGTTCTCTCCTTCTAGAGGTTACCTTCTGTTCTCTCCTTCTAGAGGTTACCTTCTGTTCTCTCCTTCTAGAAGTTACCTTCTGTTCTCTCCTTCTAGAGGTTACCTTCTGTTCTCTTCTTCTACAGATTACCTTCTGTTCTCTCCTTCTAGAGTTTACCTTCTGTTCTCTTCTTCTACAGATTACCTTCTGCTCTTTCTATCTACAGATTACCTTCTGTTCTCTCCTTCTACAGATTACCTCTTGCTATCTCCTTCTACAGATTACCTTCTGTTCTCTCCTTCTACAGATTACCTTCTGTTCTCTCCTTCTACAGATTACCTCTTGCTATCTCCTTCTAGAGATTACCTTCTGCTCTCTCCTTCTACAGATTACCTCTTGCTATCTCCTTCTAGAGATTACCTTCTGTTCTCTCCTTCTACAGATTACCTTCTGTTCTCTCCTTCTAGAGTTTACTTTCTGTTCTCTTCTTCTACAGATTACCTTCTGCTCTTTCTATCTACAGATTAACTTCTGTTCTCTCCTTCTACAGATTACCTCTTGCTATCTCCTTCTAGAGATTACCTTCTGTTCTCTCCTTCTACAGATTACCGTCTGCTATCTCCTTCTACAGATTACCTCTTGCTATCTCCTTCTAGAGATTACCTTCTGTTCTCTCCTTCTACAGATTACCTTCTGTTCTCTCCTTCTACAGATTACCTTCTGTTCTCTCTTTCTACAAGTTACCCTCTGTTCTCTCCTTCTACAGATTACCTTCTGTTCTCTCCTTCTACAGATTACCTTCTGTTCTCTCCTTCTACAAGTTACCTTCTGTTCTCTCCTTCTACAGATTACCTTCTGTTCTCTCCTTCTACAGATTACCTTCTGTTCTCTCCTTCTACAGATTACCTTCTGTTCTCTCCTTCTACAAGTTACCTTCTTTATCTGTCATCACAATTTTCCTATTCTCCCCCAACCATCACCCCTCCCCCCCCCCCCGACACTCACACACACTATCGAACACACAATCAAACCCTACACACAATCCCTATTCAACAATCTCATCGTCGCACACTCTCTATTTCCTTCCCCCTTTCTATCTCTTTCCTTCCCTAATTCTGTCTTGTACATTTATTAATCAATCCATTTCTCTCGCATTCTCTATTTCTCCTTCTCTGTTTGTACGTACATTCCTCAGTGTCTAAATTCCTTCCTATTTTTTTTTTCTTCCTATTGTTCAATCTTTCACATGTCTATATCATGATCTCTGCTTTTATAATTGTCTGTACTTTTCTCAACATTTATCTTTCTTCCTCCTTATTTTTCTTTCCATTATTAAATCTTCCTACACTCTCTGCTCGCTACATCCCCATGGGTACCTTCCAGACTTTTCCCCCACATTTCTGCTATTATCCACATAACCACCTTCCCTACCACCCACACACACACACACACACACACACAATCTCATTGTCACACACTCCCTAACCCCCCACCCACACAGTATAACAATCACCAACACACCATCTCCCAAGAAACGTCAATTAAATTACAAAAACACTCCCCTATGTGTTCTCCTTTCTCGCCCCTTTCTCAATCTCTCCCTTCTTCACGTATACCTCCCTACTCATCGAAAGAGACGAAAGAAAAAACAGTAACGACGCTCAGGAGAATACCTTCGCCCTGATCCCAGTTTTTCCCTTCCCTAAAAAGAAAAATAAATCCAATTTGAACAACGAGGTCTCGAAGTGTCTCCATCAGTGGCAAGAGCGCGCTTGGGTGAAATGAGACTTCTCCAATGTGTCTTGTGGAGTGCCGATTAGAGGGTCTTGCCAGTGACTGGGATTGTATCTATTTGTTGTGATGAATATGTCAGCGCGTGGATTGATGCATTACTGGATAAGTGCTTTTTTTTATTGATTATAAGATTTGATATCTTAATTGAAGAAAGTGGTTAGTTCTGCACGAATCCGTGCGAGAAATCCGTACAATTTTTTTTTTCATTTCGCGTTTAGTGTTGACCAGTAGAAACTGTAAATATTCTATTTGACTCGTATCGTTATTTGTTTTATATATATATATATATATATATATATATATATATATATATATATATATATATATATATATATATATACAGCAAATAAGACACTATTAAAACCATGTGTTTGTTTCCGATCATTTTTGTTATACAGTATAACGTCAAGGCAATAAACAGTTTACTTACAAAATGTTAACAACTAAAACCAAACGGTTATTAAGTTACAGCATATTATAGAGGGGCTGCAGTTTTTGGGTCAGACTATAGTAGATCAAAGAGAAACCAAAATGATATTGAAAAATGAAATGAGATGAGAAGACAATCCAGAAGGGAAATGTACTATATAACAAGGAAATAATTAATTGAAGAAATGAAACGAAACACTTAGTCTGAAAATCAACACAGGTGCTCCAATCAGCGTGCTGTCTTCAGAAGCGAATGAGAGGAGAGGTTGTGGGGAGACCACGTCTGATAACAGTTGACGAGCCGGGAGAGAAAAGTACAACATACTTGATATCTAGATGTGTATGTGTGTTTGTCTGTGTGTGCAATAATGAAAATGAATGGCAGTATAGTTCGATAGAGGCGCGCTGGCCGTGCGGCGACTGTTTCCCTGGATGAAAAGCGAGCGTACGGTGTTCAAAACCCGTGGTACACATAACGGATTTTTGTTTTGTTTTTTTTACCGAAATTGAAATAATAATCCCGAGTCTCACACGTCCTGGCGACTGCGTTGACCAAGCCGCCTTTATTTCTCTGACCCCGTCGTGAGCCCCTCGACATACGCCATCAGATGTACATGGCAGATTGTAGTAGATTTCAATTCATTTAATTAACAATGTTCAAATTAAAGAACAACTTTACTTATTGATCAGTCTGACGAAGACAAAGTGTGTCAGTCACGGCGCAGGGTTAGGGGATAAATCACCGCACACACGCATACACGAGTAGCGACCATGTGACCAGCTCATCGTGTGTCATGATGTTGTTCTTACTAATCAGTCACGAAACAGAATAACGCGTGAAGCTCATCTCGATACAGGACTTCAAGGTTGTAGAGGAAGAAGAGTTTATTTACAGTTTCTATTATTCGGTTTGTTTGTGGTAGTTAATGGATAATTGTGTATTTACTTATTTATGGATGGGTTAGCGTGTGGATTAATGGATAACTGGATTTGGATGAAAGTTAGAATCGATGATATATTAGAAACGTCGATAGTTGAGTTGTTAGCTCGTTGGGTATTTGATCAAAAGAGTATGGTTTACTCTCTTAGATATGTTGAGTTATTAGCTCGTTGGGTATTTGATCAAAAGAGTATGGTTTACTCTCCTAGATATGTTGAGTTGTTAGCTCGTTGGGTATTTGATCAAAAGTATGGTTTACTCTCCTAGATATGTTGAGTTATTAGCTCGTTGGGTATTTGATCAAAACTATATGGTTTACTCTCCTAGATATGTTGAGTTATTAGCTCGTTGGGTATTTGATCAAAAGAGTATGGTTTACTCTCCTAGATATGTTGAGTTATTAGCTCGTTGGGTATTTGATCAAAAGTATGGTTTACTCTCCTAGATATGTTTAGTTATTAGCTCGTTGGGTATTTGATCAAAAGTATGGTTTGCTCTCCTAGATATGTTGAGTTATTAGCTCGTTGGGTATTTGATCAAAAGTATGGTTTACTCTCCTAGATATGTTGAGTTATTAGCTCGTTGGGTATTTGATCAAAAGAGTATGGTTTACTCTCCTAGATATGTTGAGTTGTTAGTTCGTTGGGTATTTGATCAAAAGAGTATGGTTTACTCTCCTAGATATGTTGAGTTGTTAGTTCGTTGGGTATTTGATCAAAAGAGTATGGTTTACTCTCCTAGATATGTTGAGTTGTTAGCTCGTTGGGTATTTGATCAAAAGTATATGGTTTACTCTCCTAGATATGTTGAGTTGTTAGCTCGTTGGGTATTTGATCGAAAGAGTATGGTTTACTCTCCTAGATATGTTGAGTTGTTAGCTCGTTGGGTATTTGATCAAAAGAGTATGGTTTACTCTCCTAGATATGTTGAGTTGTTAGCTCGTTGGGTATTTGATCAAAAGAGTATGGTTTACTCTCCTAGATATGTTGAGTTGTTAGCTCGTTGGGTATTTGATCAAAAGTATGGTTTACTCTCCCAGATATGTTGAGTTGTTAGCTCGTTGGGTATTTGATCAAAAGAGTATAGTTTACTCTCCCAGATATGTTGAGTTTCTTTTCTTTCGAGACGAAGAGGCTTCAGAGTTTATTCAGTATTCAAAAATGGGTACCATACATTTTTATTTAATAGGAATAATGATGGACTGGTGTAATATCGACCACATCATCAAATAGTGTGCTTATTACGTCGCGAAATGTTTACTTTATTATCAACAGCCTTCTCCGTCACTTATGCTTATACTTCTGCGGGTGTCAAGTAAGGCAAAATCGTCTACTCCTCAAAGCTATATGTCACACCCCTCAAAGCTATATGTCACACTCCTCAAAGCTATATGTCACACCCCTCAAAGCTATATGTCACACCCCTCAAAGCTATATGTCACACCCCTCAAAGCTATATGTCACACTCCTCAAAGCTATATGTCACACCCCTCAAAGCTATATGTCACACTCCTCAAAGCTATATGTCTCACCCCTCAAAGCTATATGTCTCACCCCTCAAAGCTATATGTCACACCCCTCAAAGCTATATGTCACACCCCTCAAAGCTATATGTCTCACCCCTCAAAGCTATATGTCACACCCCTCAAAGCTATATGTCACACTCCTCAAAGCTATATGTTTCATTCCTCAAAGCTATATGTCTCACTACTCAAAGCTATATGTTTCACTCCTCAAAGCTAAATGTCACACTCCTCAAAGCTATATGTCTCACTACTCAAAGCTATATGTTTCACTCCTCAAAGCTAAATGTCACACTCCTCAAAGCTATGTGTCTCACTCCTCAAAGCTATATGTCTCACTACTCAAAGCTACATGTCTCACACCTCAGGGACATATAGAGCTTTAGGTCTCATCCCTCAGGAAGATATAAAGCTCTAGATCTCACACCTCAGGAAGATATCAAGTTCTAGGTCTCATACCTCTGGTAGATATAAAATTCCAGGTCTCACTTCTCAGGAACATATAAAGTTCTAGGTCTCGTATATAAATAATATTATAAAGCTCTAGATCTCACTTCTCAGGAAGATATAAAATTCCAGGTCTCACTCTTCAGGAAGATATAAAGTTCTAGATCTCATCCCTTAGGCAGTCTCAATCATTATCATGTACAGCTGTATATCTTCCTCGACGTTGCTATTTAAGGCTGGATCTGCTTCTAGCTCATGTTCTGCTATTCTTATACCTGCCTTGTATGGTATATATTGAGTTATTGTGCTATTGAGTTATTGTGTTATTGAGTTATTATGTTATTGAGTTATTTGCGGCTCATCATCATTCCTCTCCGAACATGTCCATAGCTGCTCAGATCCCCTCGCCATCAAGTCCCTGCGTGCAGCGACTGATCACTCCAGTTCTGTGTTGGTTGATAAGTTTTCTTACACGTCCAGCAAGTTTCTCATTTCTGGTTGTACCCATCTCAACTCCATCCGCTTTCATCCGAAAGAGTGACGTGGATTCATTTTTGTCGAAGTCCTGTGCCCTTTCCACATCTCGGAGGGTATTTATGATGTCCGCCCGATCCATTGGTTCACTGTCTTCAACAACAGCACAACTAATCAACCTGTCCGATATTTCATTTCCCCGTACTCCCGCATGTCCTGAGACAGACACAGATGACTATATGTATTTTTTTATACTTCTGCAATGACTCTACCCTTTGCCAGCGTACAGAGCCCGTCTCCACTTTTTTATCATACTCATCGAATCACTTAGTATGCAGGCATGGGTGTAGTCTTGTGACTCTAACCAGATGAAAGCCCTGCCACTTCCACCACCTCCATCATCATACTACTCGTGGTCATAACGTATGAACCACTGTCTTCTTTGACTATTCTGCCTGCCAAGCGTGCTGTAAATGCCCATGCACTCCTTTGGTGTTGTATGTAATCTCAGGCCATTCCTCTCTGGTCAACGAACCATTACATTTATTGTCTCTGCATGCAGTTCAAAACTGGCTACATGCCGATTCTTTCACTTATATTCTCCTTTCTGATTCTATCTCTTCTGGTCATTCCCTTCCTTCTTCTTCTTCTTCGTTTCTCTTTTCACTGATACCTAAAAGGTGTCGTGGTTTATATCATTTGTCGTTCTTGTGCTGCTCAAATTGTCTGAATTAGTGATTTTCCTTTGTTGTTACATGTCTCTGTCACTGCATCTATCCATCTTCTTCTTTTCTCTTTTCACTGATACCTAAAAGGTGTCGTGGTTTATATCATTTGTCGTTCTTGTGCTGCTCGAATTGTCTGAATTAGTGATTTTCCTTTGTTGTTACATGTCTCTGTCACTGCATCTATCCATCTTCTTCTGGGCCTTCCTCTTGGTCTTTTTCCATGCATTCTCCAGAAGAACGCCCTTGATAGTGATTGGTGAGGATTCATTCTGACCAGGTGGCCAAACCATTTAAGTTGTTGTTGTTCTATATATTCTTGGCAGGGTTTTGTTCCTACTATTTTTCTTATGGTTTCATTTGGTATTCTATCTCTTCTTGTGTTGTTTGTTACTTTTCTCAAGCAACGCATCTCACATGTATTGATCTTTCTTAAATGTGATTTAGAAAGGGTCCATGTTTGACTTTCATAGCATAAAGTTGGTATGAAGATGCTATTTATCATTAAACATCTAATTTACGAGGCGATCAACTACCACTCCTGAATTGTTGTGATTGACCATTGTTGGCACTGGTAGTCGAGAACGGAAATAGAACAGAATGATTGTAGAAGATGGTTGCTTGTGTTGAAGGTTATTGGATTAGGAGAGCGAGCTAGATGTCCCAACATTTGATCGGCTTTATTGGATATATTGTTTGTTTCGTTGTTTATTTGAACATCTTCGGCGAATGTTGATATTGGATCATTTAAACCCCTTGTGGGTGGATGGATGGATGGATGGATGGATGGATGGATGGATGGATAGGTGGATGGGTGGGTGGATGGGTGGATGGATGGATGGATGGATGGATGGATAGGTGGATGGATAGGTGGATGGATGGATGGATGGATGGATAGGTGGATGGATGGATGGATGGATGGATGGATAGGTGGATGGATAGGTGGATGGGTGGATGGATGGATGGATAGGTGGACGGGTGGATGGATGGATGGATGGATAGGTGGATGGATGGATGGATGGATGGATGGATAGGTGGATGGATGGATAGATGGATGGATGGATGGATAGGTGGATGGATGGATGGATGGATGGATAGGTGGATGGGTGGATGGATGGATAGGTGGATGGATGGATGGATAGGCGGGTATTGGTGGGAGAATGGAAGGATGGGTATGTGGGTGGACAAATCGATGGATGGATGAGTGGGTGAGTGGGTGGACGGATCGATGGATGGATGGATGAGTGGGTGAGTGGGTGGACAGATCGATGGATGGATGGATGAGTGGGTGAGTGGGTGGACGGATCGATGGATGGATGAGTGGGTGAGTGGGTGGGTGGACGGATCGATGGATGGATGGATGGATGGATGAGTGGGTGAGTGGGTGGACGGATCGATGGATGGATGAGTGGGTGAGTGGGTGGACGGATCGATGGATGGATGGATGAGTGGGTGAGTGGGTGGACGGATCGATGGATGGATGGATGAGTGGGTGAGTGGGTGGACGGATCGATGGATGGATGAGTGGGTGAGTGGGTGGACGGATCGATGGATGGATGGATGAGTGGGTGAGTGGGTGGACGGATCGATGGATGGATGGATGAGTGGGTGAGTGGGTGGACGGATCGATGGATGGATGAGTGGGTGAGTGGGTGGACGGATCGATGGATGGATGAGTGGGTGAGTGGGTGGACGGATCGATAGATGGATGAGTGGGTGAGTGGGTGGACGGATCGATGGATGGATGGATGAGTGGGTGGACGGATCGATGGATGGATGGATGAGTGGGTGGACGGATCGATGGATGGATGGATGAGTGGGTGGACGGATCGATGGATGGATGGATGAGTGGGTGAGTGGGTGGACGGATCGATGGATGGATGAGTGGGTTGACGGATCGATGGATGGATGGATGGATGAGTGGGTGAGTGGGTGGACGGATCGATGGATGGATGGATGAGTGGGTTGACGAATCGATGGATGGATGGATGAGTGGGTGAGTGGGTGGACGGATCGATGGATGGATGGATGAGTGGGTGAGTGGGTGGACGGATCGATGGATGGATGGATGAGTGGGTGGACGGATCGATGGATGGATGGATGAGTGGGTTGACGGATCGATGGATGGATGGATGAGTGGGTTGACGGATCGATGAATGGATGGATGAGTGGGTTGACGGATCGATGGATGGATGGATGAGTGGGTTGACGGATCGATGGATGGATGGATGAGTGGGTGGACGGATCGATGGATGGATGGATGAGTGGGTTGACGGATCGATGGATGGATGAGTCGGTGAGGGGGTGGGTTAGTGGATGGATGGATGGATAGTTGGGTGTTGGTGTGTGAATGGAAGGATGGGCGTGTATGGGTGAGAAGGTGGACGGATCGATGGATGGATGGGTGGGTAGGTGAGTGGATGGATGAACTTATGAATGGATAACAGAAGGATTTATTATGTTTTGAAACAACTAACACGGAGAAGAATGAATTAAATACAATCTGGGAGGAAATTTGTTGTAAATATTGGAGTTCAAACAAAACATGAAGACCCTGAGCACGGTAGACTCCCGAGCGAAGGGGAAAGGGGGGCAGACCAGGGACTTCTGCGACCAGCTACTGCTGTACATTCAAACGTTTGGACCAGCACGGGTCACAAGCAAGAAGATCTGGCCGATTTCTTCGTCGGTTTCTCGTAGTTTCTCATGCAGGCTCATTTCTGTGGGTTATATTGAAACCAGGAACAACCTGACAGAGAACAGTGGAAATAGAAATGAGTAGTGTGGGCCAGAGATAGGGCACTCTGAACTTTGCAATTGCTGTACAAGCCGCGAAATGACGTATCAACCACTTAAGCTTTGTCGAACATGGACCAGGAGAGTAAGAAAAAGAGTCATGTCACGATCGATTGTCGCTGCTACTTTAGTTCATTTGTTCGTATGTGTCTTTCCAGGAAGACATAACACACATGCCTCTACATATTAAATGTTATTAAAAGAAGATGGTTTATCTCTAAATTTAAACATTTCTGTGGTTAAAAATTCAATAGCAAATCTCTAAAAACTCTCAGATGTGCCACTCTTTGATCTGTTTTGATATGAACATTGCCTACTCAAGTATAATTTATACCATTACGTATACGTGTGGTAGCTGGAAAACAACACGAGACATAGAAACAAAGTTGAACGCATTCGAAAATAAATGTCTAAGGAAAATACTTGGTATAGCGTGGAACGAATTCAAAACAAACGAGGAAATTAGAGAAATCGCCATTCAACCACTAATATCTTCAGTAATCAAGAAAAGACGATGGTCATATGTTGGACATGTGATGAGAGAGATAATAACCGAATAGCAAAGCAAGCCCTAATGTGGGAAACAACAGGTAAGAGGAAAAGAGTCCGACCCAGAGTGACACTGAGAAGAACATTGATCAGAGAGGCAAGAGCAGCAGGAATCGCCTCCCTCAATGAGATAGAGTTACTTGCACAGAAGAGAGACAAATGGCAAAATTTGATAAAAGATCTCTACAAGGATTGAAAACTGCTGGAATAATAATTTAGATAAGTGAAAGAGTATCTGAGTCTACGCCCTATGGGCCGGCTACGGCTCGAAAGGTCAATAGACAGACAGACAGGCAGAACAGGACAGGACATATAGACAGACAGACAGATAGATTAGATAGACAGACAGACTAAACGGACTAGACAGACTAGACGGATGGATGGATGATTAATAGTTACATATTTGATTCCACAAAAGCATAAAGTATCCCCATAAAGTATCCCCATAAAGTATCCCCATAAAGTATCGATTTGTAATATTGTTGGGAATGTAGCAGTTTCAAAATATGGTCATCCATAAATGTTGCAAAATTCCCTACATGTCTTGTAATAGTTACATATTTGATTCCACAAAAGCATAAAGTATCCCCATAAAGTATCCCCATAAAGTATCCCCATAAAGTATCCCCATAAAGTATCAATTTGTAATATTGTTGGGAATGTAGCAGTTTCAAAATATGGTCATCCATAAATGTTGCAAAATTCCGACGATTATAATTAAAGTGCTACTTTGAGAAGAAAATGATCAGCTTGAATGTATAAAACATACAATGGAGAAAGTCGTCTTACAAACAAAACAAAACAAACACAATTCAAGGTACGAGAGGCATAGGCATGCAAGAATAAATTGTGATGATTACATCAAGAGATAGACTGGGTAATAAAATCATAGTGAATTCGTTATGTCATGTCTTATCTTGTGTTGTCCAGTCTTGTCATGTCTTGCCCTGTCTTGTCATGTCTTGCCATGTCGTTTTGTCTTATTATATATTGTCATGTTTTGTCATGTCTTGCCATGTCGTCTTGTCTTATTATATATTGTCATGTTTTGTCATGTCTTGCCATGTCGTCTTGTCTTATTATATATTGCCATGTTTTGTCATGTCTTGTCGTGCCATGTCTTGTATTGTCATATCTTGCCGTGTCATGTCTTGCCATGTCGTCTTGTCTTATTATATATTGCCATGTTTTGTCATGTCTTGCCATGTCGTCTTGTCTTATTATATATTGTCATGTTTTGTCATGTCTTGCCATGTCGTCTTGTCTTATTATATATTGTCATGTTTTGTCATGTCTTGCCATGTCGTCTTGTCTTATTATATATTGCCATGTTTTGTCATGTCTTGCCATGTCGTCTTGTCTTATTATATATTGCCATGTTTTGTCATGTCTTGCCATGTCGTCTTGTCTTATTATATATTGCCATGTTTTGTCATGTCTTGCCATGTCGTCTTGTCTTATTATATATTGCCCTGTCTTGTCATGTCTTGCCATGTCGTCTTGTCTTATTGTATATTGTCATGTTTTGTCATGTCTTGTCGTGCCATGTCTTGTATTGCCATATCTTGCCGTGTCATGTCTTGCTATACCTTGTCAAGTCTTGTTTTGCCATGCCTTTTTAAATTTGTCTTGTTGTGTTTTGTCATGTTTTGTCTTATCATATAATGCCATGCCCTGCTCTGTCTAGTCTTGTCATGTCTTGTCTTGCCATGTTTTATTTTGTCTTATCATGGCGTCTTGTCATATCATGTCATGTCAAGTCTTGCTTTGCCATGTCTTATCTTGTCATGTCTTATGATGTCGTGTCTTATCTTGTCATGGCTTGTAATGTCGTGTTTTATCTTGTCATGTCTTGTAATGTCGTGTTTTATCTTGGCATATCTTGCAATGTTGTGTTTAATCTTGACATGTCTTGTAATGTCGTGTTTTATCTTGACATGTCTTGTAATGTCGTGTTTAATCTTGATATGTCTTGTAATGTTGTGTTTTATCATGACATGTCTTGTAATGTCGTGTTTTATCTTGACATGTCTTGTAATGTCGTGTTTAATCTTGACATGTCTTGTAATGTCGTGTTTAATCTTGACATGTCTTGTAATGTCGTGTTTTATCTTGATATGCCTTGTAATGTTGTGTTTTATCTTGTCATGTTCGTGTTTTATCTTGATATGCCTTGTAATGTTGTGTTTTATCTTGTCATGTCTTGTAATGTCGTGTTTAATCTTAACATGTCTTGTAATGTCGTATTTTATCTTGACATGTCTTGTAATGTCGTGTTTTATCTTGACATATCTTGTAATGTCGTGTTTTATCTTGTCATGCCTTGTAATGTTGTGTTTTATCTTGACATATCTTGTAATGTCGTGTTTTATCTTGTCATGTCTTGTAATGTCGTGTTTAATCTTGTCATGTCTTGTAATGTTGTGTTTAATCTTGACATGTCTTGTAATGTCGTATTTTATCTTGTCATGTCGTGTTTTATCTTGACATGTCTTGTAATGTCGTGATTTATCTTAACATGTCTTGTAATGTCGTATTTTATCTGGTCATGTCTTGTAATGTCGTGTTTTATCTTGACATATCTTGTAATGCCGTGTTTTATCTTGCCATGTCTTGTAATGTTGTGTTTTATCTTGTCATGTCTTGTAATGCTGTGTTTAATCTTGACATGTCTTGTAATGTTGTGTTTTATCTTGTCATGTCTTGTAATGTTGTGTTTTATTTTGACATGTATATAATGTCGTGTTTTATCTTGTCATGTCTTGTAATGTCGTATTTTATCTGGACATGTCTTGTAATGTCGTGTTTAAACTTGACATGTCTTGTAATGTCGTGTTTTATATTGTCATATCTTGTAATGTCGTGTTTTATCTTGTCTTGTTTTAAACCCCTAATTTGCTAGCTTCTGGGTTTTGCCTACTTCTTGACGAGTCACGGTCCTTTCAACCTCAAACTAAACCTTCTAGGTTATATCAGACCGGAACTGCCATTAAAAAAAATGAAATTGAAAACTACTTTGGACGGGTGCCCAAGTGTAGGTAATCGAAGATCGTCGCATGGTCAGAGTTCAGTACATCATCAGAGTTCAGTACATCATCAGAGTTCAGTACATCATCAGAGTTCAGTACATCATCAGAGTTCAGTACATCATCAGAGTTCAGTACATCATCAGAGTTTAGTACATCATCAGGGCAAAGAAAGAATAAATAAGCGCTCAATAGAAGCTAACTTTCTATGCGAGGACGACACAGCATTCTGATGATATTAATAAACAAAAATGTTATTTCTAACATTTTTTGTTTTGTTTTCCTTTCCAGGTGTATAGAACAGGTGAGGTACAGGAAAACATCAGTATGAAGACCGTTGCCAAAATGATTAAAGGGTTGAGCACTTCTGGGGCTGCCAGCTGTGCAATCAGGCATAACTCCAGGCAGATAATAACACCATGTGCATGAGCTTGCAAAAGGAAAGCAAGCGAGACTGTTCACATAAAACAAACAAGACCTGTTAGGACCCTGGTAAACAAGTCTACCTTGCACTTTGCTTATCCGAACCACATGCCCGCTTAAGATAAAGTTTAATACAATGTATTTGGAAAAGCCCTCTCGTTTGTTAATTCTCTCTCTTTCTTTCTCTCTCTCTCTCTCTCTCTCTCTCTCTCTCTCTCAATTTACCTGATTCCCGATAAAAACACACATACACACAAAGTATGACAACCACATAATTCAACCCCCCCCCCCCCTAACTCCTCCGCGATGCATCAACAATTTACATCTGCTCTTAAATATAAACCACTTTGTCGAAACCTGGTCTGCTCCCAGGCACAAGAATAGCGAGCTGTTAAAACACTGCGCTCAATAACAAACATCTCTTATATAGGACTGCCTGCGTAGGCCTCGTCTATCAGGAGGTCTTCATGCAGAGATAACAAACGTTTCAACATTACCCACACAGACATCTACTTCTCTTCCAGTTATACTTTTGACATACACTTATTTCATCATTATCATTCTTTCTTCTATTTTTTCTTCTTCTTCCTCTCATCTTCTTTTTTCCTTCCTCATTTGCATTTCAGCGACGATGAGAAATATAATTTGCGGTCTCTTTCTCTCATGTTGTCCTCACCTGTTGGCCTGTCCTGTTGTCCTCACCTGCTGGCCTGTCCTGTTGTCCTCATCTGTTGGCCTGTCCTGCTGTTATGTTTTCTTGTGTTTCTGATATTTTATCAATCCCATCATTTCCGCGCTCGTTCTTGAATATACTCCTCTCTCGACGTTTATAGAAAGGCTCGTTGTGTTGTGATTGTTCAGCCCTATCAGGTAGCCGAACCATTTTATCTGGTATTTCTTTATATTTTCTATAATCATCATGTGCCATACCGAGTGGCGTAGGCGATCATGTCCTTCCACAATCTTCTATCCACAGTGCATCGTATCAGTTCTGTTGTTGACTGTTTGCCATGACACCAAGCTATCTAGTATGTTCTCTCTCTGTCGTCCGCGATCTCTCTTTCCTTGTATTTTGCCAGTTGTAACCAAGTATTCCAACTTTCCTCTTCTCATGATGTGCCCGAAATATGTTGACGAAGGCATACTTCTTTCTGTCTAATCTCAAGCTTCAGTCTTACACCATCTTGTTGTTCCTAGTTATGTGTTTCAGTCTAGGGCCTACTTCTTTCCTCCTAGTTCCATGTTTAAGTCTGATTTCAACCCTTTTCTTTCTAGTTAGTTGTTTCAGTCCAAGGCCAGGGGGATTAAGTGATCTGGAGGCAAGACGCCGGCCTCGAGACAGAGAGGTTGTGAGTTCAAATCGGCTGTACCAGTTCGGGTTTTTATTTGTGATTTCTCTCTACGGCAACCACCTCTGGTCTCAGCAGCGAGGCCCGGCTTGAAATGTCAATTACTCATCGACGGGAAAAAAATATGAGCACCTTCGAAGAAGGAGTCATCTGCCTGTGCGGCGAGGGACCCCTGTGCACACGGCTGCCAGGGAAAAACGGATTAACACGCAAAATTCAGTTCTCAGGCTTTACAGACTTCGCCAGAGGTGAAAGCTGGCGAGCGCAAAAAAATAAGTCCAAGGCCAACTTAACAAAAATATTGTGTGTATTTATCACAAACAATTTTTCCTTGCCGATTTTGAACGTACCTCTTATCTATTTTAAAATGCCATCTTTCTATCTCTGTATGTGGATGGGTGTGTTTTATTAACACAAACCAGCTTCATGATTCCCCTGCTCCCTTAACATTCCTAATTTAGTTTTGTCGTTTAACTTGAGAAATATCCGTGGTATCAAAAAACATACATAATCAACCACCGAGACCAATCATTTCTTGGCATCACCTTCGGCATGAACTTGGCTACTGCGTGTAGTTGTAGCATGATACCAGATCTTCTCTTCAATAATAATGGCATTAGACACCTGCGATTGGCTCTGTCTACTTTGATTCGTTCTCAGGTACGTAAACGTAATGAAGAATGGTAAACTGTGAAGAGTGAACTAAAGTTAGCCAAGAATGGTATGAAATGTGTCAAGAACGGCACGACAGTTGTTACAATTTACGAGCAATTCTCAAGAATTGCGTTACAGTTGCAGATAATGGCGTTCGTGTTGTTAAAATTATGCGAAATCTATTTTTTTTTAAATATATGTAATAGCGTTAAAACAACGTGGAAATCATCAAAACTAACTGCTAAAGAAGAAAGACAGTTCCGGGCTAAATTAGAAAATTGAACTAAAATTCTGAAAATATTACTCGTGCATTCATCATATGTGACATTCCATGTTGCAAAAAAAAAAAAAAAAAAAAAAAAGTCGAAACTGTGTCTGTTTTTCCGGAATATATCAGGAAATCGAAGCAGAAGGTGAGTAACTGGTTCATATGTTAAACGCATAAGTTTTACAGTACACGAGTCGTTTTCTTTTAGTAAAAAATGTACTTTACAAATTTCCACTCAGAAATGAAATGTTACTCGACTTACACTCGGTTAAGAAATATGTTCTTCTTCTTTTACCTTTTAGCTCCCGGTGGAGCATAGGTCTTCAACAAACACTTTCCAAGTCGTTCTGTTTTTTGCCATTCTTTTAAGATCATTCCATGTCTTCCCCATCATCTTCATCTCTGCTTCTATCTGTCTTCTCCAAGAATTCCTTGGTCTTCCTCTTTGTCTTTTCCCCTGGGGATTCCAGAAAAGGGCTTGTTGTGTAATACTCTCAGTTGGTTTCCGTAGTGTGTGTCCTATCCATCGCCATCGTCTTCGCTGTATCTCTTTATCCACTGGCATCTGACCGGCACATTTCCATAATTCCACGCCAGTGACCCTGTCCCGCCATCTCCATCCCCCCACTCCGCGCAAGCATCCATTAATGAAAGTCTGTACTTTCGTGATTGTCAATTTTGTCATTCTCCATGTTTCGCAGCCATATAACAGGACCGACCTAACATTTGAGTTGAAAATTTTTATTTTTGCATTTAGCCTAATTTCTTTGGACTTCCATACGTCTCCCAGTGCAATGAAAGCTCCTCTTGCCCCTGATATCCCTACCTTGGTATCACCCTCTGTTCCTCCCTCTTTATCCACACCACAGCCCAGACATATGTAAGACCGTACATCCAGCAGAGGTATTTCTCCTAGTTTTACATGGTCATTGCCAACTGCATTAACTCTCACAACGTTGGTCCCATCTCTATTAATCCCCAGTCCCAGCTGTTGTGATCTCTCATCCAATATACTCATTCCATCCTGCATCCGTTGATGGCCGTGCGATAGGAGAGCCATGTCATCAGCAAAGTCTAAACCATCAAGTTGCCTGGTCAGTGACCACTGGATCCCATTTCTGTTGTTTTGAGTTATTTTCATAATCCAATCTATGGCCAGCAGAAAGAGAAATGGAGACAGGGGCTTCCTTGCCCCACTCCTGTTCCCACCCCAAACGCCTCTGTAAGCTGTCCCCCATGCACCACACCACACCTTGTTCCCTCACACATTGTCTCTATCAGGTTAACAAACTCTATGGGGACTCCGTAATGACCCAGCAACTTCCAAAGCATTCTTCTGTCTAAACTATCAAATGCCTTTTCGTAATCTATGAATCCAATATATAGTGGGGATTTTAGTTCTAAACTTTGTTCAACTATTATACGTAGGGTAGTTATTTGATCAGCACATGATCTGTTCCTCCTAAAAACCCGCCTGCTCATCTCTCAAGTGTTTCTCTATAGCCTCTTTTAGTCTCTCCAGAATGATTCTGCCTAATATTTTTCCTGGCACTGATAGTAGCACAATTCCCCTATAATTTGTGCACTCCCGTAAACTTCCTTTCTTTGGTAGTTTGATCAGATAACCTTCTCTCCAGTCTTTAGGTATTTCTTCCCTCTCCCAAATTTCATCCAATAGATCCTGTAACATCCCGGCAGAGGTGTCAATATCTGCCCCGATGGCCTCCGAAGGAATTTCATCTGGTCCTGTGGCTTTACCATCTTTTAATAGTTTGATGGCCTTCATTATTTCTTCTTTGCTTGGTCTTCCGCAGTCAACGTGTAACTCTTCCTCCGCTGGTAGTATATCTGGAGGATTTCCACTCAGAAATGAAATGTTACTCGACTTACACTCGGTTAAGAAATATGTGTAGCACGATAAAGTTCGAGAACTCTGTCCAAGCCAACGTCGTGGCGCTAAGCAAAATCTTTGTTGCAGACAGACAGAAGCTGCTTGCTCGACCTTCACCTTTCATCTCATACTAAAGGTAGAAGTAAACTACGAGACTTGAATCACGCGAGTTTTCACCCATACGTGCTCGGTCGCCTATCCAGAGGTTTTCGGAGACTTCTGGGCAGTGTCGCTTCAAGCATCGTAACTCACGATGCGAGGCGGCATTCCTTGCCTTTCCCGAGTACTACCCTGGTAGTTTTCATATCATACTTTGGCCGATTAGGAAATTGTAACGTTTCTTCCTTTATCGACCAAAGACCCGAGAAACAACTAGTGACATGAACGTCTTCATGAGTCTGTAAGAACTTTCAAAGATATTCTACTCTTTCTTCATCCCATAACGATGCTAGCTGCTGGGGCACCATAGACTTCAACTTTTTTTCATTTCTCTATATCCTCAGTCATTCTTAAGGATTCTGGAAAGTCGAGGCATGTATATTCTGTGATATATTCTCATCGTTTTCTCTACCATCCTCTCATCACTTGTTCCTTGCAGAATGGCCTTGCCCTGTAGGTCAAACGATGGAGATACGTGGCCAGGCCATGTTATTGTTCGCTTCTTCACAAAAGTCAAAAGATCATGTACTCAGATTGCTTGTTGTATCCTTGTTAGGAACTTGTTCATTTCTGATACGATCTAGGTAAATCAAGGCCACAATGTTCAACGTTTCATTGTCAACCTTCAACGTTTCATTGTCAACCTTCAACGTTTCATTGTCAACCTTCAACGTTTCATTGTCAACCTTCAACGTTTCATTGTCAACCTTCAACGTTTCATTATCAACCGTCAACGTTTCATTGTCAACCTTCAACGTTTCATTATCAACCGTCAACGTTTCATTGTCAACCTTCAACGTTTCATTATCAACCGTCAACGTTTCATTGTCAACCTTCAACGTTTCATTGTCAACCGTCAACGTTTCATTGTCAACCTTCAACGTTTCATTGTCAACTTTCTATGTTTCATTGTCAGCCCTCTATGTTTCATTGTCAATCTTCTATGGTTCATTGTCAATCTTCTATGTTTCATTGTCAACCTTCAACGTTTCATTGTCAACCTTCAACGTTTCATTGTCAACCGTCAACGTTTCATTGTCAACCTTCAACGTTTCATTGTCAACCTTCAACGTTTCATTGTCAACCTTCAACGTTTCATTGTCAACCTTCAACGTTTCATTGTCAACCTTCAACGTTCCATTGTCAACTTTCTATGTTTCATTGTCAACCTTCAACGTTTCATTGTCAGCCTTCAACGTTTCATTGTCAGCCTTCAACGTTTCATTGTCAACCTTCAACGTTTCATTGTCAGCCTTCAACGTTTCATTGTCAACCGTCAACGTTTCATTGTCAACCTTCAACGTTTCATTGTCAACCTTCAACGTTTCATTGTCAGCCTTCAACGTTTCATTGTCAACCTTCAACGTTTCATTGTCAACCGTCAACGTTTCATTGTCAGCCTTCAACGTTTCATTGTCAACCTTCAACGTTTCATTGTCAACCTTCAACGTTTCATTGTCAACCGTCAACGTTTCATTGTCAACCTTCAACGTTTCATTGTCAACCGTCAACGTTTCATTGTCAGCCTTCAACGTTTCATTGTCAGCCTTCAACGTTTCATTGTCAACCTTCAACGTTTCATTGTCAATCTTCAACGTTTCATTGTCAACCTTCAACGTTTCATTGTCAGCCTTCTATGTTTCATTGTCAATCTTCTATGTTTCATTGTCAGCCTTCTATGTTTCATTGTCAGCCTTCTATGTTTCATTGTCAACCGTCAACGTTTCATTGTCAACCTTCTATGTTTCATTGTCAACCTTCAACGTTTCATTGTCAACCTTCAATGTTTCATTGTCAACCTTCAACGTTTCATTGTCAGCCTTCTATGTTTCATTGTCAGCCTTCTATGTTTCATTGTCAGCCTTCTGTGTTTCATTGTCAACCTTCTATGTTTCATTGTCAACCTTCTATGTTTCATTGTCAACCTTCTATGTTTCATTGTCAACCTTCAACGTTTCATTGTCAACCGTCAACGTTTCATTGTCAACTTTCTATGTTTCATTGTCAACCTTCTATGTTTCATTGTCAACCTTCTATGTTTCATTGTCAACCTTCTATGTTTCATTGTCAATCTTCTATGTTTCATTGTCAACCTTCTATGTTTCATTGTCAATCTTCTATGTTTTTTGTCAACCTTCTATGTTTCATTGTCAACCTTCTATGTTTTATTGTCAACCTTCACTGTTTCATTGTCAACCTTCTATGTTTTTTGTCAATCTTCTATGTTTCATTGTCAACCTTCTATGTTTCATTGTCAACCTTCTATGTTTCATTGTCAACCTTCTATGTTTCATTGTCAACCTTCTATGTTTCATTGTCAACCTTCTATGTTTCATTGTCAACCTTCTATGTTTCATTGTCAACCTTCTATGTTTCATTGTCAACCTTCTATGTTTTATTGTCAACGTTTTATGTTGTTGTTTTTTTTTAGTTATTTGTCATTTCTCTCTGCGGCGACCACCCTTGGTCTCAGCAGCGAGGCCCGGTTTGAAATATCAATTACTCATCGACTGAAAGAAAATATGAGTACCTCCAAAGACGGGAGTTATCTGCCTCTGGGGCGAGGGACCCCTGTGCATACGGCTGCCAGGGAACAACGATTAACACGCTAAATTCAGTTCTCAGTCTCCAGGGACTTCGCTAGAGGTGAAAGCTAGAAAAAATGGGGAAAATGTCTATATTGAAAATGGGGAAAATGTCTATATTGAAAATGGGGAAAATGCCTATATTGAAAATGGGGAAAATGTCTATATTGAAAATGGGGAAAATGTCTATATTGAAAATGGGGAAAATGTCTATATTGAAAATGGGGAAAATGTCTATATTGAAAATGGGGAAAACGTCTATATTGAAAATGAAAATAGTAGAACATGAAGCGAGGACTCATCAAAGTGGGGACAGAGCTAGGGCCGAATTAAGGCCTAGTCTAAGAAAGTTACAACTTTGGGCCTGACCAAGCATAAATCTGGCTATGGGTAGCACAGAAGGAGATGAAATGGAAGATGCGGGGAAAGATTAACAAAAGCTAAACTATCTTTCATATCTCTACATCATTTTCCAATTACTGGGGTTGGCCGAGGAGGACTTGTAGGATCGGAGAATAAGGGCCGCTTGTCCAGTGCAGACGCAGTAAGGTGCGCGGATCTAAGTTTTTATTTCATCCCAGACATAAAAAAAAAAAACGTTTGATCCTACCGGAGTTCGATCTCGTGTTGTCTGTAAGAAGAGAAGCTAAACAAAGGCATAGTTGGGTTGGGACTGGTGCCAGGCAGTTGTTACTGTAGTTGTTGGAAGAGAAGGACTCATACAGAGAGGAGTGTTAATGCAACATACATGCAGAACTAAGAAGGGGGTAACATACATGCAGAACTAAGAAGGGGGTAACATACATGCAGAACTAAGAAGGGGGTAACATACATGCAGAACTAAGAAGGGGGTAACATACATGCAGAACTAAGAAGGGGGTAACATACATGCAGAACTAAGAAGGGGGTAACATAAATTAAGAACTAAGAAGGGGGTAACATACATGCAGAACTAAGAAGGGGGTAACATACATGCAGAACTAAGAAGGGGGTAACATACATTCAGAACTAAGAAGGGAATAACATAAACTCAGAACTAAGAAGGGAATAACATAAACTCAGAACTAAGAAGGGAATAACATAAACTCAGAACTAAGAAGGGAATAACATAAACTCAGAACTAAGAACGGAATAACATAAACTCAGAACTAAGAAGGGAATAACATAAACTCAGAATTAAGAAGGGAATAACATAAACTCAGAACTAAGAAGGCAACATACATTCAAAGCTAAGAAGGCAAAATAAATTCGGAACAAAGAAGACAAAAAGTAAAAGCTCACTTCATGAAGAAAAAAACAACCGGGTTTTAAATCAGAGACGCCAGGTACTGGCAACATAAGAATGAATATCGAGTGTTGGGTCTGTACTGGTCGAAATGGTTTATTTATATACGCCTCAAATCAATGCGCATTACGCCCTTTGGATGCCTCTTTATGTGTGAGTGCATGGGCCACAGACAAGGTCACCGCGTGTCTCTCTCCCTCACTCGAGGTTTATCTTCTACACCGTTTCCGTGCCAATTCCGAGCTTTTCTGTGTGATCTTATCTCGTTTATTTACACCGTTAACTCGTAGATCTTATAGTTGACCAAGAAAACGAGGAGGCCATCGAGTCTGTTAAAACATCCGATTCTGCCGTGTGTCGATCCAGCTAAGGTCTTATGTTAATATCAAAGACCGCTCAGTTTAAGATGTGCAAAGCTATGATTAACTGTAAAACATGACAAAACAACTGACGGTAAAAAGAGGAATAGGGAAGGAAGGGATGACAAGGGAAGTAGGGGAATGTTTCAAGAATAGTTCTGGAATGAGTATTTCATTAAAGTGGTTACTCCGCCACGTGATTTTGTTTATTTCCTCCACATACGAAGGTGGAAAGTAGACAGGCGAAATGTTTAGGATCGGTAATCATCATCATCATCATTATCATCATTGAGAGCCGTCTCCGCATCGAAGGTTGGCTACCATGGAGCGTTATTCCGCTGTCTCTTGCTTTGATAGTGCAGGTTGTCATAGGTTGACTTGTCCATCTTTTGATGCTACTTGTCCTTGTTATTCTTGCTCTACCTCTATTACTTTGTATTTTCAAAGATTATTTTTAGTAGGCTGCTGTGTGATTTAACATGCTCTACAAATTTCATTTGTCTTATTTGAATTGTGTTTAGTAGTTCTATTTGCATTTTTAGTTGTTTTAAAACTGCAAAATTTGTTTTCTTTTCTTTCCATCCAATTATTTTATTCTTCTATAAATCCACATTCAAGGGCTTCAATTTTCTGTTATATTTTCTTCTTTAATGTCAATGTTTCTGTACCATACATGTATGTTGAAAATATATACATTTTGCTATTCTTAGTCTTAGCTCTGGTGTTATTTGTTTTGATGTTAGTATATATTTCATGTCATTAAAATTACTTTTTGAGATTCCTATTCTTTTGTTTATATCAGTTGTACATTTTCCATCACTGGTTATATATAGTATGTCCAAGGTAGTTGTAGCTCTGAACTGAAGGATCGATAAACTAACATTTATTCTGAAAATAACATCATCAGTATGTGAGACATCCCTGAAAGTTGGTGTGGAAATCTGGGAGAAGGTCGTTGCACATGTCAAATAAACCATATATATTCTGTTTTATTATGTCCAGGAAACAAGTTTCATTGGAGATAGTCATTTCCCATATCCGCTCCTTTAACTTCTTACAGGATTTTCCAAATGAACCGTTACATTCTGATGACAAGGAGAAATAAATCATAGATATGGAACAAGAAATCATAGATATGGAACAAGAAATCATAGATATGGAACAAGAAATCATATATATGGAACAAGAAATCATAGATATGGAACAAGAAATCATAGATATGGAACAAGAAATCAAAGATATGGAACAGCAAATCAAAGATCTGGAACAACAAATCAAAGATATGGAACAGCAAATCAAAGATCTGGAACAACAAATCAAAGATATGGAACAGCAAATCAAAGATCTGGAACAACAAATCAAAGATCTTCTTCTTCTACCTTTTAGCTCCCAGTGGAGCATAGGTCTTCAACAAACACTTTCCAAGTCGTTCTGTTTTTTGCAATTCTTTTAAGATCATTCCATGTCTTCCCCATCATCTTCATCTCTGCTTCAATCTGTCTTCTCCAAGAATTCCTTGGTCTTCCTCTTTGTCTTTTCCCCTGGGGATTTCAAAAAAGGGCCTGTTGTGTAATACTCTCAGTTGGTTTCCGTAGTGTGTGTCCTATCCATCGCCATCGTCTTCGCTGTATTTCTTTATCCACTGGTATTTGACCGGTACATTTCCATAATTCCACGTTTGTGACTTTGTCCTGCCATTTCCATCCCTTTATTCTGCGCAAGCATCCATTAATGAAAGTCTGTACCTTCGTGATTGTCAATTTTGTTATTCTCCATGTTTTACAGCCATATAATAGAACCGACTTAACATTGGAGTTGAAAATTTGTATTTTTGTATTTAGCCTAATTTCTTTGGATTTCCATATGTTTCCCAGTGCAATGAAAGCTCCTCTTGCTTTTGATATCCTTATTTTGGTATCGTTTTCTGTTCCTCCCTCTTTATCTATATTACTGCCCAGATATATATAAGATTGTACGTCTAGTAGAGGTATTTCTCCTAGTTTTATTTGGTTATTGCCAACTGCATTAATTCTCATAATGTTGGTCTTATCTCTATTAATCTTTAGTCCTAGCTGTTGTGATCTCTCATCTAATATACTCATTTTATCTTGCATCTGTTGGTGGCTGTGTGATAGGAGAGCTATGTCATCAGCAAAGTCTAAATCATCAAGTTGTTTGGTCAGTGACCACTGATCCCATTTCTGTTGTTTTGAGTTATTTTCATAATCCAATCTATGGCCAGTAGAAAGAGAAATGGAGACAGAAGGCATCCTTGCCTTACTCCTGTTCTTATTTCAAATGCTTCTGTAAGCTGTCCTTCATGCACCACACTACATTTTGTTCCTTCATACATTGTTTTTTATCAGGTTAATAAACTTTATGGGGATTCCATAATGACTCAGCAACTTCCAAAGCATTCTTCTGTCTAAACTATCAAATGCCTTTTCGTAATCTATGAATCCAATATAAAGTGGGGATTTTAGTTCTAAACTTTGTTCAACTATTATACGTAGAGTAGTTATTTGATCAGCACATGATCTGTTCTTCCTAAAACCTGCTTGTTCATCTCTCAAGTGTTTCTCTATAGCCTCTTTTAGTCTCTCCAGAATGATTCTGCCTAATATTTTTCCTGGCACTGATAGTAGCATAATTCCCCTATAATTTGTGCACTCCTGTAAACTTCCTTTCTTTGGTAGTTTGATCATATAACCTTCTCTCCAGTCTTTAGGTATTTCTTCCCTCTCCCAAATTTTATCCAATAGATTATGTAACATCTTGGTAGAGGTGATAATATCTGCTTTGATGGCTTCCGAAGGAATTTCATCTGGTCCTGTGGCTTTACCATCTTTTAACAGTTTGATGGCTTTCATTATTTCTTCTTTGCTTGGTTTTCCGCAGTTAACGTGTAATTCTTCTTCTGCTGGTAGTATATCTGGAGGATTATTTGAGCCAGGTCTGTTCAAAAGTTCTTCAAAGTGCTCCTTCCATCTCTCCATTTGTTCCTTTATATTACTAAGCAGATTTCCTTTCTTATCTTTGATAAAGGCGTTGATCTGTTTGTATTTTCCACCTAATTTCTTTGTGCTGTTGTACAGTTCTTTCATATTCCCTTTATTTGCTGCTTCTTCTGCCTCTTTAGCTAATTCATCTATATATTTCCTCTTATCCCTTTTAATGCATCTTCTCACTTCTTTATTCACCTCTGTGTAAGCTTCCTGTGTCTTGGCTTTATTACTTCTTGTTTTGCTTTTATTTATGTCTGCTTTCTTGTTCTTTCTTTCTTTAATTTTATCCAGGGTCTCTGCTGTCATCCATGCCTTATTCTGGCGTTCTCTTTTCCCCAGTGTTTCTTCGCATGTCTCTTTCCATATATTTTTTACCTGTTTCCAATGATCTTCTATATTTATAGTATTTTCTAGTTGTAGGAGGACTTGGTATTTGTTTGATATTGTGACTGCGAATTTATCTTTAATTCCTTGTTCTTTAAGAAACCCTACATTGAAATACGTTCTGCCCTTATTCGTTGTAGTATACCTTTTTAATTTAATTTTAAGTTTGGCTAACAGAAGATGATGATCAGAAGCTATATCTGCCCCTCTATATACTTTTACATCCTGTAAGGATGACTTAAACTTATTATTAATACATATGTGATCAATTTGATTTTCCGTTCTATGATCTGGTGACATCCATGTAGCTTTGTGTATTCTTTTATGTTGGAATATTGTTCCTTCTAGGCTCATTTGATTAAGGGCGCAGAAATTCACAAATATCTCTCCATTCTCGTTTATATCTCCAAGTCCATGTTTTCCCATAATCTCTTCAAAGCCTCTGTTGTCTGATCCTACCTTAGCATTTAGGTCTCCCATCAAGATTATAATATCCTTGGCTCGTCTTGCGTCCATCTGGCATTGTAGCTGTTTATAAAAATCATCTTTAACTGAGTCATCTTTATCGTTGGTTGGTGCATAGCATTGTATAATGTGTAATTTTATTTTGTTTTTGGTTGTTCTAAATGTTGCTCTCACCAGTCTTGGTCCCACTGCCTCCCATTCTATTAGTGTCTTCTGTGCATTCTTTGATAGCATTATAGCTACCCCTTCGCTATGTTGTGCTCCTGGTTCCTGGTGTCCTGATGATAAAATCATCTCCCCTGTATTCAATTTTATTCTCTCCGCTCCCAGCCATCTTGTTTCACACATTCCCAGAATATCTATCTTGTAGTTGTTCATTTCTGCTGCCACTTGTGCCGCTTTTCCCTGTTCGTTAAGGGTACGAACATTCCAGGTGCCAATTCTGGATGATTTCCTGGTAGACAAAGGGTGAGTCGGCAACCCGGACTCCTTATGGCTTTCTCCGGATTGCGTCATACATCTCTTAGACAGAGAGCCCAAATTTGTTTTCTTTTCTTTCCATCCAATTATTTTTATTCTTCTATAAATCCACATTCAAGGGCTTCAATTTTCTGTTATATTTTCTTCTTTAATGTCAATGTTTCTGTACCATACATGTATGTTGAAAATATATACATTTTGCTATTCTTAGTCTTAGCTCTGGTGTTATTTGTTTTGATGTTAGTATATATTTCATGTCATTAAAATTACTTTTTGAGATTCCTATTCTTTTGTTTATATCAGTTGTACATTTTCCATCACTGGTTATATATAGTATGTCCAAGGTAGTTGTAGCTCTGAACTGAAGGATCGATAAACTAACATTTATTCTGAAAAATAACATCATCAGTATGTGAGACATCCCTGAAAGTTGGTGTGGAAATCTGGGAGAAGGTCGTTGCACATGTCAAATAAACCATATATATTCTGTTTTATTATGTCCAGGAAACAAGTTTCATTGGAGATAGTCATTTCCCATATCCGCTCCTTTAACTTCTTACAGGATTTTCCAAAATGAACCGTTACATTCTGATGACAAGGAGAAATAAATCATAGATATGGAACAAGAAATCATAGATATGGAACAAGAAATCATAGATATGGAACAAGAAATCATATATATGGAACAAGAAATCATAGATATGGAACAAGAAATCATAGATATGGAACAAGAAATCAAAGATATGGAACAGCAAATCAAAGATATGGAACAACAAATCAAAGATATGGAACAGCAAATCAAAGATCTGGAACAACAAATCAAAGATATGGAACAGCAAATCAAAGATCTGGAACAACAAACCAAAGATATGGAACAGCAAATCAAAGATCTAGAACAACAAATCAAAGATATATGGAACAATAAATCAAAGATCATCATCATCATCATATGCCTTCTCCGCAACGAAGGTTGGCTACCATGGATCGCCATTCTACTCTGTTTCTTGCTTTGATGGTGCAGGCTGTCATAGATTGACTTGACCATCTTTTGATGTTACTCGTCCATGTTAGTCTTGGTCTGCCTCTGCCTCTTTTACCTTGTATTTTTTCTTCCAATATTACTTTTAGTAGGCTGTTGTGTCCTTTAAGATGCCCCAAACATTTCATTTGTCTTGTCTTAATTGTGTTTAGTAGTTCTCTTTTTATTTTCAGTTGTTTTAAAAATTTCAAAATCAAAGATATGAAACAATAAATCAAAGATATGAAACAACAAATCAAAGATATGGAACAACAAATCAAAGATATGGAACAACAAATCAAAGATTTGAAACACCAAATCAAAAATATAGAACAACAAATCAAAGATATGAAACAACAAATCAAAGATATGAAACAACAAATCAAAGATATGAAACAACAAATCAAAGATATGAAACAACAAATCAAAGATATGGAACAACAAATCAAAGATATGAAACAACAAATCAAAGATATGGAACAACAAATCAAAGATATGAAACAACAAATCAAAGATATGAAACAACAAATCAAAGATATGAAACAACAAATCAAAGATATGAAACAACAAATCAAAGATATGAAACAACAAATCAAAGATATGAAACAACAAATCAAAGAAATGAAACAACAAATCATAGATATGGAACAACAAATCAAAGATATGGAACAACAAATCAAAGATATGGAACAACAGCCTACACCGTCAAAGCAAGAAACAGAGTAGAATGGCGATCCATGGTAGCCAACCTTCGTTGCGGAGAAGGCACATGATGATGATGATGAATAAAAGAATACCGACTGAAATAATGACCTTCGTGAAGGACCGAGTAATGTGGAGAGAGATGATCGCCTACGGAAATCGCTATGGCACCAGGTGATGATATGAGAAAATCTATATTTTAAAATAAAACCACTTATTAAGATTAAACAAACCTCTCGTTGAGTAGACCATCACAGGGTTATCAGTAAATCAGAGGATTTAAAAAACAAATCTACGGAGAATTATTTATAATTATTTTCTATGATGTTCTGACAAATCTGCATAAAAATCCATTCAGGAAAAACGGGAAACGAAAGCTAGCTTGAGAATCACACAACTTAACAAATGTGAATCACACAACTTAACAAATGTGAATCACACAACTTAACAAATGTGAATCACACAACTTAACAAATGTGAATCACACAACTTAACAAATGTGAATCACACAACTTAACAAATGTGAATCACACAACTTAACAAATGTGAATCACACAACTTAACAAATGTGAATCACACAATTTAACAAATGTGAATCACACAACTTAACAAATGTGAATCAAATAAAGTGACACGTTATATATTTATATATTTGGTTTTTTTTATATTTCTGAGCTCGCCATCTTTCGACTCCGGCGATCTCTCTAGATTCTAGGAACTGAATTCTGCGTGTTAATCCGTTATTATTTAAGAAAGATCAATACATGTGAGATGCGATGCTTGAGAAAAGTAACAAACAACACAAGAAGAGATAGAATACAAAATGAAACCATAAGAAAAATGGTAGGAACAAAACCCTGCCAAGAATATATAGAACAACAACTTAAATGGTTCGGCCACCTGGTCAGAATGAATCTTCACCAACCACCATCAAGGGCGTTCTTCTCGAGAATGCATGGAAAAAGACCAAGAGAAAGGCCCAGAAGAAGATGGATAGATGCAGTGACAGAGACATGTAACAACAAAGGAAAATCACTAATTCAGACAGTTCGAGCAGCTCAAGAACGACAAATGATATAAACCACGACACCTTTTAGATATCAGTGAGAAAGAGAAAAGAAGAAGATGGATAGATGCAGTGACAGAGACATGTAACAATAAAGGAAAATCACTAATTCAGACAGTTCGAGCAGCTCAAGAACGACAAATGATATAAACCACGACACCTTTTAGGTATCAGTGAGAAAGAGAAAAGAAGAAGATGAAGCCGTTATTTTTCCTGGCAGCCGTGTGCACAGGGTTTCCTCGCCGCACAGGCAGATAACTTCATTTTACGGATGTACTCATATTTGTTTTTTCTATCGATGAGTAATTGACGTATCAAGCCGGGCCTCGCTGCTGAGACCAAGGGTGGTTACCACAGACAGAAATCATAAATAAAAAATCCCAATTGGTGTAGCCGAGATTTGAAATTACTACCTCTCTGTCTCGAGATCGGCGCTAGCCTGCAGACCAACTAGTTCCCTGACACGTGTGAGTCACAAAAACACTTATGAATTGTATAAATTAATGGATGTGATTTAGATAAGTTAACATTTGTGAATCACATAAGTTAACATTTGTGAATCACATAAGTTAACATCTGTGAATCACATCAGTTAACATTTGTGAATTACATAAGTTAACATTTATGAATCACATAAATTAACCGTTGTGATTTACATAAATTAACATTTATGAATCATCGAAAAAAACGGTCTTCCAAGCACAAATCAACAAATACGTCAAAATAATATATAACAAAATAATGTGATATTTAAAACAAAACGTTAAATCCCCTTGAATCAAAGAAAAAGCACATCCTGACATACAACAGCAAAATAAACATACAGAACAACATCTGTATACAACAAAAAAACATTTCTTCAGCAAAAAAAAGTATAAACTGCGCATTTTATTTTTTAAATGAAAACCAAAATTTGAATTATAGAAAAATATTCTTTTTCCCTAAGACAGCACAGATGCATAGATAACATACGTGAGACATATGGGAAACTTAGCTGTGAAACATAGATAACATAATTGAGACATATAGGAAACTTAGATGAGAAACATATATAGCATAGCTGAGACATATAGGAAACTTAGATAAGAAACATAGATAGCATAGCTGAGATATATAGGAAACTTAGATGAGAAACATAGATAACATACGTGAGACATATGGGAAACTTAGATGAGAAACATAGATAGCATAGCTGAGACATATAGGAAACTTAGATAAGAAACATAGATAGCATAGATCAAAGATATACCACAAACTTGAAATAATATAGATCAGACACACATAAAACAGCATAGGCACGCATACAAATAGCACAAAATATCATAAACGTAACAACATAGATCAGATAACGACAGGGAAAAAAAGAACAAAAAGAAGACGACGATGATGCTGACGAAGAAGAAAAAGAAGATAATGATGAAGAAGAAGTAGAGAAAGAGAAGGAATAAGAAAATTAAAAGGAAAAGTGGACAGCGAAAAAAACATCTAAAAACATTGCTCATGCGTGTTCAAAGAAGGCGCGACTTAAATAATAAAATAACAAACTAAGACCTTTAGAAAAGGAATCAATTAGCAACACAGCAGACATTAAGCATTTCCTAGACCAGATGTCTTGATGAGTCTCTTGTCTGCCAAGTTACAGCTCCTAACAAGCTAGTCACGTGGGGCAGCTGTCAGGAATAACGTCGGATTGACCAACTTCCGGTGGATGCTCGGTGTAGCCGAGTCGGTGGAAGTGGCTGATATATACGGATTTTCTTGTCATTCGGTCTTCGGAAGAGGAGTAATAGTGGAGGAGGATGTGGAGCTGAGAGAGAGGTGATTGTATGTATATGGAGAATGGAGGATGTTGAACTGAGAGAGAGATGATTATATGTGTATGGAGAATGGAGGATGTTGAACTGAGAGAGAGATGATTATATGTGTATGGAGAATGGAGGATGTTGAACTGAGAGAGAGGTGATTGTATGTATATGGAGAATGGAGGATGTTGAACTGAGAGAGAGATGATTATATGTGTATGGAGAATGGAGGATGTTGAACTGAGAGAGAGATGATTATATGTGTATGGAGAATGGAGGAGGATGTGGAACTGAGAGAGAGATGATTATATGTGTATGGAGAATGGAGGAGGATGTGGAACTGAGAGAGAGATGATTATATGTGTATGGAGAATGGAGGATGTTGAACTGAGAGAGAGATGATTATATGTGTATGGAGAATGGAGGATGTTGAACTGAGAGAGAGGTGATTGTATGTATATGGAGAATGGAGGATGTTGAACTGAGAGAGAGATGATTATATGTGTATGGAGAATGGAGGATGTTGAACTGAGAGAGAGATGATTATATGTGTATGGAGAATGGAGGATGTTGAACTGAGAGAGAGATGATTATATGTGTATGGAGAATGGAGGATGTTGAACTGAGAGAGAGATGATTATATGTGTATGGAGAATGGAGGAGGATGTGGAACTGAGAGAGAGATGATTATATGTGTATGGAGAATGGAGGATGTTGAACTGAGAGAGAGATGATTATATGTGTATGGAGAATGGAGGAGGATGTGGAACTGAGAGAGAGATGATTATATGTGTATGGAGAATGGAGGATGTTGAACTGAGAGAGAGATGATTATATGTGTATGGAGAATGGAGGAGGATGTGGAACTGAGAGAGAGATGATTATATGTGTATGGAGAATGGAGGAGGATGTGGAACTGAGAGAGAGATGATTATATGTATATGGAGAATGGAGGAGGATGTGGAACTGAGAGAGAGATGATTATATGTGTATGGAGAATGGAGGATGTGGAACTGAGAGAGAGATGATTATATGTGTATGGAGAATGGAGGAGGATGTGGAACTGAGAGAGTGACGATTATATGTGTATGGAGAATGGAGGATGTGGAACTGAGAGAGAGATGATTATATGTGTATGGAGATTGGAGGAGGATGTGGAACTGAGAGAGTGACGATTATATGTGTATGGAGAATGGAGGATGTGGAACTGAGAGAGAGATGATTATATGTGTATGGAGAATGGAGGATGTTGAACTGAGAGAGAGATGATTATATGTGTATGGAGAATGGAGGAGGGTGTGGAACTGAGAGAGATATAATTATATGTGTATGGAGAATGGAGGAGGGTGTGGAACTGAGAGAGATATAATTATATGTGTATGGAGAATGGACGAGGGTGTGGAACTGAGAGAGATATAATTATATGTGTATGGAGAATGGAGGAGGGTGTGGAACTGAGAGAGATATAATTATATGTGTATGGAGAATGGAGGAGGGTGTGGAACTGAGAGAGATATAATTATATGTGTATGGAGAATGGACGAGGGTGTGGAACTGAGAGAGATATAATTATATGTGTATGGAGAATGGAGGATGTTGAACTGAGAGAGAGATGATTATATGTATATGGAGAATGGAGGAGGGTGTGGATGATATTCGAATGTCGGTTAGTTGGTGGCTGCATGAGTGGAGAAGAGAATGAGAGAAATTGAGAAAGATAGATAAGGATAGATTTTGGTAAAATCAATAAAGAAATATCTATACGAAGCAATAAGGCAAACCAAATATTGGGACAACTATCCCCTATAATTCAACACAAGACAGTAGGTATTCGATGTAACAAGGCAAACCAAATATTGGGACAACTATCCCCTATAATTTAACACAAAACAATACCTATTACCACCAAGAAACATCTTATACAGAATATCTTCATTCCAAAGATCGCGGACGACAGAGAGAAGATACAAGATAGCTTGGTGTCATGGCATGGAAAGCAGTCAACAACAGAATTAATACAATGCACTGTAGATAGACGATTGTGTAAGGACATGACCGCCTACGACAACCGGTATGGCACATGATGACGCTGATTCATTCCCACATTGTGCTAACAGTGCTAAACATGGTCACCTACCTTTAAGCAAACAAGAAAACATGTCACCACAGAGATGAGATGTCTGAGAAAAGCGCTCGAAGTAACCAGAAAAGACAGAATTATAAATGATATTATAAGAGAAAGAGTAAGCATGGAACCAATCCTAAGCTACACACAGAAACAAGAAATAAACTGGTTTGCCCATCTATAAAGAATGCCGTGTGACTCCTTACCATACAAAACATAAATTAAAAGAGAAGAAGGGAGAAGAGCAAGGGACATACCCTGAGTAAGATGGTCAGACAACAAAGAAACGCTACAAGAAAATAAATTGACAATGAGTGAGGTCGCCAGAAGGGAGAAAATCAGAACTTTGTATCTTCCTCGACACTCGAACAAGAGAAAGTGAAGAAAGAAAGAAGAAGAGGACTGAAAGAAATACAAGGAGAAAACTAGGGAATTTGAAACAAAAATATCCGTCACATTCTAAGTTCCCATCACGCCTTGCTAGGCGTATGGACAATATGGTGTTAGTCACCAAACGGCGTATTTTTGTTGGTGGTATGGTCGACATCACGCCAAACCAAATTTACTTCCATAAAAAATTCCTGGTACCCATTTATAAAGGCTGGGTGAAACCATGAGCCTTGCCGGTCTTTAAAAAAAACTCCGCCGCTTCTGGGGATCGAGATTGAACCCTTCTGATCAGGAAACGAGCACCCTAACCACTCAGCCACCGAGGCTCCGGGTACAACAGAAAGTAACATGATAAATACTTTGTTCGCGACTTCTCCGTCAGTCGCTTTTAACAAAGCACTAGATTTGAACTGCAAATGTGCAAACTAAGAGAACAGATTTTTTCTATAATAAAATAAATGAGATGCCAAAATTGACAGTGCTGAATTAAAGCACGCACTCCGTAGTTTCCACAATGATTTCACAATATTCCATTTGTTGAATTTCCAAGATCCGCGCCATTATTAATGTCAAGTGGTTCGCAAAAAGTGAATGCAGCCGCATATGATGATTCAGTGGAAATGTGAAGTACTACAGATTCTAAGTGATATATCATTGGATATCTGACTTGTAATATTCCAGACGTGAAGAAGTCATATTCAATTTGTGAAGAAGTCATATTCCAGACGTGGAGAGGTCACAGTCCAGATATGGAAAAGTTACATTTCAGATGTAAAGAAGGCACATTACAAACGTGAAGAAATCGCATGTCAGAGGGAATTCATGACGTGAATAAGTCACATTAATGACGCGAAGAAGACATGTTCAAGATGTGAAGAAGTCACATCCGTGACGTGAAGAAGTCATGTTCAAGATGTGAAGAAGTCACATTCATGACGTGAAGAAGACTTGTTCAAGATGTGAAGAAGTCACATTCATGACGTGAAGAAGTCATGTTCAAGATGTGAAGAAGTCACATTAATGACGTGAAGAAGACTTGTTCAAGATGTGAAGAAGTCACATTCATGACGTGAAGAACTCACATTCATGACGCGAAGAAGTCACATTCATGACGCGAAGAAGTCACATTCATGACGCGAAGAAGTCACATTCATGACGCGAAGAAGTCACATTCATGACGCGAAGAAGTCACATTCATGACGCGAAGAAGTCACATTAATGACGCGAAGAAGTCATGTTCAAGATGTGAAGAAGTCACATTAATGACGTGAAGAAGACTTGTTCAAGATGTGAAGAAGTCACATCCGTGACGTGAAGAAGTCATGTTCAAGATGTGAAGAAGTCACATTCATGACGTGAAGAAGACTTGTTCAAGATGTGAAGAAGTCACATTCATGACGTGAAGAAGTCACATTCATGACGTGAAGAACTCACATTCATGACGTGAAGAAGACTTGTTCAAGATGTGAAGAACTCACATTCATGACGCGAAGAAGTCACATTCATGACGTGAAGAACTCACATTCATGACGTGAAGAAGACTTGTTCAAGATGTGAAGAAGTCACATTCATGACGTGAAGAAGACTTGTTCAAGATGTGAAGAAGTCACATTCATGACGTGAAGAAGACTTGTTCAAGATGTGAAGAAGTCACATTCATGACGTGAAGAAGACTTGTTCAAGATGTGAAGAAGTCACATTCATGACGTGAAGAAGCCATGCTCAAGATGTGAAGAAGTCACATTCATGACGTGAAGAAGCCATGCTCAAGATGTGAAGAAGTCACATTCATGACGCGAAGAAGTCATATTCATGATGCAAAGAAGTCACATTCATGAGGTTAAGAACTCACATTCATGACGTGAAGAAGTCACATTCATGATGCAAAGAAGTCACATTCATGAGGTTAAGAACTCACATTCATGACGCGAAGAAGTCACATTCATGACGTGAAGAAGTTACATTCATGACGCGAAGAAGTCACATTCATGATGTGAAGAAGTCACATTCCAGACGTGAAGTCAACACAAATAAATAGAACAATATTCACTACACATAAACAGTTCGATGCCAGAGACTAACATAAATTACACACAGACAATGCTATTTATACAGACACTGAAAAGTCTTATACACAAAAAGAATCAGAAAACAGACAGAACATCAGACAATTCGAATCTGGATTTAAACCCGTGCTTTACGGCACACCACCTGACCTCTTGTGGCGCAATCTGCATTTCAGCGCACAGCCATCTCTGCACCTGACTTGCTGAAAGGTCACGTGCTCACTTCATATCTAGAGCATTGCATTACGGTACCAATTCACGAATTTATTTATGGCCAAAATTGCCTTCTGGGTTTCCTATTACCAAGTATAAGCCTCGTCTCAGATGTACTTGACAAGTGGCTCACGTGGTGTGGGAACCACAATATAGAAAACACCATGGTCTTGTCTGGAGAGTAACGTATGGCCAAATATGGTGTTGGTGGCCATAAAATTAAATACGTAGGATAAATTGTTAGTTCTTGGAGAAGACAGATAGAAGCAGAGATGAAGATGACGGGGAAGACGTGGAATGATATTGAAAGAATGACAAAAAACAGAACGACTTGGAAAGTGTTTATGGAATACCTATGCTCCACAGGGAGCTAAAAAGGTAGAAGAAGAAGAAATTGTCGGTTATATTTATTTCTTTCTGTTTTTCTTTATATCTAACTTTCTCTTTTTTCGTGTTTTTCTTTCATTTTTTTTTTCTTTCTTTACTTCATTCTATCTTTATTTCTTCACTTCTTCTTGTACACGTTGGGGTGTCGAGGGAGATACAAAGTTCTGGTTTTTACACTTTTGGTGGATTCCCTCATTCTCAATTGATGTTGTTGTAGCGTTTCTTTGATGTTGTCTATCCATCTTACTCTGGGTCAGCCTCTTGCTCTTCTCCCTTCTCCTCTTTTAATATAAGCTTTGTATGGTAAGAAATCACGCGACATTCTTTCTAGACGGGCAAACCGGTTTATTTGTTGTTTCTGTGTGTAGCTTGGATCGGTTCAATGTCAATGCTTATAATATCATTTCTGATTCTATCTTTCTGGTCACTCCAAGCGCTTTCCTCGGACATGCCCTCTCTGTACTGACAAGTCAATGTTAGCGTTGAAGGTTCAAAATCTGAAACATCGGCTAGAAAAGCTCAAACTACAGCAGTCCTTGCAAGGCTAAAACCTATTTGGGAAGATAAGAATAGAACAACTAAACAAAATTCAAACACGACAAATTAGATTTTTGGGGCATGTTAAAAGACATAGCAGCCTACTAAAAGTAGTCTTCGAAGGGAAAATACAAGGTAAAATTGGCAGAGGCAGACCAAGACTAACGTGGACGAGTAACATCACAAGATGGACAAGTCAACCTATGATAACCTAGACCATCAAAGCAAAAGACAGAGCGGAATGGTGCTTCATGGTAGCCAACCTTCGATGCGGAGACGGCACTTGATGATGATGAAGAATACTACCCTTGGCTCTCTAATCAAATACTCAAGCCCTAGTTATCTCAATATTTCTCTAATCAAATACTCAAGCCCTAGTTATCTCAATATTTCTCTAATCAAACACTCGCGCCCTAGTTATCTCAATATTTCTCTAATCAAACACTCACGCCCTAGTTATCTCAATATTTCTATAATCAGACATTCGCGCCCTAGTTATCTCAATATTTCTCTAATCAAACACTCGCGCCCTAGTTATCTCAATATTTCTCTAATCAAACACTCACGCCCTAGTTATCTCAATATTTCTCTAATCAAACACTCACGCCCTAGTTATCTCAATATCTCTCTAATCAAACACTCGCGCCCTAGTTATCTCAATATTTCTCAACTCTTGTGAAACATGGACCTTTATTACATCTACAGAAGAAAGTACAAGTTATGGAGATGAAAAGTCCTGATAACATTTTAGGCATCTCTTACTTAGATAGTATCACAAATGAAAATGTTCGCAAAATGAAACAACAAGTAATCAGAGTACATGATGATCTATTGACTATTGTATAGAAACATACAAATGAAAATGTTTGCAAAAGGAAACAACAAGTAATCAGAGTACATGATGATCTATTGACTATTGTATAGAAACATACAAATGAAAATGTTTGCAAAAGGAAACAAGTAATCAGAGTACATGATGATCTATTGACTATTGTATAGAAACATACAAATGAAAATGTTCGCAAAAGGAAACAAGTAATCAGAGTACATGATGATCTATTGACTATTGTATAGAAACATACAAATGAAAATGTTCGCAAAAGGAAACAAGTAATCAGAGTACATGATGATCTATTGACTATTGTATAGAAACATACAAATGAAAATGTTTGGTCACCTATCTCGAGTATCTGGTCTGGTAAAATAAATGTAGGATTAGTTTTATTTACTTACATATCAGTGTGTGTGTGTGTGTGTTGTTTGTTTGTTCCTGCTGAAGGCCTATTGAGCCGAAACGTCGTTCAAATTTGTGTCGTCTATTAATTACGTAAAGCTATTACCATAACCTTTTTTCTATATATTTTTTTTCCAATTCTCACTCACATTTGGCTTTACTGTAGCTTCGCATTTTGATGCATTCATTTTTATTTCTTTGCCTTAACCCCTTAAAAGAAATTCTGCAATAAACTGTAAAAGCGGGAAGAACATAAAGTATGCAGGAAGAGAGATGGGAAGATAAAATACAAAAAAGGACAGGTCTCGACTTCGCAAAGTCCAAAAGAATGACTGAAGATGTAGATTATTGGAGAAGTATTATGATGACTGTCAGTGGCGTTTCAACAACCCGCAGGAGTTGTCGGATGAAGAGCAAGACGGGTGTCCATAAGTGTATACGCCATCTACACATTTTGAGAGGAAATGTAATCAACAATTCGTCAGGGTAGTCCCATGATTAGGAAGGACAAGCAACGGTTCATTTAATATGGGATGTCATGATTTCATTGCTGTTTTTGTCTATCACAAATATTTAGTGATAATTGATCATAGTTATTATATTATCTAGCTCTGAGAGTTAGGTACACATTTTTGAAGATATGTCGATTGCTGCGTGTCCACACACGTATACAACTTGACATTACTTAACTGAGAGAACCCATTCACTTGTTCACATTTATGATCAAGTATTATGTACCGTTATTACCTGCACACCACAACATATTTGGTACTACCAAAAGAAAAACAACAACAACAACAGCAGCAGCAGCAACAACAACAGCAACAGCAGCAACAACAACAGCAACAGCAGCAGCAGCAACAACAATAAAAGAAGCAACACAGCAGCAGCAGCAACAACAACAAAAGCGAGAAGAATAACACGCGCAGCAACAGCAGTAACAACAACAGCAGCAACAACCACAGCTGCAACAACAACATCAGTAACAACAACAGCAGCAACAACAACAAAAGCAAGGAGAACAACACGAGCAGCAACAACTACAGCTGCAACAAAAACATCAGTAACAACAACAGCAGAAACATCAACAACAACATCGACAACAGCAGCAACAACAACAACAACAACAACAACAACATTAACGACAGCACTCACGCCAACGTAAAAACCATCAAGCGACTTAACAAAAAGCACCAGCGACACGTCAAACATTTCACCACCTCAAGAAAGTACATTGCTCAACACTTATATCCCTTCAACTCACAAGAAAACACACTTCATAAACGATAAACCCAACCCAGACTAACTTTACTAACACTTTAATATGTCTCAAAGCGTAATTCAATATGTATCTGACGTCACATCGAACGACGCCATACACTAGTCTATATTTAAAATACGATTCTGTATATATCCAGGACAGGACTGCCTTTGAAATTAAATATTTATCCTATGGTTCGGTACTGCTTTCGACTAATCATAACATAGTGGCATTCTTCATCGACTAATTCCTAGCACTCTGTAAACTGTAAGACGGACAGTGAAGTCTCTTCTCAATTTACTTACTTTCTCGAGAAGAGAAACGTCAAGTTGTAAATAAGTAAATGAAACAAAAATTCACAGGCGCATTACAAGCGATATATAGACAGTAATTTAGATAAAGAGGGAGGAACAGAGAGTGATACCAAAATAGGGATATCAAATTAATAGAATTCGTTGCATTGGGAAACATATGGTGATTCAAAGAAATTAGTTTAAATACAAAAATAAAATTTGTCAACTCCAATGTTAAGTCAGTCTTATTAATATGGCTGTGAAATATGGAGAATAACAAAGATGTCAGTCATGAAGATATATACATTCTTTAATGGAAGCTGACGTAAAATAAAAGGATGGATGGAAATGGCAGAACAAAATCACTAACATAGAACTTTGGAAAAGTACCAGTTAAATACCAGTGGATAAAGAGATACAGCGAAGACGATGGCGCTGGATAGGACACACACTTCGGAAGCCAACTGAGAGAATCACACAACATACCCTTTTTTGGAATCTCCAATGGAAACGATAATGAGGAAGACCAAAATATTCTTGGAAAAAACAGATGGAAGCAGAGATGAAGTTGCTGGGGAAGACATGGAATGAACTTAAAAGAATATCATGAAACAGAACACCTTGGAAAGTGTTTGTTGAAGACCTATGTCCCACAGGGAGCTGAAAGTGTTTGTTGAAGACCTATGTCCCACAGGGAGCTAAAAGTGTTTGTTGAAGACCAATGCTCCTCAGGGAGCTGAAAGTGTTTGTTGAAGACCAATGCTCCACAGAGAGCTGAAAGTGTTTGTTAAAGACCATTGCTCCACAGTGAGCTGAAAGTGTTTGTTGAAGACCAATGCTCCACAGGGAGCTGAAAGGTAGAGGAATAAAATTTAAAACCACAATCCTCAGTTACTCATCAGAGTGCTAGTTGGCTATTGTCTCCCCTCAACGCTAAAAGGCAGATGAGGAAGGAAAGAAGAGGAAGAGTGTGTAGTCTTACAACATACAATGTATTTGTGGTGTCTGACGTCATATCCTTTCTCCTGCACATTTTCTCTTCTAAATTTGACATCAACAATTCTCCGAATTTAAAATGCCTGTCATAAATTTCTATATATTATTATTTATCAGCGCATCCGACTTCAGCGCGGTATTTTTCAGCACCTGGTTGCCTTCCCTCTTGATCCTTATTCACTTGGTCATACTAGACTGGTTAGTCTGTTTCTAGGGGTACCGCGAACAGGTGGAGTTGAATCTGGATAATCCAGCTTCATCAATCCTGGCGCAAACTATCAGCTATGAGTCGCTAACAGCTTTTGAGCTCTGCTGCTAAATGGGGCTTCTGTCACCTTTGAAAGAGTTAATTAGTAACTTCCGGTGACGTCAATTACCCACACACACACATATGTATAATTAAATTTACGTGTAAGTAAAAAAAAAATGTAAAGAGCCCCGTCACATATAGGGAATATGGTGTTAGTGACCATAATTGTTACAGACCTTCGCCACATGATTTTTGGGGTAATGTGGTCGGTAATACGCCAGTGCCGCTTTACTTTCTCAGAAAAAAATATGTACCCATTTAAGGCTGGGTAAACCTGGAAGAGTATTAGTGTCACTATTAAAGAATAGTGACACTGTGACCTTCCAGGCATGTCGTAAGAGGCGACTAAGGAGCTTGATCGATGGCTTGACAAGCTGTCACTGTAAAAAGTATTGTTATGGAAACAAGCCATATATTTTGGAAGCAGTGATCTCTGCAATATGTGCCATTTTGGCACGCAAGGTTTCTGTTTTTGAGATTGTGGTTCTGCCCTATGTGCCGTCTTCGGCTCGAAAGGACAATAGATAGATAGACAGAAACCTGGAAGCCGTCGATCTGGATTGAACCCGACCTCTTGTCCCGTGTAGTCCAGTTCACTAACCACTGAGCTATCGCGGCTTCCTAAATTTATGTGTATGTGTGTGTTTGTGTGTATGTTTTGTGTGTGTGTATATATATATATATATATATATATATATATATATATATATATAATGTGCGTGTGTGTGTGTCGTCTAATTATATAGACTAATTATGTCGATCTATGGATCGCGACTAATGATATCCTCACAGACAAAGATTGTCCACTCTTGTATTGCCCTGAACCACTGACTCATCACACACATTCTCTTATTCGTCCCACGCTTATCTGGCTGTCTTCCCCACGATAGAGAGTGTGACAGGACAGACAGCTTGTCCTCCATTTCAAAACCAAACAAACAGGTCTTTCATTGCCAACGACTTTATTTGAAACCTAATTAACATTCCTCACCCCGTGGGGAACGGTCATCTCTATTTGGGCTGCTGGATCAGGGCTGGACGATCACCCTAACAGCACAATTACTCTGGCTCCCTGAGGCTCCCCGAAGGCATCACAGCAACGAACATTTCTGGACTGGGACTTCCATTTCCCGCCTCCATCCCTGACCAACGTAAAGCAATTTGATTTACCACGTCTGCTGGTGGATTTACGAAATGAATCACGAAAACTGTTGGATACTCTACGCATGCGCGGACATTGTGACTTCCATCATCCTTCTTGTAACGACGTGATAACTTTTTTTTTTTTTTTAATGTCGATTTAGACAAATTAAACTTGAATTTTGGTAATGGCAAATGTCGTTAGGGTGTGGACCTTTTGTGCATCCTTCATCATCACCATCATTAAATGCCTTCTCTCCATCGAAGGTTGGCTATCATGGAGCGCCATTCCGATGTTTTTTGCATTGATTGTGCATGTTCTCATAGGCTGACTTGTCCACCCTTTAATTTACTCGTCCATGTTAGTCTTGATTTGCCTCTTTTACCTTGTATTTTCCCTTCCAGGATAACTTTTAGTACGCCGCTCTGTCTTTTAATATGGCCCAAAAATCTAATTTGTCTTGTTTGAATTGTGTTTAGTAGTTCTCTCCTCAACTTTAGTTGCTTTAAGACTAAATCGTTTGTTTTCTTTTCTTTCCATCCAATTCTATGGATGTAGCTAGCATGTATCTACAGTTTACATCCACACACACATGTATCTACAGTTTATATCCACACACACATGTATCTACAGTTTACATCCACACACACACACAGACACACACATGTATCTACAGTTTACATCCACACACACACACATGTATCTACAGTTTATATCCACACACACATGTATCTACAGTTTACATCCACACACACACAAGTATCTACAGTTTACATCCGCACACACACACACACACGCGTATCTACAGTTTACATGCACACACACACACGTATCTACAGTTTACATCCACACACACACAAGTATCTACAGTTTACATCCACACACACACACACAAGTATCTACAGTTTACATCCACACACACACAAGTATCTACAGTTTACATCCACACACACACAGTTATCTACAGTTTACATCCACACACACACACACGTATCTACAGTTTACATCCACACACACACAAGTATCTACAGTTTACATCCACACACACACACACAAGTATCTACAGTTTACATCCACACACACACACACAAGTATCTACAGTTTACATCCACACACACACAAGTATCTACAGCTTACATCCACACACACACAAGTATCTACAGTTTACATCCACACACACACAAGTATCTACAGCTTACATCCACACACACACAAGTATCTACAGTTTACATCCACACACACACACGTATCTACAGCTTACATCCACACACACACAAGTATCTACAGTTTACATCCACACACACACAAGTATCTACAGTTTACATCCGCACACACACACACACAAGTATCTACAGTTTACATTCACACACACACAAGTATCTACAGTTTACATCCACACACACAAGTATCTACAGTTTACATCCACACACACAAGTATCTACAGTTTACATCCGCACACATTTACATAATGTTACACACCCCGTAAACATTCACTGCACATTTTTGTAATTGTTAAAACAAGTAACAGATTTTACAAATACCCCTGACATTTATACACTTTAAATAAGTAGTAACAAATACCCCTGACATTTATACACTTTAAATAAGTAGTAACAAATACCCCTGATATTTATACACTTTAAATAAGTAGTAACAAATACCCCTGACATTTATACACTTTAAATAAGTAGTAACAAATACCCCTGACATTTATACACTTTAAATAAGTAGTAACAAAATTACAAACTTCAGGTACGTTAGTAGTTTTCCAGGAATTCCCTCTCAGCCCGCGGGCCTCAGTAAAACTATAGTTGGCTGTGAGAAGCTACAGACAACTGACGTCACTCTACCCACAACCACCTCTGCTTGAAAAGTTGAAAACGTCACGTTAGTTGGAGGTTTTCCGGGAATTACCTCTCAACTCGCAGGCCTAGAGTTAAATATATAGTTGGATGTAACTCAACTAAAGACTCCAGAACAAAATAAGATCTACCAGACCTAACATACCTACCAAACCCTGCAGACCTACCAGATCTACCCGACCTACCAGACATACCAGATCTACCCGACCTACCAGACCTACCAGATCTACCCGACCTACCAGACCTACCAGATCTACCCGACCTACCAGACCTACCAGATCTACCCGACCTACCAGACCTACCAGATCTACCCGACCTACCAGACATACCAGACCTACGAGATCTACCAGACCTACCAGACCTACCAAACACACCAGACCTACGAGATCTACCAGACCTACCAGACCTACCAGACATACCAGACCTACGAGATCTACCGGACCTACCAGACATACCAGACCTACGAGATCTACCAGACCTACCAGACATATCAGACCTACGAGATCTACCCGACCTACCAGACCTACGAGACCTACCAGACATACCAGACCTACGAGATCTACCCGACCTACCAGACCTACGAGACCTACCAGACATACCAGACCTACGAGATCTACCCGACCTACCAGACCTACGAGATCTACCCGACCTACCAGACCTACGAGACCTACCAGACATACCAGACCTACGAGATCTACCCGACCTACCAGACCTACGAGATCTACCAGACATACCAGACCTACGAGATCTACCAGTTGATCGTCAGACAATGAGAGTTATGATTTCTATAGGTTGTCCTTGACCAAAGAGTAACTAACTCTTTTAAGTAAATGTCTGTGCATAACGTAACTTGACATATACAGGCATACCTCGTGTTACGATGGGGTTACCTTCACAAAAACTCATCGTAGATTGGAAATATCATAAATTGAAAATATATACTACGATATAACAAATGCAGATGTTTAGAATGAATCGATTCTCTTCCATGCTGTTTGCGAGATTCTCCATGATTCACAACCATATGTACCTGTCTCAAAAGATATACGTCCACGGTGATTTTAATAAAGCATTGAAAGTGGTGTACTTTTAATTGAACGGCGGAGTTGGGTGGCCTGTAAAACTTAGAATTGTCTGTCCCGGTAGCCAGAATCATGTGTACATAACTTAAATAAGAAAACTTATATACAGGAGATTAGTTTTCTAAGGAGGACAAAAAAATATTGTATTAAAGTTGGGAGTAATCAAGAGTGTACACACCACGTTGCAACTCATTCCATCAGAGGGTTATGAAGCTATGATTTTTGGAAAAAAATACTCCAGAATTTATGAACTACAGCAGCGGTTTTCAAACGTTACTTTACCGTGGACCCCTATTAAATACGTTATGTTGCCGCAGACCCCCGAAATTCAACTTCACCTTCAATTATGATTTCTTTTTTTTTTTTTTGTTCTTATATTAATTCATTCTCTTTCTACATTTAGTTACAAAATGTCACACTATCTTTTATTGTTCAAACCTTCGCGGACCCCCGTACGACTCCGGGGACCACAGTTTAAGGTACACTGGACTAAAACGTACCCCTTCAACGTAGTACTCGCGGACCACAGTTTAAGACACACTGGATTAAAACGTACCCCTTCAACGTAGCACCAGCGGACCACAGTTTGAGACACACTGGACTAAAACGTACCCCTCAACGTAGTACCCGCGGACCACAGTTTGAGACACACTGGACTAAAACGTATCCCTCAACGTAGTACCCGCGGACCACAGTTTGAGACACACTGGACTAAAACGTACCCCTCAACGTAGTACCCGCGGACCACAGTTTGAGACACACTGGACTAAAACGTACCCCTCAACGTTGTACCCGCGGACCACAGTTTGAGACACACTGGACTAAAACGTACCCCTCAACGTAGTACCCGCGGACCACAGTTTGAGACACACTGGACTAAAACGTACCCCTCAACGTAGTACCCGCGGACCACAGTTTGAGACATACTGGACTAAAAACGTACCCCTCAACGTAGTACCCGCGGACCACAGTTTAAGACACACTGGACTAAAACGTACCCTTCAACGTAGTACCCGCGGACCACAGTTTGAGACACACTGGACTAAAACGTACCCCTCAACGTAGTACCCGCGGACCACAGTTTGAGACACACTGGACTAAAACGTATCCCTCAACGTAGTACCCGCGGACCACAGTTTGAGACACACTGAACTAAAACGTACCTCTCAACGTAGTACCCGCGGACCACAGTTTGAGACATACTGGACTAAAACGTACCCCTCAACGTAGTACCCGCGGACCACAGTTTATAAAACGTACCCCTCAACGTAGTACCCGCGGACCACAGTTTATAAAACGTACCCATCAACGTAGTACCCGCGGACCACAGTTTGAGACACACTGGACTAAAACGTACCCCACAACGTAGTACCCGCGGACCACAGTCTATAAAACGTACCCCTCAACGTAGTACCCGCGGACCACAGTTTATAAAACGTACCCCTCAACGTAGTACCCGCGGACCACAGTTTATAAAACGTACCCCTCATCGTAGTACCCGCGGACCACAGTTTGAGACACACTGGACTAAAACGTACCCCTCAACGTAGTACCCGCGGACCACAGTTTATAAAACGTACCCCTCAACGTAGTACCCGCGGACCACAGTTTATAAAACGTACCCCTCAACGTAGTACCCGCGGACCACAGTTTATAAAACGTACCACTCAACGTAGTACCCACGGACCACAGTTAAAAAACGTACCACTCAACGTAGTACCCGCGGACCACAGTTAAAAAACGTACCACTCAACGTAGTACCCGCGGACCACAGTTTATAAAACGTACCACTCAACGTAGTACCCGCGGACCACAGTTAAAAAACGTACCCTTCAACGTAGTACCCGCGGGCCACAGTTTGAGACACACTGGACTAAAACGTATCCCTCAACGTAGTACCCGCGGACCACAGTTTGAGACACACTGGACTAAAACGTACCCCTCAACGTTGTACCTGCGGACCACAGTTTGAGACACACTGGACTAAAACGTACCCCTCAACGTAGTACCCGCGGACCACAGTTTGAGACACACTGGACTAAAACGTACCCCTCAACGTAGTACCCGCGGACCACAGTTTGAGACACACTGGACTAAAACGTACCCCTCAACGTAGTACCTGCGGACCACAGTTTGAGACACACTGGACTAAAACGTACCCCTCAACGTAGTACCCGCGGACCACAGTTTGAGACACACTGGACTAAAACGTACCCCTCAACGTAGTACCTGCGGACCACAGTTTGAGACACACTGGACTAAAACGTACCCCTCAACGTAGTACCTGCGGACCACAGTTTGAGACACACTGGACTAAAACGTACCCCTCAACGTAGTACCTGCGAACCACAGTTTGAGACACACTGGACTAAAACGTACCCCTCAACGTAGTACCCGCGGACCACAGTTTGAGACACACTGGACTAAAACGTACCCCTCAACGTAGTACCCGCGGACCACAGTTTGAGACACACTGGACTAAAACGTACCCCTCAACGTAGTACCCGCGGACCACAGTTTGAGACACACTGGACTAAAACGTACCCCTCAACGTAGTACCCGCGGACCACAGTTTGAGACACACTGGACTAAAACGCACCCCTCAACGTAGTACCCGCGGACCACAGTTTGAGACACACTGGACTAAAACGTACCCCTCAACGTAGTACCCGCGGACCACAGTTTGAGACACACTGGACTAAAACGTACCCCTCAACGTAGTACCCGCGGACCACAGTTTGAGACACACTGGACTAAAACGTACCCCTCAACGTAGTACCCGCGGACCACAGTTTGAGACACACTGGACTAAAACGTACCCCTCAACGTAGTACCCGCGGACCACAGTTTGAGACACACTGGACTAAAACGTACCCCTCAACGTAGTACCCGCGGACCACAGTTTGAGACACACTGGACTAAAACGTACCCCTCAACGTAGTACCCGCGGACCACAGTTTGAGACACACTGGACTAAAACGTACCCCTCAACGTAGTACCCGCGGACCACAGTTTGAGACACACTGGACTAAAACGTACCCCTCAACGTAGTACCCGCGGACCACAGTTTGAGACACACTGGACTAAAACGTACCCCTCAACGTAGTACCCGCGGACCACAGTTTGAGACACACTGGACTAAAACGTACCCCTCAACGTAGTACCCGCGGACCACAGTTTGAGACACACTGGACTAAAACGTACCCCTCAACGTAGTACCCGCGGACCACAGTTTGAGACACACTGGACTAAAACGTACCCCTCAACGTAGTACTATGTCTCATGAACTATAAGTCTGATCTTCAAACAGCTTTGTTACCATCAGCGTCGTCAAAGTGCATTATCTGCTGACGTAGGTGATCATGTTACTACAAGGACAAAAAAGTTGTAATTTCTGGAATAGTTGATCAGTTTTGTTGCTGCTACCATTTACCTCAGCCATCTTTAATGTTTTCTCCCTTCATCTCATTGGCTACAACGCCTTGTGTTTGATACGTCATAAATCAACAAAGACGTCAGTATATTATCGGCATACCTTGTACATCACTAAATTAATCTCGGATGATTGTATCCAAAACTAAATTACAGTAGGGCGGATTGTGTCAAAACTAAATTACTCTCCTCGGCTGATTGTATTCAAAACTAAATTACTCTCGGCTGATTGTATTCAAAACTAAATTACTCTCCGTTGTTTGTACGCAAACATAAATTACTCTTCACTGACCCAAAACTAAATTGCTCTTGACTTATTGTATCCCAAACTAAATCATTGTGAAACGATCAATGTTCGCATCAAAGTTAAAAACATCATTCTTTGCAAAATATCAACAATCAACTGGCTCAAGTATTCAATACAGCAGATACTACCCATCGTGCGTTGGGTTCACAGATCATCGGGGAACCCAGTCAAACAGAGAATGATGATATACACTTCAGGGTTTGTATTGGCGTCTCTAGTCATCTAAGAATCTAGTCTAACAGAGAACAATGGCAGCGATGTTCCCATCCCCAACGATGGATGCACAACATATCCAACCGCAATAGTAAAGGCTCTTCCTACTGTTGCCCCTCTTGCTACTGTTGCTCCTCTTGTTACTGTTGTCCCTCTTGCTATTGTTGCCCCTACTGCTACTGTTGTCCCTATTGCTACTGTTTTCCCTCTTGCTACTGTTGCCCCTCTTGCTATTGTTGCCCCTACTGCTACTGTTGTCCCTCTTGCTATTGTTGCCCCTACTGCTACTGTTGCCCCTCTTGCTACTGTTGCTCCTCTTGTTACTGTTGCCCCTCTTGCTATTGTTGCCCCTACTGCTACTGTTGTCCCTCTTGCTACTGTTTTCCCTCTTGCTACTGTTGTCCCCCTGCTACTGTTGCCCCTCCTGCTACTGTTACCCCTCTTGCTACTGTTGCTACTGTTACCCCTCTTGCCACTGTTACCCCTCTTGCTATTGTTGCCCCTGCTGCTACCGTTGCCAATCTTGCTATTGTTGCCCCTCTTGCTACTGTTGCCCATCTTCCTACTGTTGTCCATCTTTCTACTGTTGCCCCTCTTGCTACTCCTACCCATCTTGCTATTGTTGCCCCTCCTGCTACTATCGCCCCTCCTGTTACTGTAGCGCCTCTTGCTACTGTTACCCCTCTTGCTACTGTTGCCCCTCTTGCTACTGTCGCCCCTCTTGCTATTGTTGCCCCTACTGCTACTGTTACCCCTCTTGCTACTGTTGCCCCTCTTGCTACTGTTGCTCCTCTTGCTACCGTTGTCCATCTTGCTACTGTTGCCCCTCTTGTTATTGTATAATCTGTCGACATTGCAGTAAATATATCTAGCATCCTCAAGATCCTTGATTTAACATTATATGCACATTGTTGTCATTACTTAATGCGTCTATATTTGCATAATGTCTTTGCGGTTCAGGGTTTTTATTTCATCACCGTACAATGCATGCTGCTTCCTTCCTTTCTTCTTTATTGACGTCCCCATGATTCGTCCTACACTGTTTGCTAAACACATCGCAGCCAATAAAGCAATATTTATTATTTTGCCGTTTATGAAACACAGTTGGTTCCAGCATTATCCGTTAAAGAATTATGGGTATGGCAACGAGAACAAAGTGTCGCAACAAATAACGATCACGACCAGCCAGACTGGCTGGGTTTTTATTTTCTTTTAAATCGATTTAGTTCAGCGGTTATCAAACTATAACTGCACACCACCAAAACTGATTCTACTCGCATGTTTCATTAACTCTTTCCATACGTTTCGCCGAATTGTGCGCCATGTCGATTTTGGCTGCGAACGTTTCACCGCATAGTTCACCATTCCCAATTTGATTAGTGTGAACAATCATCAAACCATATTCTTTTAACATTTTTTGTATTATCTTGGTAGTGGTGAAATCTAATACCGTGTTCAATTATCTAATAATTCATATATAATATGTTATATGTTAGATAAATATAAATATGTAGATTGATTTTTAAAAGCATGAACAATCTTATCTGTGAAATCTTTTATGTTGCATGGACAAAAAGCGTGAGTGCGGAAAGTGGTAAGACTTTGACAGAAGTACCGACACATGTCTGTCCAGACCGTGTGAGCTGGGAGTGAAGATCGGTGTTGCTAGAACAGAGCGATGTTCTGGACGAATGAGAGGGTTTGTCAACCAACACCGAACTGGCACAATTAGTCGCTGTGTGCTGATGTCCTTACCATACTAAGCATGAATTAAAAGAGGAGAAAAGAGAAGAGCAAGAGGCAGACTGAGAGTAAGATGGACATACAACATCAAAGAAATGCTACAACAACATCAAAGATACGCTACAACAACATCAATTGACAATGAGTGAAGCCGCTAAAAGGGCGAGAATCAGAACTTTGTATCTCCCTAGACACCCGAACGGGTACAAGAGGAAATGAAGAAAGAAATAAGGAAGGAATGAAGGAAAGGAAAGGAAGGGAGGGAAGAAGGGAAGGAAGGAAGGAAGGAAGGAAGGGAGGGAGGGAGGGAGGGAGGGAGGGAGGGGAAGGAAGGAAGGAAGGAAGGAAGGAAGGAAGGAAGGAAGGAAGGAAGGAAGGAAGGAAGGAAGGAAGGAAGGAAGGAAGGAAGGAAGGAAGGAAGGAAGGAAGGAAGGAAGGAAGAGAAAGAAAGAAAGACAAAGAAAGAAAGAAAGAAAGAAAGAAAGAAAGAAAGAAAGAAAGAAAGAAAGAAAGAAAGAAAGAAAGAAAGAAAGAAAAGAAAGAAAGAAAGAAAGAAAGAAAGAAAGAAAGAAAGAAAGAAAGAAAGAAAGAAAGAAAAAAGAAAGAAAGAAAGAAAGAAAGAAAAGAAAGAAAGAAAGAAAGAAAGAAAGAAAGAAAGAAAGAAAGAAAGAAAGAAAGACATTCTCCTAGCACATAAACACGTAGCATACATTCACCACAGAAACAAACCCATCAACTCCAACTTGAATTTTTCCACTTTCATATTTCAACATCTTCTGTGTACACCAAATACTTCAACATTAACTTCAGTACATCCCAAATACTTCAACATTAACTTCAGTACATCCCAAATACTTCAACATTAACTTCAGTACATCCCAAATACTTCAACATTAACTTCAGTACATCCCAAATACTTCAACATTAACTTCAGTACATCCCAAATACTACAACATTAACTTCAGTACATCCCAAATACTTCAACATTAACTTCAGTACATCCCAACTACTTCAACATTAACTTCAGTACATCCCAAATACTTCAACATTAACTTCAGTACATCCCAAATACTTCAACATTACCTTCAGTACATCCCAAATACTTCAACAGTAACTTCAGTACATCCCAAATACTTCAACATTAACTTCAGTACATCCCAAATACTTCAACATTAACTTCAGTACATCCCAAATACTTCAACATTAACTTCAGTACATCCCAAATACTTCAACATTAACTTCAGTACATCCCAAATACTTCAACATTAACTTCAGTACATCCCAAATACTTCAACATTAACTTCAGTACATCCCAAATACTTCAACATTAACTTCAGTACATCCCAAATACTACAACATTAACTTCAGTACATCCCAAATACTTCAACATTAACTTCAGTACATCCCAAATACTTCAACATTAACTTCAGTACATCCCATCTTCTTGTTATACAAAAAAACACTTGTATTGAGAACATTGATTGTACTATGTAACATTAATGATGTCTTGTCAATTGTAAAGAGCCGAAAATAAAAAGCAATTTCCACATAGATTGCTTAGCCTTTAATATATTAGATACAAATAACATGCTGAAGTAAATAAAGAATAGATAAATAAGTATGTTTTAGTAATGTAGGACGTTTTACACGATGCGTGACGAATGCGCGTTTATCATGAGATGACGTTCTCTTTTTTTCTTTTTCGCTGCGTGACGATTGCACGTCTGTGTTTGACATTATCGCAGGTTTCTTGTAGGTTCCCTGAAGGAGTGAGCGCGAGGGATGATTGTGAAAAGGTTATTTTTGTTGGAAAAAGGTATCTTTGTTGGAAAAAAGTATCTTTGTTGGAAAATGTATCTTTGTTGGAAAAAGGTATCTTTGTTGGAAAAAGGTATCTTTGTTGGAAAAAGGTATCTTTGTTGGAAAAAGGTATCTTTGTTGGAAAAAGGTATCTTTGTTTGAAAAAAGTATCTTTGTTTGAAAAAGGTATCTTTGTTAGAAAAAAGTATCTTTGTTAGAAAAATTTATCTTTGTTTGAAAAATGTATCTTTGTTGGAAAATGTATCTATTTTGACAAATGTATCTTTATTGAAAAAAATTATCTTGTTTGAAATAAGGTGTCTTTATTGAAAAATGGATCTTTGTTTGAAAAAGGCATCTTTGTATGAAATGTTCAAGACTCCCAGTGTCCGACGATCTTTGTTATCAAGTATCAGATCTTCATACGACCGGCATTGTATCTCGGTCAATCGTCCATGTTCTGGGTGAACCGCTCAATCTCGGCAATGAAGTTGAAACCTGATGTTGTTGCCTTTCGCCCCAGTGTTCTTTTTAGCGTTTTTATAGACCTGTCTCGTTGTCTTTACCCACTGGTTTCAATTTGAGATTATCTTGTCTATTCTCATAAAAAGATAAATATATAACCACTTTCTTCTCTTGTCTCTTCTCATTACAAGACCAACATATGATCACTTTCTTCTCTTGTCTCTTCTCATTACAAGACCAACATATGATCACTTTCTTCTCTTGTTGTCTCTTCTCATTACAAGACCAACATATGATCACTTTCTTCTCTTGTTGTCTCTTCTCATTACAAGACCAACATATAATCACTTTCTTCTCTTGTTGTCTCTTCTCATTACAAGACCAACATATGATCACTTTCTTCTCTTGTCTCTTCTCATTACAAGACCAACATATGATCACTTTCTTCTCTTGTTGTCTCTTCTCATTACAAGACCAACATATGATCACTTTCTTCTCTTGTTGTCTCTTCTCATTACAGGACCAGCATATAACCACTTTCTTCTCTTGTCTCTTCTCATTACAAGACCAGCATATAACCACTTTCTTCTCTTGTTGTCTCTTCTCATTACAGGACCAGCATATAACCACTTTCTTCTCTTGTTGTCTCTTCTCATTACAAGACCAGCATATAACCACTTTCTTCTCTTGTTGTCTCTTCTCATTACAGGACCAGCATATAACCACTTTCTTCTCTTGTCTCTTCTCATTACAAGACCAGCATATAACCACTTTCTTCTCTTGTTGTCTCTTCTCATTACAAGACTAACATATGACCACTTTCTTCTCTTGTCTCTTCTCATTACAGGACCAGCATATAACCACTTTCTTCTCTTGTTGTCTCTTCTCATTACAGGACCGACATATGACCACTTTCTTCTTTTGATTATATATTATATTTTAGAGCGCTTTGTCGTTTCTCTTATTTCTATTTTAGTATCTAATTCCTTCCCATAATTGATCTAAAATGTGATAATTATGTAAAAGATAACAGGCAGCATTCTTGTGAAGCCAAACGTCTGATATTAGCTTCTTATGTTCACATTCTAACGACATGGAAAAGGAAGGCACGAAACCGGTAGGAACGGAAAGCACAAAGCATTGACTACACATAGAGGGATTGGACACAGAACGAATTATACGAGTTGTTGGAAATGCTCAATGATAATCGGTCTTTACGAAGTTTTAATAACAGAAAATCTCATTTCAGATCAATGGCAAATCCGACTTCAATATCTTATTTTTCGTTTCCAGTTTTTGTTCGTAATTGTATTTTCGTTGCTAGTGTGACAACCGGTAGTGTTCAAGATTGGCCAGGGGAATATTTGCGCAATTTGGCCCAGGAAATATTTGCGCACTTTGACCAGGGGAATATTTGCGCAATTTGGCCCGGGGGAATATTTTGCGCAATTTGGTCCGAGGAATATTTAGCGCAATTTGGCCCGGGGAATATTTAGCGCAATTTGGCCCGGGGAATATTTAGCGCAATTTGGCCCGGGGAATATTTAGCGCAATTTGGCCCGGGGAATATTTAGCGCAATTTGGCCCGGGGAATATTTAGCGCAATTTGACACGGGGAATATTTAGCGCAATTTTGCCCGGGGAATATTTAGCGCAATTTGGCCCGGGGAATATTTGAGCAATTTGGCCCGGGGAATATTTAGCGCAATTTGACCCGGGGAATATTTAGCGCAATTTGGCCCGGGGAATATTTGTGCAATTTGGCCCGGGGAATATTTGTGCAATTTGGCCCGAGGAATATTTAGCGCCATTTGGCCCGGGAAATATTTAGCGCAATTTGGCCCGGGGAATATTTAGCGCAATTTGGCCCGGGGAATATTTGTGCAATTTGGCCCGGGGAATATTTAGCGCAATTTGGCCCGGGAAATATTTAGCGCAATTTGGCCAGGGGAATATTTGCGCAATTTGGCCAGGGGAATATTTGCGCAATTTGGCCAGGGGAATATTTGCGCAATTTGGCCAGAGGAATATTTGCGCAATTTTGCCCGGGGAATATTTGCGCAATTTGGCCCGGAGAATATTTGCGCAATTTTGTCCGGGGAATATTTGCGCAATTTTGTCCGGGGAATATTTGCGCAATTTTGTCCGGGGAATATTTGCGCAATTTTGTCCGGGGAAAATTTGCGCAATTTTGCCCGGAAACACATTATCTTTCCGAATATTGACATCGAATGAACATTTTGGAGACGGTTTTCTGGAGATTTACTGACAATATTTGTGATTTGTTCTGTGTACTTGGAAAATACCACCAATGGACGTTTCTTCTATGTACTTGGAAAATACCACCAATGGACGTTTCTTCTATGTACTTGGAAAATACCACCAATGGACGTTTTTTCTATGTACTTGGAAAATACCACCAATGGACGTTTCTTCTATGTACTTGGAAAATACCACCAATGGACGTTTCTTCTATGTACTTGGAAAATACCACCAATGGACGTTTTTTCTATGTACTTGGAAAATACCACCAATGGACGTTTCTTCTATGTACTTGGAAAATACCACCAATGGACGTTTCTTCTATGTACTTGGAAAATACCACCAATGGACGTTTCTTCTATGTACTTGGAAAATACCACCAATGGACGTTTCTTCTATGTTACTATTTTGTCTTTTTTTCTGCTTCTTCCTTTTATATTATCTTTTTTTTAAATTCTTGAATCGCTCGCCTGACAACTTTTCTTTTTTGATAATATCCCACCAATGAGGAACGTTAGATTGGCGTAGTTACGTTAGGTTGAAGTTTAGAGCAGGCTTCGTCTTTCGGCCCAGAACATCCGATTTCGTTATGACATTTTTTTAAACAATTGAATTGTCCTCCGTTTTCTATCCCCACTCGCTCGTCCAGACAGTCTCCAGGCTTTCCGCAATGAGGCGGAAGTGGGATCTTGAGCAGTTATAATTCACTCATCTCGACAGACGTGGCCAGGTGCTGTTGCAAGTCTGCGGCCCAAGAACATTTGTAATGAGGACTATTTGGGCACAATAATAACATCAGACAGAAGATGCACCACAAAAATAAAAAGTAGAATAGCTCAGGCCAAAATAGCATTTCAGAAAATGAAAAACGTCTTATGCAAAAAAGTCTATGTCAATAGAAGTGAGGAAGAGAATTCATCTGTGCTATATAGAGCCAATTCTGACTATGGAAGCGAATCATGGATAGTAGACAAACAGATGAAAAGACATTTATAGATCGCAGAGATGGGATTTCTCAGAAGAATCTTGGAATTCCCTGGACAGCTAAAATGATCAACGAGGAAATTCTCAAAGAGGCCAACACAAAAAAGGAGTTCCTAAAAAACTTAAGAAAGAAACAATCAACATTTTCGGGCACATCATAAGAAGAGGAAAGGTAGAATACATGGTTACAACTGGAAACATACAAAGAGAGAGATCGCGGTCGACAAAGAGAGAAGATACTAGATAGCTTGGTGACATGGCATGAAAACAGTCAACAATAGATACGAAGAACTGTGGATAGGGAATTGTACAAGGACATGATCGTCTACGGCAACCGGTATGGTACATGATGATGATTATAAAGATTGACATTCAACATTTGTTACGTGCTTCGTGCATGAAGAAAATACGAAGTCCGAACAAACACAGTTTTATCAACAACAAACACACAATTTTACCAAAAATACATATCATTTTACTAACAATCATACAACTTTATCAGCAAACACATAATTTTATCAACAAACACACATTAGTAACCAACATACACACAATGTTAACTGAATCATCAACAACAACAACACGATCAAACCTTCAAACACACAATTTTAATCGAACCCTTGAAGCAACAACACAAACGTAACTGTAACCAATCACACAATCTCAACACAATCCTTGAAGCAACAACACAAACGTAACTGTAACCAATCACACAATCTCAACACAATCCTTGAAGCAACAACACAAACGTAACTGCAACCAATAACACAATCCTTGAAGCAACAACACAAACGTAACTGTAACGAATCACACAATCCTTGAAGCAACAACACAAACGTAACTGTAACCAATCACACAATCTCAACACAATCCTTGAAGCAACAACACAAACGTAACTGTAACCAATCACACAATCTCAACACAATCCTTGAAGCAACAACACAAACGTAACTGCAACCAATAACACAATCCTTGAAGCAACAACACAAACGTAACTGTAACGAATAACACAATCCTTGAAGCAACAACACAAACGTAACTGTAACCAATCACACAATCTCAACACAATCCTTGAAGCAACAACACAAACGTAACTGTAACCAATCACACAATCTCAACACAATCCTTGAAGCAACAACACAAACGTAACTGTAACCAATCACACAATCTCAACACAATCCTTGAAGCAACAACACAAACGTAACTGCAACCAATAACACAATCCTTGAAGCAACAACACAAACGTAACTGTAACGAATAACACAATCATTGAAGCAACAACACAAACGTAACTGTAACCAATCACACAATCTCAACACAATGCTTGAAGCAACAACACAAACGTAACTGTAACCAATCACACAATCTCAACACAATCCTTGAAGCAACAACACAAACGTAACTGTAACCAATCACACAATTTCAACACAATCCTTGAAGCAACAACACAAACGTAACTGTAACCAATAACACAATCTCAACACAATCCTTGAAGCAACAACACAAACGTAACTGTAACCAATAACACAATCCTTGAAGCAACAACACAAACGTAACTGTAACCAATAACACAATCCTTGAAGCAACAACACAAACGTAACTGTAACCAATCACACAATCTCAACACAATCCTTGAACAAGCACAGTTTGATAGTGGCAGCGACACATCTCAAGCACAGAAAAAATCGAAACACCAACTCCCTCGGGGAGAAACTAATTCCTGGAAAAGACAACAGATTTACGATTATGTTGTTGACAGCTTTAGTTACCAAAACGTGGAAGACAAGCGTAAATATGAGTCTCCGTGGCTGAGTGGTAAGCGTGCTCGTTAGTGATTAGAAAGGGTCCGAGTTCGATTTGCAAAAATGTATTTTCTATTCTCAGACCGATTAGACTTCTTAGTTCACTCAGCAATTATTAACGAGCACTATACAATACAATCTTCATCCCAACGCGGTACTACCAATGCCAGTCCTGGACCCTAGATGCAAGAACAATAAGAAAAATAACCTCTACTGAGATGAAATGTGTTAGACAAATGACAGGAAACAGTCTGAGAGATAAGATCAGAAATGAAGAACTGAGAAAAAAGCTAGGAATAGCCTCCGCCATAGAATATATAAGGCAACAACAGATAAAATGGTTGGCCACGTGACAAGGCAGAAAGATCAAAACACAACACAACGAGCTTCAATAAACATTGTGAGAACACAAGACCCAAGGGTCGACCACGAAAAAGATGGGTCGATGGAATATTAGAATAACTAGGAAACATAACAGCAGCAGAGGCGAACAGAAGAGCAAAAGACCGCAAATGATATCTCCCCTCGACGCTGAAAGGCAGATGAGGAAGGAAAGAAGAGGAAGAAGACCATATATTTTTTGTTAGAATCAAAGGCGCTCTGGCGTGCTACTTACCCCATCATCAAAAAATGTCTCACTAATATCATGGTCATGGTTAGTCGAAGGCCCCGGTATCACTGCAAACGATTTAAAATGCATAATTGTTCAACCGCCCGTGCCAGTGGTATCATCCGATTAAAAAATCATTTCATTGAAGGATCTGAACAAATAAAGGCAGCTACAGTCCTCATCATAGCAGCTACAGCACACGTCAAAAGACATAAGGCTTTGCGGCGTCGAAAGTAAATGCAGCTGAACTGTCCTTCGTCATACGATATCATCACTCATCGTAAGCAATCGGAATATCTAAACAAGATCTGGATGAAAAACACAGCTCACGGTGTGCACAGATCACTAAACTCAGTAGCTCCGGCAGCAAGTCGGACTTAGAATAAGAGAAGAAGACAAGGAACACTTTTCAGACTGAGCCTCAATGGTTCCTGCCACCTATCCGCCATATTTACCGGAATTCCCACTAATATCATATTCCCCATATACCCATCTAGACGGTGATGGAACATTTATTATTGTTTTATTTAAATATCACCAAGGACGGTGTACATCAATCAGCAATACAAATATTCGCTCACTCCATCGTCAGACCATAACAAAGAATTATTCTCCATCGTGAAGAGAAGTTTAAACCACTAATCTCCCATAGTGCAACACGAAGCAATACCTATCGACACAGAGAAACATATGCGGAGTATATTCATTCCTACATTGTTCTATCAGTGCCAGACATGGACACTTAGGGCGAAACTTAAAAGAAAGCTTGTCATCACAGATATGATGTCGGAGAAAACTACTCGGAGTGGTCAGAAAAGGTGTTATAAGAATACAAAGTAGGCATTGAACCCATTCAAAAGTTACATAAAGAAACAACAACAAAATTGATTTGCCAATCTAGTAGCCAAATGGCGACCCGAAGAACAGTTCCGGCCTGCCAGATTATTTTTCTTCCGGACTTCAAGTCTCCACAGAACGATATTAAATGTCTATAAATAAAAACCAAAATTCCAGTCGGTTTAACAAAAAACAAATAATATAACTGTAATGTTGAAATATACAATAAATTGTTTTGTTACAAATGATAAAACATGTCGTCAAAGTGCAAACATTATTTATACATGACTAAATTATATCATGTATTTGTTGACAATGGGAGCCGCGATAGCTCAGTGGTTAGTGAACTGGACTACAAAGGACAAGGGGTAGGGTTAGATCCGGGTTCACCCAGCCTTAAATGGGTACCGGATTTTTTTTCTGGGAAAGTAAATCAGCACGGGCGTAATACCGACTACATTACCCCAAAAATCATGTGCTGAAGGTCTGTAAAATATAGGGTCACTAACACCATATTTCCCTATACGCCACTTGGCGTGACGGGGGTACTTTACTTTTTTTTTTATATTTGTTGACAATACAGTTACATTTGACCTTCTGGTCCTGGTCTTGGCTCTAATCCGAACCTTCGTTCAACCTAAGATGACCACCGCTGGTCTAGACAGAATTCCGTGTGATAACTTACCATAAGTCAAGTACCCCCGTCACGCCAAGTGGCTGGCGTATAGGGAATATGGTGTTAGTGACCCGTCACGCCAAGTGGTGTATAGGGAATATGGTGTTAGTGACCCGTCACGCCAAGTGGTGTATAGGGAATATGGTGTTAGTGACCCGTCACGCCAAGTGGTGTATAGGGAATATGGTGTTAGTGACCCGTCACGCCAAGTGACGTAAAGAGAATATGGTGTTAGTGACCCGTCACGCCAAGTGGTGTATAGGGAATATGGTGTTAGTGACCCGTCACGCCAAGTGGCTGGCGTATAGGGAATATGGTGTTAGTGACCCGTCACGCCAAGTGGTGTATAGGGAATATGGTGTTAGTGACCCGTCACGCCAAGTGACGTAAAGAGAATATGGTGTTAGTGACCCGTCACGCCAAGTGGCGTATAGAGAATATGGTGTTAGTGACCCGTCACGCCAAGTGGCGTATAGGGAATATGGTGTTAGTGACCCGTCACGCCAAGTGACGTAAAGAGAATATGGTGTTAGTGACCCGTCACGCCAAGTGGCGTATAGAGAATATGGTGTTAGTGACCCGTCACGCCAAGTGGCGTATAGAGAATATGGTGTTAGTGACCCGTCACGCCAAGTGGTGTATAGGGAATATGGTGTTAGTGACCCGTCACGCCAAGTGGCGTATAGGGAATATGGTGTTAGTGACCCGTCACGCCAAGTGGTGTATAGGGAATATGGTGTTAGTGACTCGTCACGCCAAGTGACGTATAGAGAATATGGTGTTAGTGACCATCAATTTTACTGACGTTCAGCACATGTTTTTTGGAGTAATGTGGTCGGTATTACGCCCGTGCCGCTTTACTTACCCAGAAAAAAATCCGGTACCCATTAAAGGCTGGGTGAACCCGGGAGTCGTCGGGTGGGATCGAACCCTAGCTCTTGTCCTTTGTAGTTCAGTTCACTAACCACTGAGCTATCGCGGCTCTCGATTCCTTACCATATAAAGTAAAGATTAAAAGAGGCGGGAGAAGAACAAGAAGCAGACACAAAGTAACATTCACAGACAACGTTAAAGAATCTCTACAACATGTACTGGCAATGACTGAAGTCGGCAAATGGGCAAAAACCAGAACTATACATCTCCCTCAACACCCGAATGAGCACAGGTGGAGGTGAAGAAAGTAGAAAAAAAGTAAAGTATAAATAATAAATGAATGTGAAGACAAGAGGACGCATTTAAATGTGTATACGTAATACGCAAGATGAATTAACATGACGTTGACGTCTAACACAAAGTGGAAACTGAGACAGGCCGATAACCGATCCAATCTCTTATAAATTGTTACAGTTGGTCGAAAGCCCCGGTATCACTGCAAACGAATTAAAATCCATAATTGCTCAACTGCCCGTGGCAGTGCAATCATCCGAATTAACATCTCAATGAATATCGAAACAAAGAAGGGCAGCTGCAGTTCCCGTCATAGCAAACACGGCACATGTCAAAAGGCATAAGGCGATTCAGCACCGAAAGTGAACGCAGCTGAACTGACCATCGTCATACGATATCACATCTATAAAAGAGGTGAATTGAGATGGTTATCATCTACAGGCAGAGGATGGGAGGACAACAATATCAACTCTCTGCATTTATCGTATCAGGAAGTAATCTGACCTTCAGACGTAGGCATGTAAAGAAGGAGTTGTGATTCTTAATCCTCGTGACATTTTGTGAAAACTGAAAAGGTTAAAGGAAAGAGTGAGAGATAAAGAGAGAGAATAATCTACACGTGGGTTAAAGTTCACAAGATTTTATGAATTATTCCGATGTGAACTTTGAGGGATGCCACACTACTTATGTCGTTAGTGAACCTTCTATCTCGATCTACGGATAGGTAGCTTCTGGGTTCACCCAGCTTTAAAGGACGGCCTGGCGTGATACTGACCACATCACGTGACATTGGTCACTGAAAAATATAAGCACTACAACCGTATTCCCCATAAGCCTATATGATCTCTCGAAAAATATAGGCGCTACAACCGTATTCCCCATACGCCTATATGATCTCTCTCTCTCTCTCTCTCTCTCTCTCTCTCTCTCTCTCTCTCTCTCTCTCTCTCTCTACTTCCACTCGTTCGATTATCTCTTCTCTCATTCTTGTTCAAAATTGACTACTTTATCAATCTGCCCCCTGCCTGCTATCCCTGTCTTAACAAAAGCACCAGCCACAACTCTCCAGTGATGACGTATATCAGTGCTAGACAAGTCAAAAGCTATTCAGCACATCCGGTCTACGATCGGCTCACTCACGAACTGAGACATTGCGCTATCAGGGCACTTGTTCGATGGTCTCAACAAACAAAGGCATCATACAAGCTCTTCTTACCCTAGACCAAGGCCAGACAGACAGGGTAAATAGCACAGAGACAAATAATAATAAATGAATATGATTATAGAGGGAGACTTCCGAGGCGATAATCAGCGAATCAATTCAGAGGAAGAGCTATGTTTACAGCACTCGGAAAAAAATGACAAATAATCAACAGCAGAAAAAATATGGACCAAAGCAGGATCGAACCCGTACTCAGTGGCACAGCGCCTTGCCACGAAAAGCCAAACGCTAGGGAACACTGCCACTCCATTTTGGTCTCGCTCTTGAGATTACGTTATGATACAACAAGCTTTAAATGTTGTTTGGTCTGGCGTCATTCTTATCAAATGGCCGAACCATTTCATTTGTTGTCTGTATATATATTCCATCATCATCATTATTGACTGCAGTCTCCGCATCGAAGGTTGGCTACCATGGAGCGCCATTCCACCGTGTCTCTTGCTTTGATGGTGCAGATTGCCATAGGTTGACTAGCCCATCATTTAATGTTACTCGTCCATGTTAGTCTTGGTCTGCCTCTGTCTCTTTCACCTTGTATTTTCCCTTATAATATTACTTTTATTAGTCTGTTGTGTCTTTTAACATGCCCCACAAATTTCATTTGTCTTGTTCTAATTGTGCTTAGTAGTTCTCTTTTCATTTTTAGTTGTTTTAAAACTTCATCGTTTGTTTCCTTTTCTTTCCATCCAATTCTACATATTCTTCTATAAATCCACATTTCAAAGGCTTCAATTGTCTGTTCTGTTTTCTTGCCTAATGTCCTTGTTTCTGCACCATACAGGAATATTGAGAAGACGTAACATTTTGATATACTTAGTTTTAGCCCTAGTGTTTTTTATTTTGATATTAGTATATCCAGGCATATACTATATATATATATATATATTTTTTTTTTCCTGGCAAGGTTTAATCCAGATCTGTTCTCTGATTTTCATTTTGGGTATTATTCTTATTAGACACGGTACTTGATGATGATGATGATGATGATGATGATGATGATGATGATGATGATGATGATGATGATGATGATGATGATGATGATGATGATTCTCCTGCGATCATGGATCTAAAGGCTAGGACTCCGAACTCTAATGTGAAGACAGAATCGCGTTTCACTGATTCGGCTGCCCCGTAGAGTTGCTCGTCCGGGGAGAGGGGCGTGGACCACATAGTCCTTAGGCGCGTGGCTTGGGACAGTCCTGTAGAACATGTTTTGTTGTCATGTCATCCAGTGTACAGTGGCATTGGCTGGTAGTTCCTATTTGGAGTTTGGTGAACATGTGGTTTCTCATTCTGTTGTGGTCAGTGCGTAGGCGAAGTATAATGACATGATCCCTCCTTGATATTTTGGGGTATCCTACCCTCTCGCTATAATTTAGGTGTTCGTACTTCCGTTGTTCATGACACTGGTCTTTGATGATGTATTTGGCTTCATCGTAGCTGACCTGATGGTTATCTCCTAACATTGGGTATTCGATCTATTTTGAAGCACACCTGAAACATCCATTTCCTTTAAGGTTGGAATTCACCTACCCAACTTTTGGATTGCTTCCGTGCTCCATAAATGAGACTTCACCGGAAACGTCCTGTATCTCTTATGAGATCCTTTCCTGGCCAACTCCATCACTAATCCCGTTGTTGGAAGTGGTATGTCCCTAGTTGCCCTCCACCTGTGGCCAACTGTATGGTTGTTCTTGAAATGCTGTCTGGTTCAACGTAACCCTTTAAGAAGAACGCGTGCCATGAATAAAAGACCTATACTCCATAGGGACCTGGAAGTGTTTGTTGAAGACATATGCTCTACAGGTAATTGAAAGTGTTTGCTGAAGACATATGCTTCACAGGGAGCTGAAAGTGTTTGTTGAAGACATATGCTCTACAGGTAATTGAAAGTGTTTGCTGAAGACATATGCTCCTCAGGTAGTTGAAAGTGTTTGATGAAGATATATTCTCCACGGGGAGCAGAAAGTGTTTGTTGAAGACATATGCTCCATTGGGAGCTGAAAGTGTTTGTTGAAGACATATGCTCCACGGGGAGCTGAAAGTGTTTGTTGAAGACATATGCTCTACAGGTAGTTGAAAGTGTTTGTTGAAGGTATATGCTCTACAGGTAGTTGAAAGTGATTGCTGAAGACATATGCTCCATGGGGAGCTGAAAGTGTTTACTGAAGACATATGCTCCACGGGGAGCTGAAAGTGTTTGTTGAAGACATATGCTCCGCGGGGAGCTGAAAGTGTTTGCTGAAGACATATGCTCCACGGGGAGCTGAAAGTGTTTGTTGAAGACATATGCTCCACGGGGAGCTGAAAGTGTTTGCTGAAGACATATGCTCCACGGGGAGCTGAAAGTGTTTGTTGAAGACATATGCTCCACGGGGAGCTGAAAGTGTTTGTTGAAGACATATGCTCCACGGGGAGCTGAAAGTGTTTGTTGAAGACCTATGCTCCACAGGGAGTTGAGAGGGACGAAGGAAAAGAACTCAGCGAAAAAAAACAAGAATTAATTTATTTTTTCTATTGAAAAAAGGTGAGCTTTATACCCCGGTCATTCCTCTCAAGAGCAACTCCCTCGTCCCCCCACCCCTCCCCCCACACACACACTCTCTCTCTCTCACACACACACACAGTGTAATACATTCCGCTAACAATCGAGCGCAGAAGGAGGAATCATGATGAGAACACGAGCTTTGCAACAGCTCGAGTCTGTCTACCACAACTGTACACAGTCGTGATTTATGTAAATGGCCCATTAGGCTCCTATATAGACAACTCTTGTCATTAACTCTAGTTATACGTCTCTAGCAAGAAAACATTTTGGGGCTGAGGTTAAACCCCCATGGCCACGAAGATCGACTTGATGATGGTGCGGTCTGACTCTAGACAATGAAGACATCGCCAGGTTTGTTCTTCATACATTAACGGAAGAGAGAGAGAAAAAGAACGGAAATGACCTACACAAGAAATGTTTGTATAGTAATGGGATCTATTTGATCGTGAGTGTTTAATGGGAAATGATGTGTCTCCAATCAACACTTGACATGGGCAACCAGCTGGAACAAGCGTCGAGACGGGCAATGAAGTGGCAATAGAGATGCCTGCGCTGAAAAGAGATTAGATGACGGATTTTTAAACATAGATCGAGTAAGATGAGGTTAGAAGAGACAAGAAGGGCATCTCAAAGAATGCCCTCAATTGGGAAACAGAGTAAAAGAAAAGTAGGCCGACCTAGATGAAAATTAACAGGAACATTCACGAAGGGGAGAGGTCATAAAAGCAGGCATCAGCTCCTTTGTCGAGTTTAAGCCGCTCGCCCAGAGACAAGTGGTGAGATAACATTCTTGACAACAAAGATTGTTGGACAAAACAAGGAAGTCATCTAGAGTTTCTGCCCTTTGTGCAGTCTTCGGCTCGATAGATAATAGACAGACAGATTAGCAGGCAGGCAGATCGACAGGTAGACAGACAGACAGACAGGTAGACAGACAGACAGACACACGAACGGGCGGGCAGGCAAGACACACAGACAGACAGGTAGGTAGGTAGGTAGGTAGGTAGGTAGGTAGGTAGGTAGGTAGGTAGGTAGGTAGGTAGGTAGGTAGGTAGGTAGGTAGGTAGGTAGGTAGGTAGGTAGGTATAATCAGAAGAGGTAGGTAACAAATGAACCCCTATTACAGAGAGGACGCTCAAAATTATAATTATCCTGTTAGGCTCGCAATGTATACTCGGAACGTTGGTCACCGTCTTTAATTTACACTGGAGGCACCGGCTTTAGTTTACACTGGAGTCACCATCTTTAGGTTGTACTGGAGTCACCGTCTATAGTTTACACTGCAGGCACCGTCTTTAGTTTACACTGGAGTCACCGTCTTTAGTTTACACTGGAGTCACCGTCTTTAGTTTACACTGGAGTCACCGGCTTTAGTTTACACTGGAGTCACCATCTTTAGATTGTACTGGAGTCACCGTCTTTAGTTTGTACTGGAGTCACCATCTTTAGGTTGTACTGGAGTCTCCATCTTTAGGTGGTACTGGAGTCACCGTCTTTAGTTTACAAGGTTAGATTATAATCTTAATCTTCTCGTTTAGGTACCACTTTATTTCGTTCAAATCGTTTTTTTTTAATTATAATCTTAATCTTCTCGGTTAGGTACCACTTTATTTCGTTCAACTCATTTTTTAAATTATAATCTTAATCTTCTCGGTTAGGTACCACTTTATTTCGTTCAACTCGTTTTTTAATTATAATCTTCATTTTCTCGGTTAGGTACCACTTTATTTCGTTCAACTCATTTTTTAAAATTATAATCTTAATCTTCTCGGTTAGGTACCACTTTATTTCGTTCAACTCGTTTTTTAATTATAATCTTAATCTTTTCGGTTAGGTACCACTTTATTTCGTTCAACTCATTTTTCTTTTAAATTATAATCTTAATCTTTTCGGTTAGGTACCACTTTATTTCGTTCAACTCATTTTTCTTTTAAATTATAATCTTAATCTTCTCGGTTAGGTACCACTTTTCCTTAAAATCAACAATGTACGATGCTAACCTTTCTGTGTGTTTGTAAGTGTTTACAATTCATGATTTATTTCTCCCTCTTGTTTCGGCTAATCCGCTTTATCGTTTTCAAGTTTTTGTTCAGCCTGCAGACCTCTTTGACTTTGTTGAATCTATGACTGAGTTCCATTAAAGCGACAGTCAGCCACGAGAAGTCGTTCATTTTTATTGTCAGTTGGTATTATTAAGGGAGTAGTGCTTGTCAGGGATACAGACTCGTATATCAGTCCGTGGGTTGATTACTGGAGCCTGTTATGTAGTTGATTCCAATATAGAGTAATGTTCTGTGAATTAGATTAATGCTGGCGTGATGTCACAAGTGGGAAGTCAGGCGGTGGAGGGAGGGGCCATGAAGTTTGATTGACAATTTGAACAATTTTAGAGATAAACGTTCACAGAGTGTTCTAAGTGACAATTTTAGAGATGACTTTGATAGAGTGTTCTAAGTGACAATTTTAGAGATGAACGTTCAATGAGTGTTCTAAGTGACAATTTTAGAGATGAACGTTCATTGAGTGTTCTAAGTGACAATTTTAGAGATAAACGTTCATTGAGTGTTCTAAATGACAATTTTAGAGATAACTTTGAAGAGTGTTGTAAGTGACAATTTTAGAGATAACTTTGATAGAGTGTTCTAAGTGACAATTTTAGAGATAACTTTGATAGAGTGTTCTAAGTGACAATTTTAGAGATAACTTTGATAGAGTGTTCTAAGTGAAAATTTTAGAGATGAACGTTCATTGAGTGTTCTAAGTGACAATTTTAGAGATGAACGTTCATTGAGTGTTCTAAGTGACAATTTTAGAGATAACTTTGATAGAGTGTTGTAAGTGACAATTTTAGAGATAACTTTGATAGAGTGTTCTAAGTGACAATTTTAGAGATAACTTTGATAGAGTGTTGTAAGTGACAATTTTAGAAATAACTCTGATAGAGTGTTCTAAGTGACAATTTTAGAGATAACTTTGATAGAGTGTTCTAAGTGACAATTTTGGAGATAACTTTGATAGAGTGTTCTAAGTGACAATTTTAGAGATGAACGTTCATTGAGTGTTCTAAGTGACAAATTTAGAGATAAACGTTCATTGAGTGTTCTAAGTGACAATTTTAGAGATAACTTTGATAGAGTGTTCTAAGTGACAATTTTAGAGATAAACTTTGATAGAGTGTTCTAAGTGACAATTTTAGAGATACACATTGATAGAGTGTTCTAAGTGACAATTTTAGAGATAAACTTTGATAGAGTGTTCTAAGTGACAAGTTTGTCAGTACTGGGGGCAGAACTATTAATAACCTGTTTTGTGCAGATGACATCAATGATTTAGCAAAAACAGAAGAAAAACATGTGTGGTACAACAATAAGAGAAACATATGTGGTACAACTATAAAAGAAACATATGTGATACAACAATATGAGAAACATATGGGGTACAACAATATGAGAAACATATGTGGTACAACCATAAGAGACATATATGTGATACAACAATTAGATAATCATATGTGATACAACGATTAGATAAACATATGTGATACAACGATTAGATAAACATATGTGATACAACGATTAGAGATGCATATGTGATGCAACGATTAGATAACATATATGATACAACGATTAGATAAACATATAGCATGGAGATCAATGAAGATAAAAAAATGTATAACCAATTACTCTCATCATCATCACGTGCCATACCGGTTGGTGTAGGCGATCCATGTCCTTCCACAATTCTGTATCCACTATGCATCGTATCACTTCTGTTGGTTACTGTTTTTCGTGCTATGACACCAAGCTATCAAGTATCTTCTGTCTTTGTCGTCCTCGATCTCTCTTTCCTTGTATTTTGCCAGTTGTAACCAAGTAAACCAACTTACCTCTTCTCATGATGCGACAGAAAAAGTCGATTGTTTCTTTCTGATGTTCTTAGCAGTTAACGTGTAAAAACCAATACCCGTATGGTCAATTTACTGCGAAATTCAAATAAAATGAACACGAAAAACAAATAATTTATAAATTTAAATACTTAGAATCAATTATATTTTGGTGGAGTCGATGAGTAATTGACGTTTCAAGCCGGGCCTCGCTGCTGAGACCAGGGGTGGTTGCCGCAGAGAGAAATCATAAATAAAAATCCCACCTGGTGCCGCCGAGAACTGAACTCACAACCTCTCTGTCTGGATACCGGCGTCTTGTCTCGAGACAAACCCGTTCCCTATCATTATTTTTAAAAGAAAACAACGTTTCCTTCACCGGCATAAATGTGTATGTGGAGTATTACTTGAGTGACCATATTTTTCAATGATCCAACGGTACATTTATGGGTGACGTGGCCAGCATCACGCCAAGTAGGTTATATTTCCCAGAAAATGCATGTACCTTTTGAAGGAAGGGTAAACGTGAGAGCCGTCGACCGTGATCGAACTTCAGACCTCAAGTCCTTAGTAATCCAATTCCTCATGTGTCATACCAATTGGCGTAGACGGTCATGTCCTTACACAATTCAGGTCATTATAAACGCCATATAGTTCCCTAATTTGTTATTAGCACCAGATCTGGATGCCATTATAAATGCCCCATAATTCCCCTGACATATTATATGTGCTAAATATTGATGCCATTATAAATGCCCTATAATCCACCTGACATGTTATAAGTGATAAATATCGATGCCATTATGAATGCCCTATAATTCACCTGACATGTTATAAGGGCTGAATCTCGATGCCATTATAAACGCCCTATAATCCACCTGACATGTTATAAGCACTATATATCGACGTCATTATGAATGCCCTATAATTCACCTGACATGTTATAAGCGCTAAATCTCGATGCCATTATGAATGCCCTATAATTCACCTGACATGTTATAAGCGCTAAATCTCGATGCCATTATGAATGCCCTATAATTCACCTGACATGTTATAAGCGCTAAATCTCGATGCCATTATGAATGCCCTATAATTCACCTGACATGGTATAAGCGCTAAATCTCGATGCCATTATGAATGCCCTATAATTCACCTGACATGTTATAAGCGCTAAATCTCGATGCCATTATGAATGCCCTATAATTCACCTGACATGTTATAAGCGCTAAATCTCGATGCCATTATGAATGCCCTACAATTCACCTGACATGTTATAAGCGCTAAATCTCGATGCCATTATGAATGCCCTATAATTCACCTGACATGTTATAAGCGCTAAATCTCGATGCCATTATGAATGCCCTATAATTCACCTGACATGTTATAAGCGCTAAATCTCGATGCCATTATGAATGCCCTATAATTCCCCTGACGTGTTATAAGCACTAAATCTCGATGCCATTATGAATGCCCTATAATTCACCTAACATGTTATAAGCGCTAAATCTCGATGCCATTATGAATGCCCTATAATCCACCTGACATGTTATAAGCGCTAAATCTCGATGCCATTATGAATACCCTATAATCCACCTGACATGTTATAAGCGCTAAATCTCGATGCCATTATGAATGCCCTATAATCCACCTGACATGTTATAAGCGCTAAATCTCGATGCCATTATGAATGCCGTATAATCCCCTTGACATATTCTTAGGAATAGCTTTCGCTGTCATTATAAAATACCATATAATCCCCCTGACATATTATAAGGGCCAGATCTCGACTCGCAATGTCGCAGAACAGTCCAAGTATTACCATGACATATTCTAATGTCAACCGGTGCAGTTCCGCTCAACAATGGGCGATCCCAGGTGGGCGTCAGGGTGGAGTAATCCGAATGTGAAACAACCGTTATGTATAAACAAACATTTACAACAGAATGTAAAAGTAAAGTAAAGTACCCCCCGTCACGCCAAGTGGCGTATAGGGAAATATGGTGTTAGTGACCCTATATTTTACAGACCTTCAGCACATGATTTTTGGGGTAATGTGGTCAGTATTACGCCCGTGCCGCTTCCCTTTCCCAGAAAAAAATCCGGTACCCATTTAAGGCTGGGTGAACCTGGAAGCCGTAGGTTGGGATCGAACCCTACCCCTTGTCCGTGGTAGTCCAGTTCACTAACCACTGAGCTATCGCGGCTCCACAACAGAATGTATGTAAATACAACACGTTTAAAGATCGTTTCAAAGAGAAACAGCAAAGTTAATTGTGTGAGGCAAAGAACACAAACAGACACTACATTTGTAAGTAAAGTACAAGACTTGAAATGGCGTCTTAGAACCCTAGTTTTCACCCATATGTGATCGACCGCCTTTCCAAAAGCGTTCGGAGACTTCTGGATAGTGTCGCTTCAAGCATCGAAACGCATGATGCGAGGCGGCAGTCTTCACCTTCCGTGAGTACTACTCTGGTACCCATTTTTGCCAGCGGTTGGGTCGACCGCGGGTTTTTTTTTTTTCTAACCACGAGTACAATTCACGCTGTTTCAAGCGGGAATCGAACATGGGTGGTCCGAACGTCGGTAGCCCAGTCGGTCGTGTAGGATTAAAAGAAACATTCCCTTGATTGAAACTAAGAAGAGAATTAACGTCTGTGTGGAAAGGGAACATTGGTATACGTCCATTTAGGGAAGGACACATAGACATGTGCCTGCGTTGGGAAAAGGAATAAGTACGTTTGTGTAGTGAGAACATGTAGACACGTACCTGCGTTGGGAAAAGGAATAAGTACGTTTGTGTAGTGAGAACATGTAGACACGTACCTGTGTTGGGAAAAGGTATAAGTACGTTAGTGTAGTGAGAACATGTAGACACGTACCTGCGTTGGGAAAAGGAATAAGTACGTTTGTGTAGTGAGAACATGTAGACACGTACCTGTGTTGGGAAAAGGTATAAGTACGTTAGTGTAGTGAGAACATGTAGACACGTACCTGTGTTGGGAAAAGGAATAAGTACGTTTGTGTAGTGAGAACATGTAGACACGCACCTGTGTTGGGAAAAGGAATAAGTACGTTTGTGTAGTGAGAACATGTAGACACGCACCTGCGTTGGGAAAAGGAATAAGTACGTTTGTGTAGTGAGAACATGTAGACACGTACCTGTGTTGGGAAAAGGAATAAGTACGTTTGTGTAGTGAGAACATGTAGACACGTACCTGTGTTGGGAAAAGGAATAAGTACGTTTGTGTAGTGAGAACATGTAGACACGTACCTGCGTTGGGAAAAGGAATAAGTACGTTTGTGTAGTGAGAACATGTAGACACGTACCTGTGTTGGGAAAAGGTATAAGTACGTTAGTGTAGTGAGAACATGTAGACACGTACCTGTGTTGGGAAAAGATACAAGTACGTTTGTGTAGTGAGAACATGTAGACACGTACCTGTGTTGGGAAAAGGTACAAGTACGTTTGTGTAGTGAGAACATGTAGACACGTACCTGTGTTGGGAAAAGGTACAAGTACGTTTGTGTAGTGAGAACATGTAGACACGTACCTGTGTTGGGAAAAGGAACAAGTACGTTTGTGTAGTGAGAACATGTAGACACGTACCTGTGTTGGGAAAAAGGAACAAGTACGTTTGTGTAGTGAGAACATGTAGACACGTACCTGTGTTGGGGAAAAGAACAAGTACGTTTGTGTAGTGAGAACAGGTAGACATGTGTGTGCCCATGTGATGGAACACGATTTAACAAAGTAAATCATCTTATTGATCATGATTAATAAAATTACTTATCTGATAAATCATAATTAATAAAATAAATTAACTGATACATCATGATTAATAAGGTAAATTAACTTATACATCATGATTAATGAGGTAAATTAACAGACAGCTAATGCTTAATAAAGTAGAATAACTGATAGATCTTGATTACTAAAGTAAATTAACTGATAATCTCAATTACTAAAGTAAATTAACTGATAATCTCAATTACTAAGGTAAATTAATTGATAATCTCAATTACTAAAGTAAATTAACTGATAATCTCAATTACTAAAGTAAATTAACTGAAAATCTCAATTACTAAAGTAAATTAACTGATAATCTCAATTACTAAAGTAAATTAACTGTTAGATCAAACTTCTCGTAACTGAAACACTTACATGCTAAGATAATTTGCGCCAATACAAGTCACAGACTTAATCTAATCGATTGGCCATCAGGCGAGTAAGAGAAAACACGTAAAAATGCTGATCAATATGTTGATGGACTCATTCGTTAATTAATTTATCAAAAAGCGAGTTAGTGAAAACGAGTGTGCTTTAATTAATTAATGGAAACGTGAGGCTCACTATAATTGTATCGCAGAGTAACTGATGTCATTAATTGAGTCTTCCTCATATATCGGTACACGCTGTTGGGGGTTTCAATCACGCTTGTCCATTTAAGAACCCTGCTTCTTGTCACCAGTGAGGGGTTAAGGCAAAGAAATGCAACTGAATGCATAAAAATGCGGAGCTGCGGTAAAGCCAAATGTGAAGGAGAAAAGAAAAAAAATGGTATGGTAAAAGCTTGACGTGATTAATAGACGGCAAAAATTTGACCGACGTTTCGGTTCAATAGACCTTCAGCAGGAACAAACAAACAACACAAACACAGATATGTAAGTAAATGAAACTAATCCTACATAGGTAACTAGTAATGAAACATATCTGTGTGTGTGTGTGTGTGTGTGTGTGTGTGTGTTCGTTTGTTCCTGTTGAAGGCCTATTGAGCCGAAACGTCGTTCAAATTTGTGTCCTCTATCAATCACGTAAAGCTTTTACCGTACAATTGTTTCTATTTTTTTTTTTCAATTCTCCTTCTTGTCACCACAGAGATAAGATGTCTAAGAAAAGAGCTTGCAGTAACCAGAAAAGACAGAATCAGAAATGATATTATAAAAGAGAGAGTAGGCGTTGACCCAACCCTAAGCTACATACACAAAACAATAAATAAACTGGTTTGAGCATCAAGAAAGAATGTCGTGTGATTCCTTACCAAACAAAGCATATATTAAAAGAGGAGAATGAAGTACAGCAAGCGGCAGACCTAGAGTAAGATGGACAGACAACATAAAAAAACGCAACAACACCATCAATTGACAATGATTGAACCCGCCAAAAAAGGCGAGAACCAGAACTTTGCATCTCCCTCGACACCCGAGCGTGTACAAGAAGAATTGGAGAAAGTAGAGAGAAAGATGTCTTCATAGAGAAAGTTTGTCAAATCATTCAGCTATCACCACTATTGTCCAACAAGGAAATAACTGTAGAGGCAAAAGGGGCACTCTTCATTACAATCTTCATTCCAGCGTTGTGCTACCAATGCTAGTTCTCGACGATAGACCCAAGAACAATAAGAAAAATCGCCTCTACAGAGATTAAATGTGTTAGACAATAACAGAAAACAGGCTAAGAGATCAGATCAGAAATGAAGAACGGAGAAAGAAGACAGGATTTGTTTCACCAATAAATAAATACAAATGAATACACACAGAAGCAACGAGTCGTCAATAAACGACCAGGCCGAAAGGCCGACAACGAACAAAATGTGTGTTGATGGAACGTTAGAAACTTCAAACTGTATCTCCCCTTGACGTTCAAAGGCACATGATGAAGAAAAGAAGAAGGAAGAAGGGGTGAAGGAGGAAGAATACTTCAGCGAGGTCCACATCTGCTATCTTCTTCCTCTTTTCTCTTTTCACTGATACCTAAAAGGTGTCGTGGTTGATATCATTTGTCGTCAACACAATCGCTATCCCATCGGTTTGATATCCATGCCCACCATATTCAAGAAAAACCAATCAGATAAATACAACACAGTTGTTGGTTTTCATCTCATAGTGGCATATTAGTTCTAGTCCTGGTAATTTGTAATCATTTATGGAGGAAGATGACCTGAGCCTAGTACATTCTACTCATTCTTGACGCTGTTGTTTCACAAAAGTGGTTTCAATTTGTGACACCACACATAAAGCCTATGACTTTTAGCTAAGTCAGTTGTTACGTATGGATGATATTTGGGTAGTTAATGCTCCAACAACAAGATCAAATACTGACATATTCCAGCGTTTCCAACTAGATTCAATCTTTAGCCATTAAAGATTTACCATTTACAATGAGAACTTCCTCTAATCACTATGAACATATAACAGAAGAAGCTTGTGTGTTTTATCCTCCGTGGAAGACGGAAATAAACATACCAACTAAAGTATCATTGACAAATAACTGTGACAATCACAATTAAATGTGCATGGTGTAAGTGTCAACTTGAGCGAAACTTTAGATGTGAAGAGTCACGAAATGTGACAGCGGAGCTCTCTTTCTCTCTCTCTCTCTCTCTCTCTCTCTCTCTCTCTCTCTCTCTCTCTCTCTCTCTACCTTTCTATCTCCAAACTGAAAGTCAAAAAAAAGAAGAATGGATTTATATGAATAATGTAACTTGATTAAACAGCTATAGTTAAATCAAATATGCCTCTACCTCCCTTTCTTTACCAAATGTGCACGGCTGTATATGTGCGCTAATAAATACAAATATATAATCCATACTTGGCCATCAATGAATTTCTACATAGCTTTTTGACTTTCAAACTACGTGTCAGATCCAAAATTAATGGGGCACAACTTTGAACTATACACTCACGACTCACGTCCCCAGAATCGGTACATAAAATGTGCAAGCCACAAGAGATGATATCCAGTGACCTATGTCCTTTAACCTGACCCTTACCACGAGGAGTCTAAACACCGAACATCTACGTAATCACAGATATCACACACAGCATTGGAACTGTCTGACAATTTCCGAGCGAGCTGACGAGTGCCGGCTTTCTCTTATAACCCGTGTTATTTCATGAAGAAAGAGTGCGCGAGTGGTGAAAACGGTTGGCGGTTTAATTTTGGCTGTGAAATAGTTCCCAGACGGTCTCAACCTCAAGCAAGTGATTTCCACGTGGGACAAGGGAAGAAAGCTGAGATAGAAATGAAGACGTAGTGGATGGAGCAAATGCTGGAGGTAGATTTCAAATTATCGGGTAATCACTGATATATATATATATATATATATATATATATATATATATATATATATATATGTATAAATGATTAGATAACTAGATAGATATGGCTATGAAGTGTGATAGAGATAGGAACAGAGATAGAGACGGGGATAGAGAGAAACAGAGAGAGAGGGATAGAGAGAAACAGAGAGACAGGGATAGAGGAAAACAGAGAGACAGAGATATAGGGAAACAGAGAGACAGGGATAGTGGGAATCAGAGACAGACAGGAATTGAGAGATACAGGGATAGAGAGAAACATAGACAACAGGAGAGACCTACGAATACAGAGAGAGGGAAGGACATAGTGAGAAAAAGACACAAATAGAGAGAGAGAGAGAGACATAGGAAAAGACAGACAAAGACAAGAAAATAAAACAGAAAAGGAGACAATAAGAGACATAGACAGAAACAGAGAGACCGAGAAGAGAACTGAGAGGGAGAAGGATATAGATTTTAAAAAGACAAGCCAGAGAGAGATAAAGACAAGAGCAAGAAGACAAGACAAGCAAAGACTGGGACAGATACAATGACAGAGCGAAAATCAGAGACAGGGAGAGAGAGAGACAAAAACAATGACAGGAAGAGAATTCAAGATACGGGAAAATATTTGTTCTTTTTTGTATATAAAAGAGGAGATAACTAGAGAGCGCTAGATAGAAATGAAGTCTGGCAAAGAGCGATAACGATGTGAACGATAAGACGATGGGCACAGATCAACTTCCGGATGAAAATGTTGATTGGGAGAGTTGAATAACCAGTTACGAGTAGTTCGGTTGTTGTGCTGCAGAGGTCAGTTTACAGATGACGGCGGTAGAGACAGCAGCAGGTTGCCATGAAGCTGGGTAGTCAAGTTTGTTGTTTGGGTAAAAAAAAGTACAAAAGGAAAGTAAAGAGCCCCCGTCACGCCAAGTGGCGTATAGAGAATATGGTGTTAGTGACCATAAATTTTACAGACTTTCAGCACATGATTTTTTGAGTAATGTGGTTGGTATTACGCCCGTGCCGCTTTACTTTTCCAGAAAAAAATTCGGTACCGATTAAAGGCTAGGTGAACCCGGAAGCCGTCGGTTGGGATCGAACCCTACCTCTTGTTGTTTTGGGTGAAGCCTCTGGTTATTGGGCGAGGCACGATCTGTTCAACCTTAGACTGGGCCTTTCAGGTTATATTGGAAATTTGTTGTTTTGTTCTGGCTGAAAGGTGACGTTTACAGTTGTGGGTGTGTGTGTTTAAGATGAAGAGTGGTAAAAATAGACACAGAGAGAGGAAAAGGGAAAGGAAAAGAGAAGAGAGAGCGGCGAGTGAATGAGTCTAAGGATGGAGAATATGATAGTTGGCAGAAAATAATTAAAATATATTAAACGTAGGAGACTGGGCATAAGATAGAGAGATGGGTATAAAATAGGAGGTTATTTGAGAATGTGATAACAATGGACAACACAAAAAGGGAACTCATAAAAAACAACATAAAGAAACAATCAACATTTTTTCTGGCACATCATGAGAACAGGAAAGTTGGAATACTTGGTTACAAGTGGCAAAATAAAAGGAAAGAGAGATCGCGGACGACAAAGAGAGAAAATACTGGATAGGTTGGTGTCATGGCATGGAAAACTGTCATCAACAGAACTGATACGATGCACTGTAAATAGAGGATTGTGGAGGGACATGATCACCTACGCCAAACGGTATGGACCATGATGATGATGATAAAATAATGAGATAGGGAAATACTTGGAAAAGAGAAAGAATAAATGAGAGAACGTGAAATTAAGAGAGTATGAGAGCAAGAATGGCAGCAAGAATGAGAGCAAGAATGGCAGCAAGAATGAGAGCAAGAATGGCAGCAAGAATGAGAGCAAGAATGGCAGCAAGTATGAGAGCAAGAATGGCAGCAAGTATGAGAGCAAGAATGGCAGCAAGAATGAGAGCAAGAATGGCAGCAAGTATGAGAGCAAGAATGGCAGCAAGAATGAGAGCAAGAATGGCAGCAAGAATGGCAGCAAGTATGAGAGCAAGAATGGCAGCAAGTATGAGAGCAAGAATGGCAGCAAGTATGAGAGCAAGAATGGCAGCAAGTATGAGAGCAAGAATGGCAGCAAGTATGAGAGCAAGAATGGCAGCAAGTATGAGAGCAAGAATGGCAGCAAGTATGAGAGCAAGAATGGCAGCAAGAATGAGAGCAAGAATGGCAGCAAGAATGAGAGCAAGAATGGCAGCAAGAATGAGAGCAAGAATGGCAGCAAGTATGAGAGCAAGAATGGCAGCAAGTATGAGAGCAAGAATGGCAGCAAGAATGAGAGCAAGAATGGCAGCAAGTATGAGAGCAAGAATGGCAGCAAGCATGAGAGCAAGAATGAGAGCAAGAATGGCAGCAAGTATGAGAGCAAGAATGGCAGCAAGAATGAGAGCAAGAATGGCAGCAAGAATGAGAGCAAGAATGGCAGAAAGTATGAGAGCAAGAATGAGAGCAAGAATGGCAGCAAGTATGAGAGCAAGAATGGCAGCAAGAATGAGATGTGAGCTAGATGTGTCCGTCTTTCAAATGGGACGACCAAAGCGACCATGCCGAAGTCGTGATCGAATTCAAGTCCTATTCCGTGTCAGGCCAGCACGTTAACGCTACGCCAGGAAGAGAACGAGTAACTATAATTGTATACTGTAGCCTTATACAAATAGGATAACATGTTATAAGAGTCGCTGACTCCTACTTAGAGGAGCGTAAGTTGCCTAATTTGAGATCTCCACTTATCTGGGTTACATATCGCACTACTTGCTTGAACAGCAGCATCTGAATGTTCTCTTTCAATCTACAGCTTTATTCGATATTTGATTATCTGCCCTTTGCCTGTTCACGGTAATATAATTATCTGCCCTATACTGTCCAATATAAAGAAACTCCATTACAGACATTGATCCTGCACTTGTTCTTGTTATAAGCAAATCAATTCAGAGGAAGAGGTATGTTTACAGCACTCGGAAAAAATGACAAATAATCAACAACAGAAAAAAAAAAACAAAGAACAATATATGGACCAAAGCAGGATCGAACCCGTACGCAGTGGCACAGCGCCTTGCCACGAAAAGCCAAACGCGAGGGAACACTGCCACTAAGCAAACTTTTCTGTTGTTGATTATTTGTCATTTTTTTCCGGTGCTGTAAACATGCCTCTTCCTCTGAATTGATTCACTGATTATCGCCTCAGAGGTTTCCCTCTATAATCATCATCATCAAGTACCGGGCCAGCTGGTGTAGGTGATCATGTCTCTCCACAACTTTCGATTTCGGCAGCTATTTATCATTTCTGTTGTTGACCTTTTGCCAAGCCATTCTATTAAGATGTCTGTTATTTTTTCTCTTTGCTTCCCTCTATCTCTTCGTCCCTCAATTTTCCCAGTTGTTACAATATATTCCAGTTGTTCTCTTCTCATTACATGGCCAAAAAATGATGATTGTCTCTTCCTAACATTGGAAATTAGCTCTCTTTTTGCTTTGACCTCTCTCAGAACATCTTCATTACTCTTCTTAGCTGTCAATGGTACTCTCAACATTCTTTTGTAAAACCACATTTCTACAGACTCCAATCTGTACATAATAAATAAATAATAAATAATACATAAGTAAATAAATAATATTCACGTAGTCGCACTGGTGACTCAACATTCTTCTGTAAAACCCCATTTCTACAGACTTCATTGATTTTCTTGTCTGTTGTCCAATTGTCCATGATTCGCATCCATATTTTTTAATGCCAGTATTCGGAGTGGTCAGATTAAAGAGGAGTGGCTACACAGCTACTTACTACCGCTACCGAAGCCAAACAAGGATCATTCTCAGATCAGTGCCTACAGAATCATCACAATGCATAACACTGCGGGCAAGCTGCTGGAGAAAATAGTTGCCCGTGTCCTCACCTGTCACCTTGAACAGAAATATGTATTCCCACCCACACTCGGAGGTTATAGATATAACAAAGAGACATGGCTCAATGCGGCAGTCTTTGCCTATGACGTCTTCGAAGGCTTCCACAGACGAGAGAAGACATGTGCTGCTGCTATAGATCTGGAGGATGCATACAACAGGGTACCATTTGAATATCTCATGCATATGCTCCTCAAACTGGCGGTGCACCCCTTCCTCTTTAGATGGATCGCCGCGGCACTGTTTCAGAGGAAGGTGATACTCAGATGTGGAAGTTGGTCTTCCGAGCCAACATCCATTTGCCCAGGGCTGCCACAAGGCTCACCATTGTCACCAGTTCTATTTAACGTGTACACAATAACGATCACGGAACAACAGCTGGATGGGAGGGGAAGAACTATGACTTTTGCTGATGATATTCTGGTATATCGACAGGGAAGAGACAGGCGGGAATCGCCTCCACAATGCAAGACGAACTCGATCGCATTTCTTCCTGGTGTGGGGTATCAGGTGCCGTGGTTAATCCTAATAAAGCATCAGTTTCATGGTTCTCCTTTAACAATCATATCGTTCATACGACCACACCGGTAGTACGAATGGGAGCTGATGAGGTGACCAGGGACAACTTGATGACATACCTTGGAGTTAAGTTTGATCGCAGCCTGTGTTTTCGGGACCACGTCGACCATGTGATAACAAAATCCCGCAAAGGATTAGCCACCTTGAAGGTCATGGCAGCTGCCAACACCGAGCAGAGGCTACTTACTCTTCTGTTCCAGGGATTAGTCCTCGCACCTATCGAATATGCCCTGGCAATTCTTACTGTCAGTACGACTCAAATTGATAGGCTGGAGAAAATACAAAATGAAGCCATGCGCATTATCCTGGGATGTACGAGGGACACTCCCTGTGTAGCAATGAGGTATCTTCTTGACTTTCCAACCATGCATGACAGAATCAAGATCTGGAGAGCATACCTGAAGATTAGTACAGATACAGAGCATCCATTGCACCACGTGCTCAACACAGAGAAAGGTACCAGGCTAAAAAGAGGCAAATCATGGGTGGGCCGAGCAGAAGATGTCATCAAACAGGTCTGTGGGCTTACCAACATCAGCGTTGGTGAGGAGTGGATACCGGTGCCTACGTCATTCAAGGGGACTTTCTCGTGTATTGTCACACTCAACAGGAAAAGTAGGGAACAGAACCCAGTCGTGGTTAATGCTGAGATCAACGGTCTCATCTGCGATAACACCGATGAGAAAGATGCAGTCATCTATACAGACGGATCTGTAAGACGACACCAAAGAAGTGCATGGGCATTTACAGCACGCTCGGCAGGCAGAATAGTCTACGAAGACAGTGGTGCATACGTCGTGACCACGAGTAGCATGACAATGGAGGTGATGGCAGTGACCAAGGCATTCAAATGGTTAGAGCCACAAGACTACACCCACGCATGTATACTGAGTGATTCGATGAGCATGATAAAAAAAGTGGAGGCGAGCTCTGTACGCATGCAATGGGTAGAGTCGTTGCAGAAATCCAAAATACGTAAGGTCACCTTTGTCTATGTCCCTGGCATGCGGGAGTACGGGGAAATGAAATGGCGGACAGGTTGGCTAGCTGCGCTGTCGTTGAGGACGGGCAACCAATGGATCGGGCGGACATCATGCCCTCCGAGATGTGGGAAGAGCACAGGACTTCGACAAACACAGATCCACGTCACTTCTTCGGATGATGGAAATGGGAGTTAAGTTGGGCACAGCTAGAAATGAGACACTTAGTGGCCGTGTAAGAAGACTTATCAACCAACATAGAACTGGAGTCGTCAGTCGCTGGACACTGAGGGAATTGCTGAGGAGGGGATCTGAGCACCTATGGACATGTTCGGAGTGCAATGATGATGATCCACAAATAACTCAATAACTCGCATCCATATTTTAAGACTGGCTCTACGTAACACTTAAAAACTCTTTTTCTTGTTTCTATTGTCAAAAATGGATTGCATAGTATCTTCCTCATTTTTTGGAAAGCTGCTTTTTGCCTGAGCCATTCTGCATCTCACCTCTTTTGTACATCTTCCGTCTGAGGTTAACAAAGTTCCCAAATATTTAAATTCATTTACCTGTTTTAAAATTGTTTCACTTGTCTTTATTTTGCACTGAGCTGATGTCTCGAATAATAATATTCATTTATTATTATTTGTCTCCTGCTCTTGTAATCAATTGATTAATGCGATAAACATAACAAGCAAAAAATATGGACCAGATATGAATATCAAAAAGACTAAAACTATGATCATAAACAAAGAAAATTCTCTATAAAGACTATAAGTGAAATAATTGACACAGGAGAAATAAGAGTAGGAGCAAGACTATAAGTGAAATAATTGATACAGGAGAAATGAGAGTAGGAGCAAGACTATAAGTGAAATAATTGATACAGGAGAAATGAGAGTAGGAGCAAGACTATAAGTGAAATAATTGACAAAGACGAATTTTTTCTTCTTTCCTCCCTTATTTGCCTTTTAGCGTTGAGGGGAGATATAATTTACCGTCTCTTGTGATGACCTCTGCTGCTGCCATGTTTCCTAGTGTTTCTAATATTCTATCGTTTAATCGCCTTTGTGGTCGAACTTGCTTTTGCTGTTCTCGTAACGTTTTTATTGAGGGCTCGTTGTGTTGTGCTTTGATCTATTTGTTAAAGGCATTAGTTGGCAGAATTACTACAGCGGTGGTATATATAATAGGTCAGGCAAAGGTTGTGTTCCAAGATAGGGGAAGTATGAAGATTCTATGTAGCTGATCTTTGTAAAAAAAAAAAAAAAAAAAAAGTGAAGAGATTAATATTGTATAAACCCAATCTTTGTTAAACATTAAAAAGAGAAAACTCATATTTTATGTAACCCATCTCTGTCACTGTAAATACTGAAAAGACTTCTTGAGTTGTTATGTACAGACATATTTAGCTCCCAATTTCAGATTGCCAGAACACAATTCCTTTGAAGACTTCCATGTTACTGGCACCATCTCTTGTTCTTTTGATGCTCATAGCCGTTTCATGTTGGAGAACCGACCCATACCCCGCTTCGTACTCTCCAAACGAGAGGGTTAAACTCTTTTCACTCTTTTCTTTAATCATTGGTCTACTCTCCATTTCTTTCCTGTGTCCTATCCCTATTCTCCCCTGTGTTATATTTATTACCTCTCTTGCTCTTCTTCTCCCTTGCCACCCCTCTCCTCTCTTTCTTTTACTCTTCTTCCCGTTTTCTACATACCCTATGGGACATCTCCTTTCCATTTTCATTGTTTGGTTCCTTTGTTGTAATGAAATCCTACCTGCCCTATTGTCTATTTATCTTTTAACCAGACTACGAAAATCCTGGCTACCGTCTTTTCCGCCACTTTTTAGTTCGGTATAGTTGTGTATTCTAACTCGGAATGTTGTGTTTAATGTGTATAGTTCATGTGTTATAGCTGATGAAGGCTTTTGCCGAAACGTTGTAAATTGTCTTATCTTTCTGTTAGTCTATCTTCACCATTGTAAATTTATTTTATATGTCCATACAGGCAGGGCTTATGCTAACGGACCAGGAATCGGTAACACCTACGGGAACTATACGTCATATATTGAGAGGTAGTGGGTACCTATGGGTTTGCCATACATGCGCTTAGTTTAATTGTTCAAAACAGCCATGAGAAAATATAGTACACAGCACTTAAACAGCATTCGTTTTCTGGCTAAAATAACGTAAACGTTCTTTTTCTTAAATCAAGAACATAAAGCAATATCCTATAACAAAATCACAGACAAAAACTGGGTAAATCTCAACACACACACACATCGTCGTGTTGTCTCCCCCTACCCATCTAAATAACGTCAAGGAGAATCAACGGATTGTCCTATTCTCTATTAAGGACAGACACGATATATATAAAAAGAATCAATTCGCCGATTTCCGTTTAAAATAAATATTTGATGCACGGAGTCATTAACAAATGCAACAAGCCAAAATCACCATCATCTGTCTGTAGAGAGACTTCATATAATTCACGTCTCTCCTACTACCAGCACATTTCTCGTCACAGAGACTCTGAGAAATTCTTTTCTTTTCACATTATCTTCTAATTCTCTCTCTACATTTGTAAACTCTTCTTCTCACATTCTCTTCTAATTCTCTCTATACATTTGTCAATTCTTCTTCTCGCATTATCTTCTAATTCTCTCTCTAATATAAATTTGTCAATTCTTCTTCTCACGTCATCTTCTAATTCTCTCTCTAACATACATTCATCAACTCTGCTTCTTACATTATCTTCTAATTCTCTCTCTAATATAAATTTGTCGATTCTTCTTCTCACGTTATCTTCTAATTCTCTCTCTAATATACATTCATCAACTCTACTTCTTACATCATCATCATGTGCTATACAGGTTGGCGTAGGCGATCATGTCCCTCCACAATCTTCTATCTACAGTGCATCGTATCAGTTCTGTTGTTGACTGTTTTCCATGCCATGACACCAAACTATCCAGTATTTTCTCTCTTTGTCGTCCGCGATCTCGCTTTCCTTTTATTTTGCCAGTTGTAACCAAGTATTCCAACTTTCCTCTTCTCATGATGTGCCCAAAAAATGTTGATTGCTTCTTTCTGACGTTTTTTAAGAGCTCCTTTTTAGTGTTGGCCTCTTTGAGAAGAGGAAGAGAGACCTCGTTTGTCTTTTTAGCTGTCCAGAGAACTTTCAGCATTCTTCTGAGAAATCCCATCTCTGTGGCGTCTAATCGTCTTTTCATTTGTTTGTCTACTGTCCATGATTCGCGTCCATAGGTCAGAATTGGTTCTATATAGCACCGATGAACTCTCTTTCTCCCTTATATCGACATAGATTTGTTGCATAATATATTTTTCATTTTCTGAAATGTTATTTTGGTCTGAACTATTCTGCTTTTTATTTCTGTGGTGCATCTTCCATTTGATGTTATCACTGTGCCCAAGTACTATTTCTTACATTATCTTCTAATTCTCTCTCAAATATACATCCATCAACTCAACTTCTTACATTATCTTCTAATTCTCTCTCTAATATACATTCATCAACTCAACTTCTTACATTATCTTCTAATTCTCTCTCTCTAATATGCATTTGTCAATTCCTCTTCTCACGTTATCTTCTAATTCTCTCCCCATTATACATCTATCAACTCTTCTTCCCATTATCCTACAAATAATAATTATTTTCCTCTCTCTTATACTATTCATTGTGCTACTTGTTGAATTTGCTTCCACTGCTTATTCATTTCCTCCTTGTCTGCTTCTATCACAATCTATTTTACTCTCTTTATCCCTGCTTCTTCCACTGTCCTTCTCTGTAACTTCTCTCATCCTATCACTACATCTTTCTTCTATTTCTTTTTCTTCTATTCCTTCTTATTCTTCTCCTTTTCTTCTTAATTCTCCTTCTCATAGTATTTCTTCTTCTTCTTCTTTCTTCTTCTTCTTCTTTTTTCTTCTTCTTCTTTTTTCTTCTTCTTCTTTTTTCTTCTTCTTCTTCTTCTTCTTCTTCTTCTTCTCCTTCATCTTCCGTTCTAGGAAGCCAGGGAAGAGCTACGTCACGAGGAAACCAGGGAAGAGCTACGTTCGTCACGAGTAAACCAGGGAAGAGCTACGTCACGAGGAAACCAGGGAAGAGCTACGTTCGTCACGAGTAATCCAGGGAAGAGCTACGTCCGTCACGAGTAAACCAGGGAAGAGCTACGTTCGTCACGAGTAAACCAGGGAAGAGCTACGTCCGTCACGAGTAAACCAGGGAAGAGCTACGTTCGTCACGAGTAAACCAGGGAAGAGCTACGTCCGTCACGAGGAAACCAGGGAAGAGCTACGTTCGTCACGAGTAAACCAGGGAAGAGCTACGTTCGTCACGAGTAAACCAGGGAAGAGCTACGTCCGTCACGAGGAAACCAGGGAAGAGCTACGTCCGTCACGAGGAAACCAGGGAAGAGCTATGTCCGTCACGAGTAAACCAGGGAAGAGCTACGTCCGTCACGAGTAAACCAGGAAGACCTACGTCCGTCACGAGTAAAAAAGGGAAGAGATACGTCCGTCACGAGTAAACCAGGGAAGAGCTACGTCACGAGTAAATCAGGGAAGATTACGTCACGAGTAAACCAGGGAAGATTACGTCACGAGTAAACCAGGGAAGATTACGTCACGAGGAAACCAGGGAAGAGCTTCGTCCGTCACGAGTAAACCAAGGAAGAGCTACGCCGTCACGAGTAAACCAGGGAAGATTACGTCACGAGTAAACCAGGGAAGAGCTACGTCACGAGTAAACCAGGGAAGATTACGTCACGAGTAAACCAGGGAAGAACTACGTCACGAGTAAACCAGGGAAGATTACGTCACGAGTAAACCAGGGAAGAGCTACGTCACGAGGAAACCAGGGAAGATTACGTCACGATTAAACCAGGGAAGAGCTACGTCGCGAGTAAACCAGGGAAAAGCTGCATCTTTCTCATCGGTGTTATCCCCATGAAGGTTATGAGAAAGTTCCATCACATAATTAGCACATATTTAAGCAATGGAGGGGATAGCCCGACTGTGAGACAATGGTGCATGGAAGTACAGAAACGTTTCAAAGAGAGAATGGCAGGGCAGAAATGTGTGCTTACAGCTATCAAGGCTAATGTGATTGTGATAAATATGGCATTAAAACACCACAGTGTGAACAAGTACTGCAAGATTACTTCCCTTTTTCAGTCAGACTTATCGAACTTGCTCTACAGTATGACCATCAATGACAGCGGTTCTCAAACATTTGTTGACAACCACAACTTATAGTCCATTCAGAAATTATTGCCCAAACTCAAAATAAATTTTCTCGGAAACTACTTCGTGGATTGCTGTGAAATTTTGCTTGCAGTTTTATATTTTCTCGGTCCACAATACAATACTTTTTTTTCTATTATTAAATAAATCTAGTGTAGGATTTTGTTTATATAACCTTTGGAAAAAGAAAAAGCACAAAAGGATCTAAGGGCAGACAATTAAAGATTTTACATTCAATCCGTTCACCTGTTCAATAATTGGCACACATTCACATTTCAAGTGACTAAAACTCTCACAGGGTCTCAAAGTACTCGGGGATAACTGTACCAAAGACAGCGCTGGCCTTACCAGAATATATAGTACAGCCAATCAACCTGACATTGTAGTGTGTGATGTACTGTAAAATATAATGTTTCTTGCATTCTTATTGTTTTTGTAACAATGTATGTAAGAAATACTCATTTGCAAAGTCCACTTTGATTTTGTACTTAATATCTGCTAATTCTTATGAAAATAAATCTAGTTCTCACTAACTCTTGGTGCACTGTGTTCGCCATTACAGACGCCGTTTTTCAAACGCCCCTTGTTATATAAATTCGTGCATGTTGCTAATTAGTACAATGAAATCAGCCCTGACGGTCACATAGTTTCTCTTTAACGGCTCACTGGTTCCATCAACTCGTTCTCATTGCTAATTAGTTCCATTGAATCCTTTGGGAACGAATTGTCCAGATAGCAATAGCAGCGGGGATTAAGAAAAGAAAAGGAGAATTGGTTGGCCACACACTGTGAAGATCGCCAAGCAATATTGGTTGGCCTCACACTGTGAAGATCGCCAAGCAATATTGGTTGGTCACACACTATGAAGATCGCCAAGCAATATTGCAAGACAGTCAATGAACTGGATTCCACAAGGAACTAGGAAAGTGGGAAGGCCCAAGCAGACCTGGAGAAGAACCGTCGAGACAGAAGCAGGATGGTGGTGTCTTCAGTTGGAGAAGATAGCACCGAACTGTGTCATTTGGCAGAGTTTAACTGCAGACCTTTGCTACACAAGAGCAAGGCGTAAGTCAAATCTCAATCAAATCAGACCTGCGGATCATTTAGTTAACAACCTTCTCTTTAATGCCTCCGCCGTTCCTTCTCTTCTAAGACCCTCCCGACATTCCCTCTGAACATTCCTATTTTAGTACGGTCCTGAAACAATATTTTAAAATACTACCCAAAACCAACTCACGAATTGAGTGGCCTGTGATTTCAAAAATGCATAATTAATACGGTCAGCTGTTATTAAATAAAAAAAAACACCAGCAGAAGATAACCACTAAAAACTGAGGAGACATAGAAGCAATATCTGCAATACACCTGGCTGTGTGTACAGACGACGCAATCGTAAATCGCCTTATTCGCCATATAAGAGAAATGGCCATACAACCAACGATTTCATCTACAATTAGGAAAGGAGCTGGACATATGACGGGGCATGTGTTGAGAAGGGGAGTCGCGATAGCTCAGTGGTTAGTGAACTGGACTACAAAGGACAAGAGGTAGGGTTCGATCCAAAACGACGGCTTCCGGGTTCACCCAGCCTTAAATGGGTACCGGATTTTTCTGAGAAAGTAAAGCGGCACGGGCGTAATTCCGACCATATTACCCCAAAAATTACGCGCTGAAGGTCTGTACAATTTATGGTCACTAACACCGTATTCCCTATATGCCACTTGGCGTGACAGTGGCTTTTTACTTTTTTTTTACTTATGTGTTGAGAAGAGACAACAAGAGAACTCCAAAACAGTCTCTACTATGGGCACATCAAGGTACAGAAAAAGAGGAAGACATAAAGATATGCTAAAAGGAACACTTATAAGAGAAGCAAAATTGGTAGGCATAGAATAAAAATCGAATATCTCACCAAGAATAGAGATGGATTGCAAAAAACGCTACCCCCATGCGAGGTCTAGCGGCGAGAGAAGGATGAAGATCAAGATATACTCCCAGGATATAAATGCAATTATCCCTTATCAGATACAGACACCACTCATCTCGATGATTAATCTGCGCCATACAGCCACCCTCCGCCTCTTCTCCCACCTTCACGGGCCCAGGATGTTGTAGATAACTCCGCCACTAACAAGTGCGCGATATCGCAAACTTAGAGAACCGCTGATGAAATGCCCCGGCGCCCCCCCCCCCCCCCGGAACTGGACCAGTTCGATAAACTCGAATGAAAATATCCGGGAAAGATTTCCTCCCAGGTTTGTGACCTATAACCACAAGTCTGTAACCACATCAATTGTTGGCAAGGAGTTCAAGGTCACCAGTGCGACTACGTGAATATTATTTATTTACTTATGTATTATTTATTATTTATTATTTATTATTTATTTATTATGTACAGACTGGAGTCTGTAGACATGTGGTTTTCCAGAAGAATGTTGAGAATACCACGTACAGCTAAGAAGAGTAATGAAAACGTTCTAAAAGAGACCAAAGCAAAAAGAGAGCTAATTTCCAATATTAGGAAGAGGCAATCATCATTTTTTGGCCATGTAACGAGAATAGAACAACTAGAATATATTGTAACAAGTGGAAAAAATTGAGGGACGAAGAGATAAAGGGAAGCAAAGAGAAAAAATAACAGACAGCTTAAGAGAATGGCTTGGCAGAAGATCAACAACAGAAATGATAAATAACTGTCGAGATCGAAAGTTGTGGAGAGACATGATCACCTACGCCATCAAGCACGGTACTCGATGATGATGATGATGATGCTGATTATGACGATGATGATAATCTTCATTATAATAACCATACCAGTGACGATATATCCCTAGGTAAACATAAGTCAACAAATAAAGCTTATACAAAATCTCACAGGCGATAATACACGCACTCGTGTTTATTATATCCCTTTAGTATAGGTTTGTCCCATGTGTCTTATCCGTTGTGAATATGATCACAACAGCTTCTATGGTCTTATACAAGGCGATGGACGATAGCTGTGATAGGACTGGCGTTGCATAATACGAGATCAACTGCCTGCTGAAATTGGATGTCAGTGAGTGAAAATTGCTGATACATAGCGCTGATGTAAAGCGCGGTTCAGCGTTCTCTCAAGCAGTGAGAAAGATGAGGAAAAATCATGAATTCAATTTCACACGTGAATTAAAAGTTCAAAGCTATCATCGATCAGGCTGACACTTTCATCTATTTCATATCTCTCTTAGCTCGTATCGCTCTCGTTGCATCGTCCTTGCCTCGTTCCACATGCATTTCGCAGCTCACACAAATATCTCCCCCCCCCTCCCCCCGTTCACATTTCTCTTAATTCATATCGCTCTCCAAACACATCTCCCTCAATTCACATATCCTTTAGCTCGTATCGTTCTCCACACACATATCCCTTAATTCAAATCTCCTTTAGCTCGCACCGCACTCCACACATATCTCCCTCAGTTCACATCCCTATTAGGTTATATCGCTCTCCACACACATCTCCCTGAGATCACATCTCTTTTAGCTCATACCGCTCTCCAAATGTTTCTCTCTCAGTTCATATCTCTTAACTCCTATTAACATATCTCATTCATCTCATATCTCCTTCAGTTTAAATCTCCCTTAGTCCATATCAGATCATGTCTCCTTCAGACAATAGTGCTGAAGTGTGTATCTTGCTCCTGGCAATGATCTTTTCTCGCCGTATTCTCTTCCAAAGGGTTTTGTAGTTAAACGAAAAGAGAGCTTGAGGTATTGCAGCTCCTATAGTCTAACTTGTCAAACTCACTTGGTTTTGGAGCAGGTATATTCAGGTGGGTGTAACCTACACTTCCAGAACAGCACAGGAGATATTTACATTCGCACAAGATCAACTTACCACAACTAATAGCAAAAACCAAAACAAATGTTGCCCTACTTAAAGAACTTTTATTTGCTGACGATGCAGCCCTAGTTGCTCATAGTGAAGCCACCCTACAGTCGCTGATCAACAACCTGAACAAAGCATGCGACCTTTTTTCACTGTCAATTAGTGTTCAGAAAACAGTAACACTAAGTCAAGGTGACATCAAGCCTCTATTAACCACTTTAAAAGATTGTCCACTAGAATCAGTTCAGAAATTCACGTATCTTGGATCGACAATTACGCAAAACACATCTCTCTCTCGATGATGAAATAAACAGCCGAATTGGTAAGGCAGCTATAACTTTCGGCAAACTCACAGAAAGGGCCTGGGACAACACGAAACTTACACTGAAGACCAAACTCATAATATATCAAACTTGTGTGCTTGGCACACTATTATATGGATCTGAAACCTGGACAACATACTCAAATCACGAAAAAAGACTAAATGCCTTCCACATGCGATGTCTCCGCGGAGTGGTGAACATAAAATGGCAGGACAGAATAACCAACTTAACTGTCCTGCAACGTGCTAAGACCCCAACAATCATGTCGATGCTCAGATGTCGAAGGCTAAGATGGCTGTGGCTAGCCCAGCGAATGGAAGAAAAACGCATCCCCAGGCAAATACTAAATGGTGAACTAACACACGGAAAAAAAACAAATCGGCAGACCTAAACTATGATATAGAGATATCTGTAAATCATCTCTGAAAGACTTCTCCACCTATGAAAATGACTGGGAACATCTGGCAAGTGATCGCACATCATGGAGAGCATATATAAGGAATGATATATCATCATTTGAGACTGCGCTAAGGCAAAACTTAGAAGAGAAAAGACTCTTGAAAACGGATGGAAAACCCTGTGGATCAGTGGGTCTGACTTGTTCATTCTGTGACGGTGTGTGTTTGTCAAACATTGGTAGAATTAGCCACGACAAAAGCTGTTCGACAAAAACAAAACCTCATAAAAATACACAATAGCCTTCACTAGACCGTCTGACAAGACGAAAATGACCGAATAACCTACACTCCTATAAAGTATGGTGACAACTTTACAAAAAAAAGGAACGAACAAAATCATGACGTTTCGGCCAACATGAGGCTTTTTTTCAGAAAACACAGACACAGAACGGACAGCGAAATGAAGAATAATTAAACCACATGTTCCAGAGTAGCCAGAACTAGTAGGATACTATAATAGAAAGTGAAATGAACAGAGAAGATACAAGAATTATGTTACATAAGCAAGTAAAGTAAAGAGCCCCGTTACGCCAAGTGGCGTATAGGGAATATGGTGTTAGTGACCATAAATTTTACAGACCTTCGGCACATGATTTTTGGGATAATGAGATCGGTATTACGCCCGTGCCGTTTTACTTTCCCAGAAAAAGTCCGGTACCCATCTAAGGCTGGGTGAACCCGGAAGCTGTTGGTTGGGATCGAACCCTACCTCGTGTTCTTATTATGTTAGGGGTTAAGGCAACGAGATACAAATGAATGAATAAAAATATGAAGCTGCAGTAAAGCTAAATGTGAGGGAGAATTGAAAAAAAAAGAAAAAAATGGTATGGTAAAAGCTGTACGTGATTGATAGATCACACAGATTTGAACGACGTTTCGGCTCAATAGGCTTTCAGCAGGAACAAACACCACGCACACACAGATATGTAAGTAAATAAAACTAAACCTACATAGCTAACTATAGTAATGACACATCCAAAACAAAATAATCGAAACTAGTGGGGGGGGGGGGGGGACGCTGTCTAGGTTATCTCGACTGCAAAGACTCTGACAATGTGTAAAAGTATCTAAGGGCCCACAAATGCATGTATACACACATACACACAGATGCGTGTATACGTATATACACGTACAAACAGACATGCACATACCTATATATCTACGTATATATATATATATATGTATGCATATATATATATATATATATATGTATGCATATATATATATATATATATACCCATCCATATTAACACATACATGCATATGCACATCCATACGGGGACAAGCATATGTGTAGAAATGGGTGCATAACGCCAACATAACCAGAAGAGTACACACCGAGGTCAGTGTGCGTTCACAAAGGAGAAAGAATAGAACAGAAGAACAACAGGAACTCAAAAGAGTGAGATGTCTGAGAGTGGGGTGAAATAAAAACATATGAAGGGTAAGTAGCACAGAAGAAAGGGGTATAGGAGACCGCCGAAGTGTCTCAGTGTGGACTAGTGGTGGAGAACAATGAATAGCATGGCATAGTGGATAGACTAAAGTGCCCAAACATGGGCAGCAGTGAAGGCTATGCAATAAGGAAGGAGCAACTAAAGGGAAACTGTGTGTACGAGTGAGATACATTTATGCCTTGTGGGGTCAGCGTGTTGCAAGCTTCTGATGTTTGGTTATCTTCTTATTGGTACTTTCCATCTTGCTACATTCACATAGCACATATATAGAGACACTCATAACTCGTCATCATAGTTTTCTAACAAATATAATATAGTCTTTATTGTTGACATCCACTTCAAAACTTTAACAACTGGTTCCGTACAATGAACAAACTATACTGTCCACTTATAATCTAAATGTTCCTTTATTGTTACTGTGTTGAGCCTATCGGCGATGTATATTCACAAGTAACGCTTGTGATCGTATATAAGTTAACTCTTGGTCTTATAGACCTTGAGGTCTTACTTCTAAACCTGAACCACATAAATCTATGTGCGAACTCTATTAGTTAAACTCCTGATTTCCTTACTCTAACTTCAGGCAGGTTCACTACTCTCTTCTGCTCATCCGACAGGTTTCCACCCGCGAGCTGCCTGGGTGGAAGGAGAAGCAAAAAGACGACCGTCTTAATCTGCCTGACTCTTAATTCTATCTTCTGCCTTGAGGCAGGTATCTAATCTCCTTTGCTCTAGTCTACTATTTCTGTCTAGTATCTGCCCTCCTCTGGCTTCGTGGGCGAAAAAAGGTTAACCGTCTGTAAGTGCTGAGTCTCGAGTCTAAGTGTAAGTGTTAGTTAAGCTAAGATCTAAGTTTTCTAACTCCTAATCCTATCATCTGCCTTGAGGCAGATATCTAGTCTCTTCTACTACATCCTCACTGATGTGTACCCTTCCGCTTCGTGAGTGTCAAGTGTATCTTCCTCCAAGTGCCGAGTCTAGAGTCTCCCTCTGGATAAGTCTTCTCAGGGTCTTTTTGTGTCCATCTTAGCCACTTCCACCTGGCTAAGGATCATGGGAATCTAATCTATACACGGCTTATCCTTCGTTCGCCTCCAGTCACTATTTCTTTAACTCCGCCTTTTAATTATGTCCATAGTTTTATTGCTTTAGGAGTCATGTCGACACCTGTCAATCTTCCTAAACTTCGTTCCCTCACAACTAAAGCTTTCGTTGGTCTTCGACCACGCGCGGTGATTCTTTGATCTCCAAGTCTGAGAGAACTCAAAGCGTTTCCCACCGCTGAACATAAAGATGTCTCGGCGTCGGTGAGTCTCTTGATTGCGTCCCTAGGCGGCTTAACTCAGAATGTTTCACGGCTGGACTAGCTATCTCATATCAGCAGATGTCGGAGTCCATCGGCCGCTTCGTTGCGTTATGTAACTTTGTCGGCAAGTGTAAAACATCTGTCTGGATTTCCACGTTCAGGTTGAACACCTGTACGTACTTTCTTGCAGTCGTATAGTTGGTTACGCCACAGCGTCTGGGTTCGGTAGACTAACGTCTCCTTGCTAATCCTTAAGTCTTCACTTTCATTCTACGTCGCCTAAAACTATTGTACCTCTTATCATCGTCGTATCATTCTATTCTTCCTCTGTCGATCGTCATTTTCTTCTACTCTTACCATTATCCTTCATGGCTGAGTCACACTGTAACAAGCGAACCAAACTGGACTATGAGGCGATTCTCCAAAGCAAGCCGGCTGCGGTCGCCAGAGTGACAAAGGACAATACCAGTGATACGGATGTCGTCTTTGCCCTTGTGGTCTGAGGAGTTGAAATGGGAAGACACTGGAGTGCCAGTATTCTGTTTAACATCTCGAAGATGTTCACAAAATCTTTCCGCTAACCTTCACCCAGACTAGCCAATATACGTCATGTAGTATCGTTGGCATTTATGCTCGGCAGCATATCCAGAAGTGTTCGGAGACTTCTAGATAGTGTCGCTTCAAGCGTCGAAACTCACGATGTGACGCGACATTCCTCGCTTCACCAGAGTACCGTCATGATACTCATTTCTACCAGTGGCTGGGTCGACCGCGGTTTTTTTTTCCAACCACGAGTACATCACACACTGCTTCAATCGAGAGTCGAACTCAGGTAGTCTGAACTTCGGTAGTCCAGTCGGGTAAACTACGTTATAGCGAGTAACTAAAACTAGTAAAATATAACGAGGATAAAAATGACTCGACAAAAAAGTCGCTTTTTGTAGGAGACTCAGGACTTCACCGAGCGAAGAAAGACTTGAAGTGAAAAGATACAAAATGCTAAGTTTTTTTTTCAAATATGTTTTCTCTTCCTTATTTTTACTAGTTTCAGTTACTTCATATAATGTGGTTAGATTATAATTCCCTTGTTTATCCGTTTCTTTTTTTTTTTTTTGTCTTTATTGTTTTCTGAAGAATGTCGCATGTAGGCCGAAACGCCAATAGATTTGTGCTGTTCTCCAATGTAAAGCTGTCACTGCGCAATGTATTCTACTTGTTCCCTGCACACCAGCTTTACTGCAGCACTGCGATTAATTTCCTGCTCATGCCAGACAGACAGATAGGAAGACATACATATAGATACATCGACAGGCAGACAAAAAGGCAGGCAGAGATATATAGACAGATTATGTTTAGAATTCTAAAGATTTGAAACGATAAATATATCACATATCCCATTCTGTGCCGACGTAAGTAGGAAAGACACATTTGTTGATGTTATGTTCAGCCAATCTTGGAAGCTAATCCTCAGCGAGAAGGCAAAAGGCAAAAACATCTTTAGTGATCACGCCAAAAAAGGATTTATGGAAAAACGTAGGGAATAGCACGGATGGATGAGACATTAACGAAGAGGCTTTTCGAAAAGGTAAAGGCGAAAAGAAAACGTTAAAGTCGGGGGGAAAAATAAAACATTAAAGTCAGGAGCAAAAATAAAACATTAAAGTCAGGAGCAAAAATAAAACATTAAAGTCGGGGGGGGGGGGGGAATAAAACATTAAAGTCAGGAGCAAAAATAAAACATTAAAGTCAGGGGGAAAAATAAAACATTAAAGTCAGGAGCAAAAATAAAACATTAAAGTCAGGAGCAAAAATAAAACATTAAAGTCGGGGGGGGGGGGGGAAAATAAAACATTAAAGTCAGGAGCAAAAATAAAACATTAAAGTCAGGAGCAAAAATAAAACATTAAAGTCGGGGGGAAAAATAAAACATTAAAGTCGGGGGGGGGGGGGGGAATAAAACATTGAAGTCGGGGGGGGGGGGGGAAATAAAACATTAAAGTCGGGGGAAAAATAAAACATTAAAGTCGGGGGGAAAAATAAAACATTAAAGTCAGGAGCAAAAATAAAACATTAAAGTCAGGAGCAAAATAAAACATTAAAGTCGGGGGGAAAAATAAAACATTAAAGTCGGGGGGAAAATAAACATTAAAATCGGGGGGGGGGGGGGGGAAAATAAAACATTAAAAGTCGGGGGGAAAAATAAAACGTTAAAGTCGGGGGAAAAATAAAACATTAAAGTCAGGAGCAAAAATAAAAACATTAAAGTCAGGAGCAAAAACACAAACATTAAAGTCGGGGGGGAAAATAAAACATTAAAGTCAGGAGCATAAATAAAAACATTAAAGTCGGGGGGGGGGGAGGGGGAATAAAACATTAAAGTCAGGAGCAAAAATAAAACATTAAAGTCAGGAGCAAAAATAAAAACATTAAAGTCGGGGGGGGAAAATAAAACATTAAAGTCGGGGGGGAAAATAAAACATTAAAGTCGGGGGGAAAAATAAAACATTAAAGTCGGTCGGGGGGGGGGGGGGGGAATAAAACACATTAAAGTCGGGGGTGGGAAAATAAAACATTAAAGTCAGGAGCAAAAATAAAACATTAAAGTCGGGGGGAAAAATAAAACATTAAAGTCAGGAGCAAAAATAAAACATTAAAGTCAGGAGCAAAAATAAAACATTAAACAAAAATAAAACATTAAAGTCGGGGGGGGGGGGGAATAAAACATTAAAGTCAGGAGCAAAAATAAAACATTAAAGTCAGGAGCAAAAATAAAACATTAAAGTCAGGAGCAAAAATAAAACATTAAAGTCAGGAGCAAAAATAAAACATTAAAGTCAGGGGGGGGGAAATAAAACATTAAACAAAAATAAAACATTAAAGTCAGGAGCAAAAATAAAACATTAAACAAAAATAAAACATTAAAGTCGGGGGGGGGGAAATAAAACATTAAACAAAAATAAAACATTAAAGTCGGGGGGAAAAATAAAACATTAAAGTCAGGAGCAAAAATAAAACATTAAAGTCAGGAGCAAAAATAAAACATTAAAGTCAGGAGCAAAAATAAAACATTAAAGTCAGGAGCAAAAATAAAACATTAAACAAAAATAAAACATTAAAGTCGGGGGGAAAATAAAACATTAAAGTCGGGGGGAAAAAGACAACTAATAAAGTCAGGAGCATAAAGAGACTTATAAGTAAAAAAGATGTAAAAACCTTATTACAGTCATAAGGGTAGAGCATAAAGGAGAAATGTTTTAAGGAAGGAAGACTTAGAGCAAAAAGTAGAAATTAGGTTGTGTAAAAGAAATTATACAGTAGAGGGTGGGAGAACTTATGAAGGCAGGGGAGAGAGAACGACAGAGAAAAAAGTGTGTGAGAGAGAGAGAGAGAGAGAGAGAGAGCGTGAGAGAGAGGACATTAAAATCTGGAAAGACAAGAAAGGTTAGTAAATTCTAGAGCAAAAAAAAATCTTATTAAAGTCAGGGAGATGGTACGAGAGAGATATAGAGACACAAATGAGTAAAGTCATTAGCAAAAAGAAAACATGTTATTAAAGTTTGGAGTAAAAAGAAAACATTTTGTTAAAGTCATTAACAAAAAGAAAACATGTTATTAAAGTTTGGAGTAAAAAAGAAAACATTTTGTTAAAGTCATTAGCAAAAGAAAACATTTTATTAAAGTTTGGAGTAAAAAGAAAACATTTTGTTAAAGTCATTAGCAAAAAGAAAACATTTTTATTTAAAGTTTGGAGCAAAAAAGAAAACATTTTGTTAAAGTCGTTAGCAAAAAAAAAAAAAAAAAAAAAAAATTGTTAAAGTCGAGAGCAAAAAGAAAACATTGGTTATTAAAGTCCGAGAAAAAAGGAAAAACTTGTTGTTAAAGTCATGAGCAAAAAGGAAAACTTGTTGTTAAAGTCATGAGCAAAAAGGACAACTTGTTGTTAAAGTCATGAGCAAACAATCACTTTCTAGCCAGGTAAGGACAGCTGAAGGAAACCATACAGAAGTGGGCGGGAACATGAGATAGAGGTGACGAGTGAGAAACGATAACCAACAGCGTTCGTATGGTAGGAAGTAAGTTGTGGCAAGGCACCATCACCTACGCCAGCAGGCGTGGTACTTTATAATAATCAATGTTTCTACCCTCAAATAGACCCCACCTAAAAACCTATTTCTGAAATTTGCTTTTCTGGTGTTTTATTTTGTTGATACATGCTTGCTTTATGTTGTTCAACTACCCCTGTGGTGAATGTCGGTAATTTCCGGTAGTTTGCTGACTTTCGTACCAGACTGGCAATGTGGGAGTAGAAAACGACAGCAATAGCAGAAGATGCGGGACATACGGAACAGCCGAGTCGTAAAAAAATTATGATAATTTGATTAAACAATCGAGACGGCGGCGAGTGTAACTATTTTATAAGCGCTCGGATCTTTTAACAGCTAGAAAACTATAACGGAAGTGAGGCAATAGTACTCTAGATCCAATCCATCAGTCTGTGTCAGTCTGTCTCCCTGCGAGGAAGCGAGACTCCAGGGCTCTAGAAAACTAAATATCATCATTACAGTAGTCTCAAGTGGTCAGGCTAGACAGACTTGTCCTTCATTATGAAGTATGGACATTGTTATATCTATCGACGAGACAGGAAAGTAAAAGATGTGCTCTCACTGTGAAGTCAGTACTTTAATAGCTACATTAGTACTGTAACTTCTGAGCTACTTTCGTTGAGTAGCACGTACTCCTTGAAAGAAGTATGTAAAATGAAATAAGTACTGAAAACAAAACAAAAAACAGAAGATATATGAACAGGAGGACAAGAGAAGACATTAAATATAGCTATGGGACATCAAGTTATAAATCAAGGAACAAACTTTAAATATATGGAGCAGCATTCTCTGAAGATTGTAAAATCGATAAAGAAATAGACATACGATGCAATATGGCAAACCAATATTGGGACAGTTATCCCCTATACTTCAACACAAACCATATATGGGACAGCTATACCTTATACTTCAACACAAACCAAATATTGGGACATCTACCCCGTATACTTCAACACAAAATAAATATTGGGACAGCTATCCCTATACTTCAACACAAACCATATATTGGGACAGCTATACCTTATACTTCAACACAAACCAAATATTGGGACATCTACCCCGTATACTTCAACACAAAATAAATATTGGGACAGTTATCCCCTATACTTCAACACAAACCATATATTGGGACAGCTATACCTTATACTTCAACACAAACCAAATATTGGGACATCTACCCCGTATACTTCAACACAAAATAAATATTGGGACAACTACTCCTTATACTTCAACACAAAATAAATATTGGGACAGCTATCCCCTATACTTCAACACAAACCATATATTGGGACAGGTATCCCCTATACTTCAACATAAACCATATAGTGGGACAGATATCCCCTATACGTCAACATAAATCAAATATTGTGACATCTATCCCCTATACTTCAACATAAATCAAATATTGTGACATCTATCCCCTATACTTCAACATAAATTAAATATTGTGACATCTATCCCCTATGCTACAACACAAATCAAATATTGTGACATCTATCCCCTATACTACAACATAAATCAAAGATTGTGACATCTATCCCCTATACGTCAACATAAATCAAATATTGTGACATCTATCCCTTATACGTCAACATAAATCACATATTGTGACATCTATCCCCTATACGTCAACATAAATCAAATATTGTGACATCTATCCCCTATACGTCAACACAAATCAAATATTGTGACATCTATCCCCTATACTACAACATAAATCAAATATTGTGACATCTATCCCCTATACGTCAACATAAATCAAATATTGTGACATCTATCCCCTATACTTCAACATAAATCAAATATTGTGACATCTATCCCCTATACGTCAACACAAATCAAATATTGTGACATCTATCCCCTATATTACAACATAAATCAAATATTGTGACATCTATCCCCTATACGTCAACATAAATCAAATATTGTGACATCTATCCCATATACGTCAACATAAATCAAATATTGTGACATCTATCCCATATACTACAACCTAAATCAAATATTATGACATCTATCCCCTATATTACAACGTAAACAAAATATTGTGACATTTATTCCCTATACTACAACGCAAACAAAATATTGTGACATCTATCCCTATACTACAACACAAATCAAATATTGTGACATCTATCCCCTATACTACAGCATAAATCAAATATTGTGACATCTATCCCCCATACTACAACACAAATCAAATATTGTGACATCTATCCCCTATCTATCTAATCTAATCTAATCTAATCTAATCTAATCTAATCTAATCTAATCTAATCTAATCTAATCTAATCTAATCTAATCTAATCTAATCTATCTATCTATCTAGCTATATATCTATCTTATAGTATCTAGTCTAATCTAATCTAATCTAATCTAATCTAATCTAATCTAATCTAATCTAATCTAATCTAATCTATCTATCTATCTATCTATCTATCTATCTATCATCTATCTATCTATCTATCTATCTATCTATCTATCTATCTATCTATCTATCTATCTATCTATATCTATCTATCTATCTATTGACCTTTCGAGCCGTTGCCGGCCCATAGGGCATAGACCTGTTATACACCTTCTCACATTTGCATTTTGTTCTAGCAGTTTTCTTTTAAAGATATTTTATCAAATCTCGCCATTGTCTCTGTTCTGTGCAAGCAGCTCTATCTCATTGAAGGAGCCGAATCCTGATGCTCTTGCCTCTCTCATCAATGTTCTTCTCAGTGTCTCCCTGGGTCTTCCTCTTTTTCTTTTACCTGTTGTTTCCCACATGAGGGCCTGCTTTGCTATTCGGTTATTATCTCTTCTCATCAAATGTCCAACATATGCCCATCGTCTTTTTCTTTATTACTGAAGATATTAGTGGTTGATTGGCGATTTCTCTAATTTTCTCGTTTGTTTTGAATTCGTTCCACGCTATACCAAGTATTTTCCTTAGACATTTATTTTCGAATGCAAACAATTTATTTTCGAGTTGAACAACTTTGTTTCTATATCTCTTGCTGTTTTCCAGCTTTCACAGGCATACGTAAGGGTTGATAGTACATTTGATTTGAATAGTCTAAGTTTTGTGTTTGTGCTGATTAGTTTTGATTTCCACAACTTTTCAAGGCTTCTGAAAGACATTGCTGCTTTAGTTATTCTGATTCTAATTTCTTTGCTTGTATCCCCTTCTCGATTAATGTGACTTCCAAGATAGATAAAGTGATCGATCTCTTCCACTGGTTTGTTTCCCATGTATATTTTGTCATCTGTTGGAATTAAGCTTTTCATGACTTTAGTCTTTTCATGATTGATCTCAAGCCCAATTTTGCTAGCTATTGATGATAGTTGATTTGTGTTTTCCTGCACCGTTTTATCTGACTGCTGATGAGAACTATGTCATCAGCAAAGTCGAGTTCCTCCGAAATCTATCCCCTATACTACAACGCAAACCAAATATTGGGACATCTATCCCCTATACTACAACGCAAACCAAATATTGGGACATCTATCCCCTATACTTTCCTATACCCCCCTCTCTTTCCACCATACAGCCCTGATTTGGCACCGTCTGGTTTCCATCCCTTGATCCACTTAAAGATGCTCTCCGTGGAACAAGGTTTGAAGATGAAGGAGTGATTCGTGCAGTGAAGAAATGACGTCACGATCAAGACAAAGACTGGCACAGGCTAGGAATACATGCACTTGTTGTGCGCTGGCGTAAAAGCTGTCCAAGTGGATGGGGATTATGTTGAATGTTACCATGTTTACGTGATATCATCATCAAGTACCGGGCCTGCTGGCGTAGGTGATCATGTCTCTCCACAACTTTCGAAATCGACAGCTATTTATGATTTCTGTCGTTGACCTTCTGCCAAGCCATTCTCATAAGCTGCCTTTAATTTTTCTCTTTTACGTGACATATCCATATATAAAAAAAAGAAAAAGTAGTAAAGTAGACCCGTCCCGCCAAGTGGCGTTTAGGGAATATGGTGTTAGTGATCATAAATTGTACAGACCTTCAGCACATGATTTTTGGGGTAATGTAGTCGGTATTACTGTTATTATTATTATGGAAATGTACCAGTCAAACACCAGTGGATAAGGAGACACAGCGAAGACGATGGCGCTGAATAGGACACACACTACGGAAGCCAACTGAGAGTATTACACAATAAGCCCTATTTTTGGAATCCCCAGGGGAAAAGACAAAGAGGAAGACCAAGGAATTCTTGGAGAAGACAGATAGAAGCAGAGATGAAGATGATGGGGAAGACATGGAATGATCTTAAAAGAATGGCAAAAAACAGAACGACTTGGAAAGTGTTTGTTGAAGACCTATGCTCGCTCCACTGGGAGCTTAAAAGGTAGAAGAAGTCGGTATTACGCCCGTGCCGCTTTACTTTCCCAGAAAAAAAATCCGGTACCCATTTAAGGCTATATCCATATATACTGTGTACTAATTTCGTATATTTTGAACTAGCGGTTCCCGAGAAAACCGATATGGTGCATGACTTTCTGAATACACCAACAACATACATATTTTGTTTCATATTAAACGTTCAGTATTATCTCCACAAATAAATATCAAAGTTGAAGGAATAAATCTGGAGACAGTTCAGAACTACAACTACCTGGGACATACTATAACTAGTGATGGATAGTCAGATTTAAGGTAGAAATTCAGCAAAACACAAAGTGATAATTTAGTCAGATGCAATGTAGAAATTCAGCAAAACACAAAGTGATAATTTAGTAAGACTCAAGGCTGCAATTTAGCAATATACAAAGTGATAGTTTAGTAAGACTCAAGGTTGCAATTTAGCAATATACAAAGTGATAGTTTAGTAAGACTCAAGGTTGCAATTTAGCAATATACAAAGTGATAGTTTAGTAAGACTCAAGGTTGCAATTTAGCAATATACAAAGTGATAGTTTAGTAAGACTCAAGGCTGCAATTTAGCAATATACAAAGTGATAGTTTAGTAAGACTCAAGGTTGCAATTTAGCAATATACAAAGTGATAGTTTAGTAAGACTCAAGGTTGCAATTTAGCAATATACAAAGTGATAGTTTAGTAAGACTCAAGGTTGCAATTTAGCAATATACAAAGTGATAGTTTAGTAAGACTCAAGGTTGCAATTTAGCAATATACAAAGTGATAGTTTAGTAAGACTCAAGGCTGCAATTTAGCAATATACAAAGTGATAGTTTAGTAAGACTCAAGGTTGCAATTTAGCAATATACAAAGTGATAGTTTAGTAAGACTCAAGGTTGCAATTTAGCAATATACAAAGTGATAGTTTAGTAAGACTCAAGGCTGCAATTTAGCAATATACAAAGTGATAGTTTAGTAAGACTCAAGGTTGCAATTTAGCAATATACAAAGTGATAGTTTAGTAAGACTCAAGGTTGCAATTTAGCAATATACAAAGTGATAGTTTAGTAAGACTCAAGGCTGCAATTTAGCAATATACAAAGTGATAGTTTAGTAAGACTCAAGGTTGCAATTTAGCAAGACAGAAAGTGATAGTTTAGTAAGACTCAAGGCTGCAATTTAGCAATATACAAAGTGATAGTTTAGTAAGACTCAAGGCTGCAATTTAGCAAGACAGAAAGTGATAGTTTAGTAAGACTCAAGGCTGCAATTTAGCAAGACAGAAAGTTATAGTTTAGTAAGATACAACGTGATAGTTTTGTAAGATACAAGGTAGCAATTTAGCAAGATACATACAATGTGACAGTTTAAAAGATACAAAGTGACAGTTTAGAGAGATACAAAGTGTCAGTTTAATAAGATACAAAGTGACAGTTTAGTAAGATACAAAGTAGTAGTTTAGTAAGATACAAAGTAGTAGTTTAGTAAGATACTAGATACAAGGTGACAGTTTAATAATGTACAAGGTGGGAGTTAGCAGTTTACAAAGTGACAGTTTAATAAGATACAAAGGGACAGTTTAATAAGATACAAGGTGATAGTTTAATAAGATACAAAGTGACAGTTTAGTAAGATACAAAGTAGTAGTTTAGTAAGATACTAGATACAAGGTGACAGTTTAGCAAGATACAAAGTAGTAGTTTAGTAAGATACTAGATACAAGGTGACAGTTTAGCAAGATACAAAGTGGTAGTTTATAAAAATACAAATTGACAATTTAACAAGATACTGGATCTAATCAATCACTAATCTAATAAGTATCTCTTTCATTTATTTCTACAGCTTGTGGACTTTATTATTTCTCTAAGACATGCATGGGCTTTATAACACGACGTGGACTTTATTATTTATGTAGGACATGGTGTGGGTTTAAGACATGACGAGAGCCTAATTATTCTGTAAGACAAGGCGAAACACACAGAAAACTAAGATAATACCATTGACAAAGCAAAAAGCCAACAAAAAATCATCATCAACAGTGAAGAACTTGAAATTGTAACAAACAATGAATATCTGGGATCTGTAGTAACTAACAATGGAGACTGACAGAAAGAGATCAAAAGAAGATTAGCAACAGCAACACAAAAATTAAACGTCATGAAGAACACCTGGCAAAATACCAGCAAGGCAGTTACAATTACTGAGGGCATGTATCTTCCTGATAGCAACATACGATAGTGAGTCATGGACAATCTTGCAAACAGCAAGGGCAAATATCGATTCATTTGAAACAAAGCTCTACAGAAACATTATTAATATTACTTGGATAATGACAAATTGCAATGAAAATATTTTGGAAGATTTATACATGACAAAGAACTGGCTTATAAACACCATTCTACTGAGGAGATTTAAATATTGTGGCCACTTCAAAAGACACAGCGGGCTGGGAACAACAATAATGGAAGGCATGGTTCCTGGAAGGCATGGTTCCTAGACGACAAAGAAGGTGAACAAGAAGGTGATTCCGGGTAATCAAGGAGACCTTGAACATGACAACAGAAGAAGTGGAAAATCTGGCTAGAGACAGAGATTCTTTCAGAAGGGCTGTGGTGAATGTAACGTTCTGTGGGAGATCTAGCTAGAGACAGAGATTCTTTTAGACGGACTGTAGTGAATGTAACGTTCTGTGGGAGATCTGCCTAGAGACAGAGATTCTTTCAGACGGACTGTAGTGAATGTAACGTTCTGTGGGAGATCTGCCTAGAGACAGAGATTCTTTCAGACGGACTGTAGTGAATGTAACGTTCTGTGGGAGATCTAGCTAGAGACAGAGATTCTTTTAGACGGACTGTGGTAAATACAGCGTTCTGTGGGAGATCTGGCTAGAGACAGAGATTCTTTCAGACGGACTGTAGTGAATGTAACGTTCTGTGGGAGATCTGGCTAGAGACAGAGATTCTTTCAGACGGACTGTAGTGAATGTAACGTTCTGTGGGAGATCTGCCTAGAGACAGAGATTCTTTCAGACGGACTGTAGTGAATGTAACGTTCTGTGGGAGATCTGCCTAGAGACAGAGATTCTTTCAGACGGACTGTAGTGAATGTAACGTTCTGTGGGAGATCTGGCTAGTGACAAAGATTCTTTCAGACGGACTGTAGTGAATGTAACGTTCTGTGGGAGATCTGGCTAGTGACAAAGATTCTTTCAGACGGACTGTAGTGAATGTAACGTTCTGTGGGAGATCTGGCTAGTGACAAAGATTCTTTCAGACGGGCTGTGGTGACTGCAACGTTCTGTGGGAGATCTGGCTAGTGACAAAGATTCTTTCAGACGGGCTGTAGTGAATGTAACGTTCTGTGGGAGATCTGGCTAGTGACAAAGATTCTTTCAGACGGGCTGTAGTGAATGTAACGTTCTGTGGGAGATCTGGCTAGTGACAAAGATTCTTTCAGACGGGCTGTGGTGAATGTAACGTTCTGTGGGAGATCTGGCTAGTGACAAAGATTCTTTCAGACGGGCTGTGGTGAATGTAACGTTCTGTGGGAGATCTGGCTAGTGACAAAGATTCTTTCAGACGGGCTGTGGTGACTGCAACGTTCTGTGGGAGATCTGGCTAGTGACAAAGATTCTTTCAGACGGGCTGTGGTGACTGCAACGTTCTGTGGGAGATCTGGCTAGTGACAAAGATTCTTTCAGACGGGCTGTAGTGAATGTAACGTTCTGTGGGAGATCTGGCTAGTGACAAAGATTCTTTCAGACGGGCTGTGGTGAATGTAACGTTCTGTGGGAGATCTGGCTAGTGACAAAGATTCTTTCAGACGGGCTGTAGTGAATGTAACGTTCTGTGGGAGATCTGGCTAGTGACAAAGATTCTTTCAGACGGGCTGTGGTGAATGTAACGTTCTGTGGGAGATCTGGCTAGTGACAAAGATTCTTTCAGACGGGCTGTGGTGAATGTAACGTTCTGTGGGAGATCTGGCTAGTGACAAAGATTCTTTCAGACGGACTGTAGTGAATGTAACGTTCTGTGGGAGATCTGGCTAGTGACAAAGATTCTTTCAGACGGACTGTAGTGAATGTAACGTTCTGTGGGAGATCTGGCTAGTGACAAAGATTCTTTCAGACGGGCTGTGGTGAATGTAACGTTCTGTGGGAGATCTGGCTAGTGACAAAGATTCTTTCAGACGGACTGTAGTGAATGCAACGTTCTGTGGGAGATCTGGCTAGTGACAAAGATTCTTTCAGACGGACTGTAGTGAATGCAACGTTCTGTGGGAGATCTGGCTAGTGACAAAGATTCTTTCAGACGGACTGTAGTGAATGTAACGTTCTGTGGGAGATCTGGCTAGTGACAAAGATTCTTTCAGACGGGCTGTGGTGACTGCAACGTTCTGTGGGAGATCTGGCTAGTGACAAAGATTCTTTCAGACGGGCTGTGGTGACTGCAACGTTCTGTGGGAGATCTGGCTAGTGACAAAGATTCTTTCAGACGGGCTGTGGTGACTGCAACGTTCTGTGGGAGATCTGGCTAGTGACAAAGATTCTTTCAGACGGGCTGTGGTGACTGCAACGTTCTGTGGGAGATCTGGCTAGTGACAAAGATTCTTTCAGACGGGCTGTGGTGACTGCAACGTTCTGTGAAGGACAAGCAACCTGAAGATGATGATGAAGCCAAGGCGTGGGCTTGGCGTGGGCTTGGCGTGGGCTTGGCGTGGGCTTGGCGTGGGCTTGGCGTAGGCTTTAAAACATCTCTAAAACATAGCATGGGCTTAAAGCACGGCGCGGAATTATATAAGATCTGAGAGATATTGTGTACATCCCACTCTTCTCTATAGCCAGGAAAAACAAAGCTAATGATGACAACATGTGGCAGAGAATGACAGATCGCTCGAGACTTTGCACATTCAATATCACGTGATTTGGAAATAATTATCGCATGAAAACAGCTCGCGCCACGTTGATCTCTTTTCACCATAAAAATAAAAAATCCATCGCTTGATAACGCGGCTTCCCTCAAGGATCATTATGTCAATCATAATTTGTTATCATCCGTAAATTTCTCAGTCTTGTCCAGAAAATTTATCCGCGATATGCCACTTCTTACAATAATTGAATATCGGTCTTGTCAGCCATTTGGCTTCTGCCTGAAACAAACTTTTCTCTTTCTTGATTCAAATTATAATGATCGTATTTCTGTTCATGTTCGTCTTTCGGTCAAGGAAGCTGCTGTCAACATATTGATATCGGTATGTGAAGTCATAGAAGAGTACAACCTTTGTCCTTGTCTACTTGTGTCTCTTTGTCCTTGTGTCTCTTTGTCTTTGTGTAATTGTGTCTCTTTGTCTTTGCATACTTGTGTTTCTTTGTCTTTGTGTACTGGTGTCTCTTTGTCCTTCTTTACTGGTGTCTCATTATCTTTGCGTTCTTGTGTCTCTTTGTCCTTGTGTACATGTGTCTCTTTGTCTTTCAGTACTTGTGCCTCTATGTCTTTGTGTACTTGTGTCTCTTTGTCTTTGCGTACTGGTGTCTCTTTGTCCTCGTATACTGGTGTCTCATTATCTTTGCGTTCTTGAGTCTCTTTGCCCTTGTGTCTCTTTGTCTTTGTGTACTTGTGCCTCTTTGTCTTTGTGTACTTGTGCCTCTTTGTCTTTGTGTACTTGTGCCTCTTTGTCTTTGTGTACTTGTGCCTCTTTGTTTTTGTGTACTCGTGTCTCTTTGTCTTTGTGTACTTATGCCTCTTTGTTTTTGTGCACTTGTCAGTGGCGTATACTGGTTTTGGGGTCTTGGCATAATAAAGGTAAAGGTAAGTACAAGTCTTGAACCGGCGAGTTTACACCCATATGTGCTCGGCCGCCTATCCAGATATGTTCGGAAATTTCTGTATAGTGTCACCTCAAGCATCGAAACTCAGATGCGAGGCAACATTCCTCACATTCCCAGGGTAATACCCTGGTACCCATTTCTGCAAACGGCTGGGTCGACCGTGAGGGTATTTTTTTTTTCCAACCACGAGTACAACTCACACTGCTCCCAGCGGGAATCGAACACAGGTTGTCCGAACGTCTGTAGTCCAGTCGGGTGGGTCCAGTCGAGTGGGTCCAGTCGGGTGGTTTTCCCAACTCGGCTATCGAGGCCTCCGTGGCATAATAAATAAACACATACATTATATTCAGTGGGCTAACATGAAGTAATATTTGCTAATGACATCACTACATTTTAAATTACTTATTTATTTATATGTAAATTCTATCCGTCTTGTTTGGGACGAAATTGTCTCGATGACTTTGTCATTGAAAGTACTGATGTGTTGGTTTCTAAGTTTCTGAGGGAATAATTTCTCAATGAACATTATTGCCAAACCAGATAAGCGTTCTTGTGTCTGAGTTGAGCGACAATAAGATTTCATTCTCTTGAGAGCAGAAAAAGTTCTTTCTACAGATGCTGATGCGCAAAACGTAGTTATAAATAGGTTAGGAAGCTCCAGTAAACACACATAGTTTCACTTTCACTTTGTAACAATTCTAATTGGCTAGAGCTAAAAATAACCCATGAAACCGCATTAATGTAGAGGTAGCTTAGCCGTATTATTTTTCTCGGGAATTTTTGAATGTCAAGGTCATTAATTCAAAGTCGAAGAGAAGAGAAATGTACCGCTGCTTATTAGCGGTTTCATGTTCTATTTTTTATAGTAGTTTCGGCCTCATTCACAAACGTTATAGTGGCCTAGGAAAACCTTGCTCTAATAAAAGCAAATCAAAGCAAATAAATCATATTGGCCTACGAAATATGTAATAGAATATTCAAAAATTTGTAATATAATTATGAAAAAAATATAACAAATTATAATTTCCTTATGTATTTCGTTAATATATTCAGGCTACCGACGGTAGCTGCGGTAGCATAGAGAATACGCCACTGTTTTTAACAGCAATTTGATCAAAGTGATTGTTATACGATTGAAGTAATTTATGTAGTGTCTCATTAGGGAAATTATCTTTGTATATTACAAAGTAGTTTGAGTCTAATATGAGTGAAATTAAGCGATCTATAATCAGAAAGTCTGTTTTTTTTATTTCCTTGAACATTCTAATATGCTGTAAAATAGCTGCCTATATGTCAAGACATCATCTCCTTCTCTTCGTTTTAATGGCGGTTCTGCTACATTGTCTGAAGAATGATCCGTTTCTACCATCATCATCAAGTACCAAGCCTGCTGGCGTAGGTGATTATGTCTCTCCACAACCTTCGAACACGACAGTTATTTATCATTTCTGTTGTTGACCTTCTGACAAGCCATTCTCTTAAGCTGTCCGGTATCTTTTCTCTTTGCTTCCCCCAATCTCTTCGTCCCTCAATTTTTCCACTTGTTGCAATATATTCCAGCTGTTCCCTTCTCATTACATGGCCAAAAAATGATGATTGTTTCTTCCTAATATTGGAAATTAGCTCTCTTTTTGCTTTGGTTTCTTTCAGAACGTTTTCATTACTCTTCTCAGCTGTCCATGGTATTCTCAACATTCTTCTGTAAAACCACATTTCTACTGCCTCCAATGATTTTCTTGTCTACTGTCCTATTGTCCATGATTCGCATCCATATGTTAAGACTGGCTCTACATAACATTTAAGAACTCTTTTTCTTGTTTCTAATGTCAAAAATGGATTGCATAGTATCTTCCTCATTTTTTGGAAAGCTGCTTTTGCCAGAGCCATTCTGCATCTCACCTCTTTTGTACATCTTCCGTCTGAGGTTAACAAAGTTCCCAAATATTTAAATTCATTTAACTGTTATAATATTGTTCCACTTGTCTTTATTTTGCACTGAGGTGATGTCTTTTTTTTATTGTTACCGTTACTTCTGTCTTTTTTGCTATTAAGGCTGGGTCCTTTATTTTTGCTTTCTTTCACTATAATGTCTAACATTTCTTGTAACTCATTTTCACTCTTAGCGATTAAGACTGTATCATCAGCATTATTATATTATGACCTCCGATTGTTATTCCAGGCATGCCCTTTATGGATCTTACCAATACATGTTCTTTATTTTTCTTAGATCTATGTTGTCTACGTTTATGCTTTCTAAATTGTTGATTATTCTTAGTTCTTTACTTTGTCAAATGCCTTGGTATAATCTATGAAACATAGGTATAGATCTGATTTCACCTCTATGGCTCTTTCTACTACAGATATTATGATATAAATGGCATTGCTTGTTCCTTTATCTCTCTGTTTCCATATAATTCCATATTGAAGACAATCGATGACGTCTGAACTCTAATACAATGTTTTTTAATGTGTGTATCTCTTGTAAACAGTTATGCTATGTCAAGTATTTTGTGTATCTCTTGTAAACAGTTATGCTATGTCAAGTATTTTGTGTATCTCTTGTAAACAGTTATATGTCAAGTATTTTGTGTATCTCTTGTAAACAGTTATGCTATGTCAAGTATTTTGTGTATCTCTTGTAAACAGTTATGCTATGTCAAGTATTTTGTGTATCGCTTGTAAACAGTTATGCTATGTCAAGTATGCTTGTAAACAGTTATGCTATGTCAAGTATTTGTGTATCGCTTGTAAACAGTCTTGTCAAGTACCGAAAGTGAACGCAACGAACTGTCCTTCGTCTTACGATATCATCATCTATCGTAAGCAATCGGAATGTCGAGACACGATCCGGATGAAAAACACAGCTCACGGTGTTCACAGAGCACTAAACTCAGTAGCTCCGTTAGCAAGCCGGACTTGGAATGCGAGGAACAATATTGCGGCTTGTCGTAAATTTAACGGGTGGACGTTAATAAGTGAAAAGAAAGAGATGAACAATTATATTTTGTCAAGATGTGTTGCTATTTAGAGATGATAATAAGAATTTAATGTGGATATATAGAAGAATAAGTAGAATTGGATGCAAGGAAAAGAAAACAAACGATGAAGTCTTAACAGAACTAACAATGAAAAGAGAACTACTAAAGACAATTCAAACAAGACAGATACGATTTTTGGGCCATGTTAAAAGACACAACAGCCTACTAAAAGTAATCTTGGAGGGGAAAATACAAGGTAAAAGAGGCAGAGGCAGACCAAGACTAACATGGACGAGTAACATCAAAAGATGGACAAATCAGTCTATGACAAACTGCACCATCAAAGCAAGAGACAGAGCAGAATGGCGCTCCATGGTAGCCAACCTTCGCTGCGGAGATGGCACTCTATGATGATGATGAATAAGAATTTGTCCAAGTGTACAAACATAGAGAAAGGGACAAAAAGGCCAGGCTGTTTTCACAGTTTTACCGACAAGTCAAAAGAACGAACGCACCATAGACCAGAACAAAGTGTCAAATGATGAACAAAGAAAAGAAATCTTCCTGAATGTCAATGAAATAGACCAGAACAAAGTGTCAAATGATGAACAAAGAAAAGAAATCTTCCTGAATGTCAATGAAATAGAACAGAACAAAGTGTCAAATGATGAACAAAGAAAAGAAATCTTCCTGAATGTCAATGAAATAGACCAGAACAAAGTGTCAAGTGATGAACAAAGAAAAGAAATCTTCCTGAATGTCAATTAAATAGACCAGAACAAAGTGTCAAGTGATGAACAAAGAAAAGAAATCTTCCTGAATGTCAATGAAATAGACCAGAACAAAGTGTCAAATGATGAACAAAGAAAAGAAATCTTCCTGAATGTCAATGAAATAGACCAGAACAAAGTGTCAAATGATGAACAAAGAAAAGAAATCTTCCTGAATGTCAATGAAATAGACCAGAACAAAGTGTCAAATGATGAACAAAGAAAAGAAATCTTCCTGAATGTCAATGAAATAGACCAGAATAAAGTGTCAAATGATGAACAAAGAAAAGAAATCTTCCTGAATGTCAATGAAATAGACCAGAACAAAGTGTCAAATGATGAACAAAGAAAAGAAATCTTCCTGAATGTCAATGAAATAGACCAGAACAAAGTGTCAAATGATGAACAAAGAAAATGAAACTTCCTGAATGTCAATGAAATAGACCAGAACAAAGTGTCAAATGATGAACAAAGAAAAGAAATCTTCCTGAATGTCAATGAAATAGACCAGAACAAAGTGTCAAGTGATGAACAAAGAAAAGAAATCTTCCTGAATGTCAATGAAAAACAATACCAGGATGGCTTCAGACGAGAGGAAATCATAAGGAGATCGAAAACAAATATGGTCAATATTTGATTCAACAAATCAAGAGACAGAAAATGTTGATACGCTTTAATGAACATTCGATCTGGGGACTGTGCTGGCTTCTTGTGCTGAGGAATTACACCAAGCAAAGCTGAATTAAAACTGGGGAGAGAAGTTGTGAAACTGACAGGGCTCAAACCTGCGATAGGATAGACGCTGAGATACACGGCCTTAATAAGCAAAGTGAGGTCCAGTGGAAAATGACAATTTCTTACTACTAGAATAATATTTGGTCCGGCGGTAGAGGGTCATTTCTTACCACTAGAATAATATTTGGTCGAGCGGTAAAGGGTCATTTCTTACTCTTAGAATAATATTTGGTCCAGCGGTAAAGGGTCATTTCTTACTACTAGAATAATATTTGGTCCAGCGGTAAAGGGTCATTTCTTACTACTAGAACAATGTGTGGTCTAGTGGAGAAGGTCAATTTCTTACTACTAGAATAATATTTGGTCCGGCGGTAAAGGGTCATTTCTTACTACTAGAATAATATTTGGTCCAGCGGTAAAGGGTCATTTCTTACTACTAGAATAATATTTGGTCCGGCGGTAAAGGGTCATTTCTTACTACTAGAATAATATTTGGTCCAGCGGTAAAGGGTCATTTCTTACTACTAGAATAATATTTGGTCCGGCGGTAAAGGGTCATTTCTTACCACTAGAATAATATTTGGTCGAGCGGTAAAGGGTCATTTCTTACTACTAGAATAATATTTGGTCCAGCGGTAAAGGGTCATTTCTTACTACTAGAATAATATTTGGTCCAGCGGTAAAGGGTCATTTCTTACTACTAGAACAATGTGTGGTCTAGTGGAGAAGGTCAATTTCTTACAACTAGAATAATATTTGGTCCGGCGGTAAGGGGTCATTTCTTACCACTAGAATAAAAATATTTAGTCCAGTGGTAAAGGGTCATTTCTTACTACTAGAATAATATTTGGTCGAGAGGTAGAGGGTCATTTCTTACTACTAGAAAAATATTTGGTCCAGCGGTAAAGGGTCATTTCTTACTACTAGAATAATAGTTGGTCCAGCGGTAAAGGGTCATTTCTTACTACTAGAATAATATTTGGTCCGGCGGTAAAGGGTCATTTCTTACTACTAGAATAATATTTGGTCCAGCGGTAAAGGGTCATTTCTTACTACTAGAATAATATTTGTCCAGCGGTAAAGGGTCATTTCTTACAACTAGAAAATAATATTTGGTCGAGCGGTAAAGGGTCATTTCTTACTACTAGAATAATATTTGGTCCAGCGGTAAAAAGTCATTTCTTACCACTAGAATAATATTTGGTCCAGCGGTAAAGGGTAATTTCTTACTACTAGAATAATATTTGGTCGAGAGGTAGAGGGTCATTTCTTACTACTAGAATAATATTTGGTCCAGCGGTAAAGGGTCATTTCTTACTACTAGAATAATATTTGGTCCAGCGGTAAAGGGTCATTTCTTACTACTAGAACAATGTGTGGTCTAGTGGAGAAGGTCAATTTCTTACTACTAGAATAATATTTGGTCCAGCGATAAAGGGTCATTTCTTACTACTAAAATAATATTTGGTCCAGCGGTAAAGGGTCATTTCTTACTACTAGAATAATATTTGGTCCAGTGGTAAAGGGTCATTTCTTACTACTAGAATAATATTTGGTCCAGCGGTAAAGGGTCATTTCTTACTACTAGAATAATATTTGGTCCAGCGGTAAAGGGTCATTTCTTACTACTAGAATAATATTTGGTCCAGCGGTAAAGGGTAATTTCTTACTACTAGAATAATATTTGGTCCAGCGGTAAAGGGTCATTTCTTACTACTAGAATAATATTTGGTCCATCGGTAAAGGGCAATTTCCTACTACTAGAATAATATTTGGTCCATCGGTAAAGGGCAATTTCTTACTACTAGAATAATATTTAGTCCATCGGTAAAGGGCAATTTCTTACTACTAGAATAATATTTAGTCCATCGGTAAAGGGCAATTTCTTACTACTAGAATAATATTTAGTCCATCGGTAAAGGGCAATTTCTTACTACTAGAATAATATTTAGTCCATCGGTAAAGGGCAATTTCTTACTACTGAAACAATGTGGTGTCTAGTAGAAAAGGGCAATTTCTTACTATCAGAACAATGCATGGTCCAGTAGGAAATAAACAGATAGTTAATATAGATGGGAACTCCTAGGCGAAAGAGACAAACATTAATGACACAGAAACATGACCATTTCTACCGTTTTCATTCTGCGAAATCTCAGTAACAAACGATTACTTGTTTTTATTCAAAAGATGATTCTTTGTGGAAAAAAAGATGATTCTCGTTGATATAAATAATAAGCAACATCGATAAGCAGACACAGACAAGATTTGATGACAGGGCTTGTCAGACAAGTTATCGACCCATTCAATTACATCTACACTTTCCTCGACGTTGTTTCCTCAATGTCTAGAGTTTCGAGACTGACACTCGGCTGTAACGTTACCAGCTGTCGACTGCAATTTCTAACCAACGTGCAAAGTCCCTGGAATGAGGCTTCGATTTTCGTTCCATCTTAAGAGTTCGTTCCTCTTCGGGTGAAGAACTCTCTACTTTCTAAAAATAAAATACAGGATGGTGTGTACACGTCATACGCGAAAAAAAACTACACAAATTTCAATTACGTCAGGAAATCACATATCACAAACAGCTTGCCGATTTGCAGAGAATCAGTCAAACTCTGAAATATCTGGAGAACAACAGACAGATGATACTGCTTATTGGTTACATGGATCAATTCTTTGCACGCACAATAGGCACACACAAGGGTGCACAGATGTTTTGGGCGTGTTCTGTTGTTCAGTGATTACAAGCTTTCACAAGATCGATAACAACGTCCAATGTTATGTTTATTGTTCCAAAAAGGATAACGGGAAGGAAGAAAAGAAAGACAACCTTGTCACGCACTGAGATTAGTGTACACGGGATAAGATGTTATTCATCATTAAGTGCCGTCTCCGCATCGAAGGTTGGCTACTATGGAGCGCCATTCCGCTGTATCTTGCTTTGATGATGCAGGTTGTCATAGGCTGACTTGTCCATCTTTTGATGTTACTCGTCCATGTTGTTTTTGGTCTGTCACTTTCACCTTTTATTTTCCCTTCCACGATTACTTTTAGTAGGCTGCAGTGTCTTTTAATATACCCCAAAAGTCTCATGTGTCTTGTTTGAATTGCGTTTAGTAGTTTTCCTTTCTTCATTGTTTTAAACCGTCACCATTTGTTTTCTTTTCTTTCGATCCAAATCTACATATTCTTCTATAAATCCATATTTCAAAGGCCTCAATTTTCTGTTCTATTTTCTTGTCTAATATCCAGGTTTCTGCACCATACAGTAATATTGAGAAGATATAACATTTTGTTATTCTTATTTTTAGCCCTGGTGTTGTTTCCCTTGATGTTAGCACACTTTTTTCACGGCATTAAACTTGCTTTTTACAATTCCTATTCTTTTGTTTATGATGCCATTGCTCTATTTTAATTTTAACGAAGAACTTAAAATTGTAACAAGCTATAAATATCTGGGACCTTTAATAGCTAACAATGAAGACTGACTAAAGAGATCAAAAGAAGACTAACAATGGCAATACAAAAATTAAATGCCATGTAAAACATATGACATAATATCAACAAAGCAGTAAAATTAAAACTACTGACGGTGTCTATCTTCCAAATAGAAAACAAAATATAAAACATGAATATTACTAAAGGAGAGAAGCTCCCAAAGTGATAAATAAGAGAATAATTTCAGGGGAAGAGGTATGTTTACAACATTCATAATAAATCACAAATAAAAACAAGAACGGAAGAAAAAAAAGAACAATAGACAGCCCGAAGTAGGATCGAACCCATACTCCTCTACACAGCGCCATGGCACGAGAAATATGTGCCAGAGCAAACGGCCAACTAAGCAGCAAATAGCAGGATGTAGAAGTGAATCATGGACAATCTGGTAACACGGACAACTAAGCAACAAATAACAGGATATAGTAGTAAATCATGAACAATCTGATAACACGGACAACTAAGCAGCAAATAGCAGGATGTAGAAGTGAATCATGGACAATCTGATAACACGGACAACTAAGCAACAAATAGCAGGAATAGCAGGATGTAGAAGTGAATCATGAACAATCTGGTAACACGGACAACTAAGCAACAAATAACAGGATATAGTAGGAGTAAGGGATGAAGTGAATCATGAACAATCTGGTAACACGGACAACTAAGCAACAAATAACAGGATGTAGAACAATCTGATAACACGGACAACTAAGCAACAAATAGCAGGACATGAACAATCTGGTAACACGGACAACTAAGCAACAAATAACAGGATGTAGTAGTGAATCATGGACAATCTGGTAACACGGACAACTAAGCAACAAATAACAGGATGTAGAAGTGAATCATGGACAATCTGTAACACGGACAACTAAGCAACAATAACAGGATGTAGAAGTGAATCATGGACAATCTGATAACACGGACAACTAAGCAACAAATAACAGGATATAGAAGTAAATCATGAACAATCTGATAACACGGACAACTAAGCAACAAATAACAGGATATAGTAGTGAATCATGGACAATCTTCTAAACAACAATGAAGAAAATTGATTGATTCCAAACAAAACGCTACATAAATATCCTTAGGATACCTGGATAATGAAAAAGAGCAATACTATATAACAGGCCTAAACATTGAACAGAGTTGACTTATAAAACAACAAGTTACAGAGGAAATTCAAATACTACGACCATTCAAAAAAAACACTCGGGTCGGAAAGAACAGAGTTGGAATGTTTCTGGAAAAATGAGACAGGAGCAGACCAAGAAGAATGTGTTTCTAAAGACATTGAAAGACCTTGAATACGATAATAGAAGAAGCGAGAGATCTGGCTTGAGACGTACATCTTTATCCAACGGGCTGTGACGAATGTCACGTATTGCAAAGGTCATGTAACCAGACAGGTTGATATTTCTTTTTATTTTAAGTAATCGCTATATTTATTTTAATAGGGTGATCAGCTCTGAGCCAGGTCGCCATCATTCTTCCCCACACCAAAAAAAAAAAAAATAAGCCGTAAGCCAAATTATGACTGGATTAACCTAGAAGACCAGTGGGGGAATTGAACGCGACCGCTAACGTTGCACAGTAGACAATCATTTTCACTCCTCCACCACGGCCGTCACGTCCAAGAATAGGGCAGGTAACACAAGCAACCACATCAAATAGAATAGAACGAAATCAAACTCCAGCACGTCCACTCTATGAACACCCACATGAAACAGTAGAACATCACCTTTTTGACTGCCCAAAGCTCACTGACATCTGAGCATCTTTACTTCCTCAAAACTTGGTAAATGGAATTCATTGCAAAGAATTACAAATGAACTCAGAAATACATAAAGATATCACATGACGTTGGGCCAAAGGGCGTCAGCTCACAGGCTGCTGGATCCATAACAACAACAACAACAGCAACATCCCAGTAAAGTCAGTGTTTATTTGCTATTTGAATACCATTCATCATCATCATCAAGTACCGGGCCTGCTGGCGTAGGTGATCATGTCTCTCCACAACTTTCGATCTCGACAGTTATTTATCATTTCTGTTGTTGACCTTCTTCCAAGCCATTCTCTTAAGCTGTCTGTTATTTTTTCTCTATTGTTATTTTTTCTCTGTGCTTCCCTCTATCTCTTCGTTCCTCAATTTTTCCAGTTGTCACAATATATTCCAGTTGTTCTCTTCTCACTACATGGCCAAAAAATGATGATTGTTTCTTCCTAACATTGGAAATTAGCTCTCTTTTTGCTTTGACCTCTCTCATAACATCTTCATTACTCTTCTTAGCTGTCCATGGTACTCTCAACATTCTTCTGTAAAACCACATTTCTACAGACTCCAGCAATATTCTTGTCTGTTGTCCTATTGTCCATGTTTCGCATCCATATGTTAAGACTGGCTCTACATAACATTTAAGAACTATTTTTCTTGTTTCTATTGTCAAAAATAGATTGCATAGTATCTTCCTCATTTTTTGGAAAGCTGCTTTTGCCTGAGCCATTCTGCATCTCACCTCTTTTGTACATCTTCCGTCTGAGGTTAACAAAGTTCCCAAATATTTAAATTCATTTACCTGTTTTAATATTGTTCCACTTGTCTTTATTTTGCACTGATGTGATGCCTCTTTCTTTGTTGTTACCATTACCTCTGTCTTTTTGCTATTAAGGCTGAGTCCTTTATTTTTGCTTTCTTTCACTATAATGTACAACATTTCTTGTAACTCATGTTCACTCTTAGCGATTAATACTGTATCATCAGCATACCTTAGATTATTTATATTATGACCTCCAATTGTTATTCCAGGCATGCCCCTTATGGATCTTAAAATAATCTTACTATAAATATTAAACAAATCTGGTGACAGCACACAACCTTGTCTAACACCCTGTTTATTTGTTGAAACATTCCCAATTGGTTTCCAGTTCTTATGGCCACTGTTTGTTGCCAGCATATGTTCTTTATTATTCTTAGATCTTTGCTGTCTATGTTTATGCTTTCTAAAATTTTGATTATTTCTTGGTGCTTTACTTTGTCAAATGCCTTGGTGTAATCTGTGAAACTTAGGTATAGATCTGTTTTCACCTCTATGGCTCTTTCTACTAAAGATCTTATAATATAAATGGCATTGTTTGTTCCTTTATCTCTAACAAAACCACACTGTTCATCACTAATCTCTGGACTGATTTTGTTTCGCACTCTTCGCATGATGATTCTTAGTAATATCTTGTCATATGACTCATAAGGCTTATTTTCGCACCCGATTTCTTTGGTAGGGCTATGAATATTGATTTGAGCATGTCGTCTGGTATATATCCGCTGTTGCAGATATCATTCAATATTTTTGTTATTATTTCTATTCCAAAATCACCCTTGGCTTCAATATCTCTTCTTTAGTTATATTATCTGGTCCAGGAGCTTTGCCTGCTTTCATATTGCGCAAGGCGTCTTCCACTTCTTCTCTGAGTATTTCTGGTCCTTCTCCATTATCCTTAATATTTACTTCCGTTCGTTCATCATTATAAAGATCTTTCATGTATTCTGTCCATCAGTCCCTTGTGTTTTCTTGATCAATCAACAGTTCTCCTTCCTTTGATCTTAGACATCCAGTTTTTGATTGCGTTTTTCTTCCTGTTAATTCCTCACTTTGTTTGTATATAGCTTTAGCATCTCCATTTTGTTGCATCTCTTTGCATCTCTCTTTTAGCCATGCTTTTTTTGCTTCATTGCATTTTACTACAATTTATTTATTTAATCTCTTATACTCATCTTTATTTTCTTTATTTCTTCTTCTTGTATTCATTAGCTGCAAAATGGCATCTGTCATCCATTTCTTTCTTGAATTTGTCCTCACTGGTGGTATGAACTCTTTTGATGTTTGTTGCATTGATTCTTTTAGCATTTCCCACTGTTCATCAATGATTTGTATCTTCTCTATTGCATTGTACCGGTTCTGAATTGTGATTTTATATTTGTCTTGCAGCTTCTTGTCTGATTTTTAATAAATCTAAATTTAACTTGATGTTAACTGAGGCTCGTTTTGTTGTTTTTAATTTTACTCTTCTAAGCTTTCTTTCCCACAACTGGTACATGATCACTATTGCAATCTGCCCCTGGTCTAGTTTTCACACACACCAGACTGTTTCTAAATCTATTGCTTATCATTATATAATCAATTTGATTACGTGCGTTGTCCCCTGGGCTTTTCCATGTCCACAGACGTCTTGGATGTTTCTTAAACCAGGTGTTTCCTATCATCATGTTGTGTGTTCTTGCCCAGTCAATAAGTTTCTCACCTCTTTCATTCCTCTCGCCTAAGCCATAATGACCAACTACTTCCTCAACTCTTTCCTTTCCTACTTTTGCGTTAAAATCCCTAGAACTATGGTGTTTTCATGTGATTTGCATTTATGAAGTGCCTCATTTAACTCCTTGTAAAATGTATCAATTGTTTCATGTAGACTGTCTGCTGTTGGTGCATAAACTTGTATAAGATTTATGTCTATTGGCTTTCCATTCAATTTCACTAAAAGGACTTTGTTAGATATTGGGTAAAACTGTCACTGTTCTTGTTCTTTCTGCATCTAAGATGATGCCTACTCCTCTTTGGTGTTCAGTACCTCCAGAATACATTATTTTATGTTTATCAGAATACATCTCCCCTGATCCGGTGTATCTCATTTCACAAAGTCCCAGTAATTGTAAACCCATTCTTGTCATTTCTTGTATGATGTTTTCTAGTTTACCCTTCTGCATGAGTGTTCTCACATTCCAAGTACCTATCTTTAGAGTTTGTTTTATCTTTATTTTGCTTACAGTAGCTTGATGACGATCGGGTATCACCTGTAGCACATGATGTCCCCTACCGAACGAGGGTTTTCTATTGGAATCCCCTTAACGTTGTTGTCGTTATTTCTATTGTTGTGGCGATTCATGATTGTACAAAGAAGTTACGACGGTGGTTTTCTGTTGCTTTCCGTCGGTTTGTTTACGGTTGGCTCCGCTAGCCTTTGACTAAAAAGTTTCACCCACAAGGCAGTGGGGTTGTTTTACTTCTAGGTACCCTCCCTTAGCCTTTTACTCTCCCGAGCTTACCTGCAAGGCAGCAGGGCAGCCACAGGTTGTACTGTTTACTGCATACAGTAGCAGGTAAAATTACCCGACCTGACAAAATGAATACCATTACCAATGCACTAAAACAGACACCACAGGAGATGACCCCGAGATCACACAGGGAAATGTCTGCCAGTAACACGAACCCTGCGCGCACGGACAAGATGTCCCCGAAGTCATGTTAACAAGTTGTTAATTCTGTTTCCGTGACAATAACAGCCCCTTTTATTTCATGGTGTATACAGCTACTTTTATTTTCCACTTTTCCACTTTCAGCTGCCACAGTTTAATGTGTCACTAAAGCCAACTAACTGCAATGTAGTAATGTAATGTGGTGTGATGTAATGTGGTATCGCAATGTAATAACAAATGTAACGGCCTAACTTTAGTGTGCTAAATATGACAGCACATTCAAAACAAAATGACCGCCTTGTGTTTAAGTACCTTGTTGTTGTTTTTTGTTGTGCTTTCTTTTTCATTTTAAATTCAGACTTTCTCTCCCTCGCTTCTATCTTTCACTTTTTTCCACTTTAAATTCAGATATATCTCTCCTTCCTTTCTATCTTCCATTTCTTTTATTTCATTATTTCGTTAGATCAAAATTACCAACAACCATCATTTTATTTAAAAACAACCTTACCTACAAAAATCATTTTGTTCAATTAACTCTACCTACAACCACTAGATTCTTAAAACAACCTTACCTACAACTATCATTTTGTTACAATAACCTTACCTACAACTATAATTTAGAAATAACCTTACCTACAACTATCATTTAGTTAAAATAACCTTACATACAACTATCATTTAATTAAAATAACCTTACCTGCAACCATCATTTTGTTACAATAACCTTACATACAACTATCATTTAGTTTAAATAACCTTGCCTACAACAATCATTTTGTTACAATAACCTTACCTACAACTATAATTTAGTTAAAATAACCTTACCTACAACCATCATTTTGTTACAATAACCTTACATACAACTATCATTTAGTTTAAATAACCTTACCTACAACTATCATTTAGCTAAAATAACCTTACCTACAACCATCATTTTGTTACAATAACCTTACCTACAACTATAATTTAGTTAAAATAACCTTACCTGCAACCATCATTTTGTTACAATAACCTTAACTACAACTATAATTTCGTTAAAATAACCTTACCTACAACTATCATTTAGTTAAAATAACCTTACCTACAACCATCATTTTGTTACAATAACCTTACCTACAACTATAATTTAGTTAAAATAACCTTACCTGCAACCATCATTTTGTTACAATAACCTTACCTACAACTATAATTTAGTTAAAATAACCTTACCTACAACCATCATTTTGTTACAATAACCTTACCTACAACTATAATTTAGTTAAAATAACCTTACCTGCAACCATCATTTTGTTACAATAACCTTACCTACAACTATAATTTAGTTAAAATAACCTTACCTACAACTATAATTTAGTTAAAATAACCTTACCTACAACTATCATTTAGTTAAAATAACCTTACCGACAACCATCATTTTGTTACAATAACCTTACATACAACTATAATTTAGTTAAAAATAACCTTACCTACAACCATCATTTTGTTACAATAACCTTACCTACAACTATCATTTAGTTAAAATAACCTTACCTACAACTATCATTTAGTTAAAATAACCTTACCTACAACTATCATTTAGTTAAAATAACCTTACCTACAGCCATCACTTTGTTTGGACAAATGTTAGTGTCCCAATCTTTACGATCTGATAACTCCACACCGAGGCAAGATTTCACGACGAAATGACGACGTCCTGCCTCATTATTCTTTTCTTCTTCATCTTCTTCTCTTTCAGCTCCCTGTGGAGCACAGGTCTTCAATAAACACTTCCCAAGCCGTCCTCTTCCTTTGTCATTCTCTCCATCTTCACATCACACAATCTTCACCAAATATATTTTGCTATTCTATTTTGTCTCTCACTTCAATACCCATCTTCATCATCGTCATGTGCCATATCGACTGGCGTAGGCGAGTATAAGTATGTAAAGTAACGTACCCCCGTCACGTCAAGTGGCGTATAGAGAATATGGTGTTAGTAACCATAAATTTTACAGACCTTCAATACATGATTTTTTTGGTGGTAATGTGGTCGGTATTACGCCCGTGCCGCTTTACTTTCTCAGAAAAAAATCCGGTACCCGTTAAAGGCTGGGTGAACCGGAACCCTCGGTTGGGATCGAACCCTACCTCTTGTCCTTTGTAGTCCAGTTCACTAACCACTGAGCTATCGCGGCTCCCGTAGGTGAGTATGTCCATCCATAATTTTCTATAACCAGTACATAGTATCAGTTCGGTTGTTGCCATTTTTCCATGCCATGATACTAAGCTGCCTAGTAACTTCTCTCTTTCTCGTCCGCGAACTCTCTTTCCTTTTATTTTTCCAGTTGTAACAAATTATTCCAACTTTCCTCTTCTCGTGATGTGCCCCAAACATGTTGACTGTGTCTTTCTGATGTATACTAGAAGCTTGACCTCTTTGAGAATGTCTTTGTTGGTCTTTTATAGTTGTCCAGGAAACTCTCGACATTCTTTTGAGAAATCCCTTATCTGTATGTAGCCTGTAATTGTCTTTATATTTGTGTGTCTACTACCCATGATTCGACTCCATATATTCAAATATACTCTACAGCACTGATGAACTCTCGTTCTCACTTCTATTGACATGGACTTGTTGCACAAGATGTTTTCATTTTCTGAAATGCTACTTTGGCCTGTACCACTGCTTTTTTCTTCTTTTTATTTTCTTTACGCCAGTGGCACAACTTCCGCCTCATTCTATTATTGTGCTTCACTCTTCTTCTCCTTCTTCTCCTTTTAGCGTTCACCCGTTAAGTGGGTGTAGTTGCGTTGTGTCGCTAATTTACGACATAGCAGCGATATCTGCGCCTTTCGGCCCGACACATCCGTCTTCGGCATGGATGAGTAGATTTGTTTAACAATTTTTGCCCGGACAGCGACCATAGAGCCTACTCTTTTCAACTTTTAATTACCCATTATGCTTTAACGTGCTGCGAGTGCACACGGGACTATCTACTTTTCTTCCTTTTTCTGAGAGGGCTAGACATCGGAATTAACTCCCCAGAGACCAGAGGATGGTAAAGTAACTAAAACATCACGGGCTCGGAATTTTTTTGTTCTTTAAAACTTCCACCGCATGTAGTGAGAATCGAACCCGGACAACTTTCCTGCCAAGAGACCGACGTCTTACTTCTAGACCACCCAGTCCCCTTTTCTTCAGTAATTCAATTATATTCTGTGACACTGGGATTCTGTCATCTCTACATGTCAATCTCTATTTTAACACCAAATCAATTCCCCCTAGTCTAGCACTCTGGCATCTTGATAAAAAATCACAGCGTTAAAATGACACAGCCACCATTTTTAAAGTAGGTTAACATCCCAAACAACAGATCTTCTCACCGGACATTGTCAAGATGGCGACTGAAAATAATAATGGATGGAATTGTTCCAGGACGTAACTCTCTCCTACGTCCTAACTCAACGACAGGAGTAGTCTCTAAATTGCCGCATTTTAAAAAACGGGAGATAAATAAATTTGTTACTTGAATTTTTTTTATTTATATAAATATATAGATCGTGTTGAGATAAATCTGTCGGATTCTATTTCTATAAATATATAGATCGTGTTGAGATAAATCTGTCGGATCCTATTTCTATAAATATATAGATCGTGTTGAGATAAATCTGTCGGATCCTATTTCTATAAATATATAGATCGTGTTGAGATAAATTTGTCGGATCCTATTTCTATAAATATATAGATCGTGTTGAGATAAATTTGTCGGATAATATTTCTATAAATATATAGATCACGTTGAGATAAATCTGTCGGATCATATTTCTATAAATATATAGATCATGCTGAGATTGAGAATCTTATCACTATAATGTGATACGGTTGCTGAAGAAGGCTGAACCAATCAGGCCAACTGGACGAACAGCTCATGATAACCTATAAGAAGAACTGGCTCCTGACAGAGAGAAACAAAAGAAGATATCTCCCCTGGAGCCAAGGCATCGGTAAATGTGACATAGGGAATTACAAACCGGCAAATTGAGAAAAGTTAACTAACGAAAGATTTAGCTGGAGGCGGGGGAAAAAGCTGGTCAACTTAGATGGGTTACATGATCAAATTAGCCTGAATGAAGAAACTAGAATCTAACAAATTATCACAGGGACAGGGGTGAGTAGTCTAGAGGTAGGACGTCGGCCTTTGGACAAGAAGGTCACGGGTTCGATTCTCACCATAAGCGGTGGACGATTTAAAATAAAACATAAAACCCGTGGTTTTTCCGTAGCTTTAACCTTCCCATATCGTTGGAATGTGAGGTACGATGTCTAGACTTCTTAGATAACGACAACAACAAAAAACAGGAGGTCCTGTGTGCACTCTGCGCACGTAATGCAGTTGTAAATCTAGAAGAGTAGGTAAAAAATGGTCGCTGCCAGGGAATAAAATTAATAGTGACAAATTTACCAACAATGATGTAACTCTCGAAGATTAACAATAAGAGCACATCTAAAGTCGGAGAATATCTGCCTATATGACGAGAGACACCTGAGCACACGACTGCCGGCGTGAAGATAGGAAAAGGTGATATACGCCCAAAATTCTATTGTACGGGACTTCGCTAGAGATATACATTTAGCGAACGTAATAAAAACAACATCAGACGGAAGCAAAAATCCCTGTTACTAAGGTTGGCCTGATGTTATTATATACCATCTTCATCATCATCATCATCATCAAGTAAAGGGTCTGCTGGCGTACGTGATCATGCCTTTCCATAAGTCTCTATTTCTATAACTATTTATTAAATCTCTTGTTGACTTCCTACTAAACGATTACCTAAAACTCACTTGTGTATGTTCTCTTTGTTTCCTGTTAACGATTGCCTAAAACTCACTTGTATATTTTCTTTTTGTCTAATGTTAACGATTCTCTCAAACTCACTTCGTTCGTTCGTTCGCTTTCGTCAGCTTTGACCTCTGACCAAGTCCCACCCACTCAATTTTGAGGGACTGAATTTTGCGTGTAAAGTCTGTTTTTATCCCATTACAGGATGCCCCTCGCCATGCAGGCAGATTTACTCCGACTTCAGAGGTACTAATTTTTAGGGAATTAGTAAAACCCAGGTGTCCTCGCCAGGGTACGAACCCCGGCTGTTGCCGTGGTAAGCCAACCGCCTATCGATTGCGCTAACCGGACACCCTGAAACTCACTTCTATATTTTCTCTTTGTTTCCTGTTAATCTCTTCATCTCTCGATTGTTTCCTGTTAAACTCTTCATCTCTCGATTGTTTCCTGTTAATCTCTTCATCTCTCGATTGTTTCCTGTTAATCTCTTCATCTCTCGATTGTTTCCTGTTAATCTCTTCATCTCTCGATTGTTTCCGGTTAAACTCTTCATCTCTCGATTGTTTCCTGTTAAACTCTTCATCTCTCGATTGTTTCCTGTTAATCCCTTCATCTCTCGATTGTTTCCTGTTAATCCCTTCATCTCTCGATTGTTTCCTGTTGTCACGATAATTCCAGATGTTGAAAATGATCTGGTTTTTTTTTTTTTTTCTGCTTTTCTCCCATTTAGACGAACAGCAGTTGTCGAGTGGTTAGAGTGCTCGCTTCCTGATCAGATGAAATCGGGTTCAATTCATAGAAATGACCTATTATTTTCAGACTGACACGGCTCACCCAGCCTCTAAAAATGAATACCGGAGAATTGTCTCGGCAGTAAAGGCGGCCTGGCGTTATATCGACCACATCAAAAAATATGCCATGGTCAGGAAAAAATATGGTCAGTCACACGGTATTCCCCATACATCCAGCAAGGCAGGGGAGGGAATCTTTACTTATTCAGAAAGTTTTCATTATTCCATGTAGTTGCTCATTATATTGCCGGCAGTCTTCCCTAAAGCCACGCCTCTAGGGCCATTAATGGCTGATGCACCTCAGAAATATAAAGCAGAATAATTCCGGCCAAAATAGAATTCCAGAAAATGAAAAACGTCTCATACAAAAAGTCTATGTCAATAGACGTGAGAAAGACAGTTCATAAGTGATATATAGACTAATTTTGACACATGGAATCGAATAATGGACAGGACAGTAGACAAACAAATGAGAAGACGATTAGACGCCACAGCGATGAGATTTCTCAGAAGAATGTTGAAAGTTCCCTGGACAGCTAAAAATGACCAACGAGGACATTCTCAAAGAGGCCAACACAAAAAGGGAGCTCCTAATGCATCAGAAAGAAACAATCAACATTTTTCGGGAACATCATAAGAAGAGGAATATTGGAGTACTTGGTTACAACTGGAAAAATACAGGGAAAGAAAGATCGCGGACGACAAAAGAGAGAAGATACTAGATAGTTTTATGTCAAAGCATGGGAAACAGTCTACAGCTGCATTCATACGATGGGTAGATAATTGTGGAAGGACATGCTCGCCTACGCCAGCCGGTATGGCACATGATGATAATGAATTATTGTCTTGCCTGTTGCCCCTTTATATAAGCATTTCACGTTTTCACACTTTCAACTTTCATCCATTCTTAATTATAGACCTCATGTTGCTGAGCCGATCTCGTAAACAGACTTATATCCTTCTCCTCCGTTCAGTTGTCCTACTCGGCATATTACACAAAGATATGAGCAGCATCATGCTGATGATACAGTCTTAATCGCTAGGAGTGAAAATGAGTTACATGAAATGTTGGACATTATAGTGAAGGAAAGCAAAAATAAAGGACTCAGTCTTAATAGCAAAAAGACAAAGGTAATGGTAACAACAAAGAAAAAGACATCACCTCAGTGCAAAATAAATGAATTTTATTCAAAACAGGTAAATGAATTTAAATATTTGGGAACTTTGTTAACCTCAGACGGAAGATGTACAAAAGAGGTGAGATGCACAATGGCTCAGGCAAAAGCAGCTTTAAAAAAAAATGAGGAAGATACTATGCAATCCATTTTTGACAATAGAAAAAAAAAAGAGTTCTTAAATGTTATATAGAACCAGTCTTAACATATGGATGCGAATCGTGGACAATAGGACAACAGACAAGAAAATCACTGGAGTCTGTAGAAATGTGGTTATACTGAAGAATGTTGAGAGTACCATGGACAGCTAAGAAGAGTAATGAAAAAGTTCTGAAAGAGGTCAAAGCAAAAAGAGAACTAATTACCAATATTAAGAAGAGACAATCATCATTTTTTTGGCCATGTAATGAGAAGTGAACAACTGGAATATATTGTAACAACTGGAAAAAATTGAGGGACGAAAAGATAGACGGAAGCAAAGGGAAAAAATAACAGACAGCTTAAGAGAATGGCTTGGCAGAAGGTCAACAACAGAAATGATAAATAGCTGCCGAGATCGAAAATTGTGGAGAGACATGATCACCTACGCCAGTGGGCCCGGTACTTGACGATGATGATGAGCAGCATCCATAAACCTAGCAACTAGCAGGTGGTCCACATGACTACAGCACAATTCGTCTACCAGTTGTTTTTCTTGAGTTCAGGTTTTGGCTTCACAAAGTATATGTCCATTTCAAACATTTACATGATATTTTCTGACGTATTTGAATCAGTTTGCCGTACCCACTGTATGACCCAGGGTCAAAGCCTACCAGAAGTGGTGATGATTTTCAATTGTCAATTCAACATTAATGCGTAAGTTAAAAGAGTAAAGTACTTCCGTCACGCCAAGTGGCGTATAGGGAAATATGGTGTTAGTGACCCTATATTTTACAGACCTTCAGCACATGATTTTTGGGGTAATGTGGTCGGTATTACGCCCGTGCTGCTTTACTTTCCCAGAAAAAAATCCGGTACCCATTTAAGGCTGGGTGAACCCTAAGCCGTCGGTTGGGATCGAACCCTACCCCTTGTCCTTTGTAGTCCAGTTCACTAACCACTGAGCTATCGCGGCTCCCTAATATTAATGTGTGGGTTTTTTTTCATGACGTTACCCTCGCCTGATCTCTTGGGTAGTGAGATCATATGTCTAGCCCTCATGGGTAACGGAAATAAACAGTAGGTCCCGTGTGCAATCGCGCACGTTAAAGAATATTTGGCAGTTAAAATGGAAAATAGTAGGCCAAAAATATGTGCCGATGCCCGGGCAAAATTGTCAGCAGATACCTACCCACACCGTGGATAGCTGTATCTATAGCTCGCGTAGCTGAATTACGTCACACAATTTTGGTGACTCCAAGATTTACCTTTAGCACGTAGCTTTTAGTAAAACTATAGACTTCCAACACATTCAACTACTGACAACAGACGCCTTTCCAGCAGAACAACATGGACATCACTATGAGAGACAGCGGCTATAAAGGGCAACGCGCTACAGCTAGAATAGATTAAATCAAATCATTATTCAAACGGTAAAACGGGGCCTCTACGTCACAATCTTTATTCTAACGTTGTTCTATCAATGCCAGACCTGGACTCTAGACTCAAGAACAGCAAGAACAATAACCGAGATCGAAATGAAATGTGTTAGACGAATGATAGGCAAGAAGCCTGACAGATAATATTACAAATGAAGAACTGAGAAGAAAAGCTATAGTTCGTTCAGAAACTCGTACCCACAGAGTTTATCAATTACCTCGGAAACTGTTTGATGAATGTCTGTAATAAACTGTTTGATGAATTTCTGTAATAAACTGTTGGATGAATGTCTGTAATAAACTGTTTGATGAATGTCTGTAATAAACTGTTTGATGAATGTCTGTAATAAACTGTTTGATGAATGTCTGTAATAAACTGTTTGATGAATGTCTGTAATAAACTGTTTGATGAATTTCTGTAATAAACTGTTTGATGAATGTCTGTAATAAACTGTTTGATGAATGTCTGTAATTCTTTTTCATGAAATCTTTTTTTTTTTTTCACCGACCTTCAGATTATATAACATTTAAGTTCAAAGGTAGTCTAAATTTTGAAGAAGAAAAATCGTTTTTTTATTTTGTTATATAATTTTAGGAAAATATTAAACCGTGTTCTCTAAACATTAGATATTAATATAAATTACGTTAATTTTCAGTGCAAGTCAAAGGCGTATCACATTTAAGAGGGCACAATTTTTCATTTTTTAAATAGGAATTTTATTTTATTTTATTTTTTTTTTTTGCTCTCGCCAGCCGAAGCCCCTAGAGATTAGGAACTGAATTTTGCGCGTTAATCCATTTTTCCCTGGCAGCCGTGTGGACAGGGGTCCCTCGCCGCACAGGCAGATAACTTCATCTTCGGTGGTACTCATATTTTTCTGTCCATGAGTAACTGACGTTTCAGACCGGGCCTCGCTGCTGAGACCAGGGGTGGTTGCCGCAGAGAGAAATCACAAGATCACAACTGGTACAGCCGGGATTTGAACCCACAACCTTTCTGTCTCGAGACCGGCGTCTTGCCTCGAGACCAACCAGTCCCCCTTTTATAGAAATAACCCCCATCATAGTGTGCATAAAGAAACAACAGATAAAATGGTTTGGCCACTTAATAAGACAGAAATAGAAAGGCACAACACAACGAGTCTTTAATAAACGTTGCGAGAACACCAGCCTCAAGCGTCGACCATGAAAAACAAGGATTGGCGAAAAACTAGAAACACTAGGAAACATAACAGCAGGAGAGCCCAACAGAAAAGAAAAAGAACGCAAATTATAACTCCCCCCTCAACGCTGAAAGGCAAATGACAAAAAAAAAATTAAGAAAATTATTCAAACTACGTTTAACAAGTCCTGGAATCCTTCAAGCTATTATCAAGCAGTTCACATCTGCATTCTATCAGGTTTAAATTAGAATCGGGAACACACGTCACAGCACACGAGAACAACCCACTAATTAATGCATCCCCCACATGGGGTATTCCTTCAACAGTAATTTATTTCCTTCTCGTCACCCTTTTTTTCTATTTTTAGGTGAGGGGAATCCCAAAATAGCAAGATAGGGGAAAGAATAAAAAACACAGTGGAAACTATTTCTTTGAGTTAACAAGAGCGAGATGTTAAGTAAATTAGCTCTTCTCGAAAGTTCTGGAAGATTGCCGAAGTAGAGGGTTGAATTTTGCTTGTTTTTATACAAGGGGGGAAAAAGACATTAATTTTGTTTAAATCTGTTGTTGTTCTTATTTTTTCACACGTTTTGTACTTTTGTCAGAGGCGGCCCCCAAATTAACTGATGGAGACAAACATATATATATATATATATCTGCGATCAGGACTCAATCAGAGTAGGATTCCAGACTCCCACATGAAGTCAGCTGTCAGGTTAAGTGTGTTGATCGCCCCCACAGACAGAACATCACAATTAGTGTCTGCCAGATCCACTCTCACCGAACACCCGTTAAAACGTTGCACTGTGTTCTGCGCCAGTGGCCCAGTGCATCCGATTTCAGCCAGCATTTTATTCAGGTTTGCTTTCCTTAGCCTTTGATTGTCCCCAGTCTTCCTGCAAGGCAGCGGATTGTCTTTTCTGTAGGGGGATTATAATATTAAATACATAAAATATTAAATACTATACGGGAGCCGCGTGTCCGGTTAGCGCAATCGATAGGCGGTTGGCTTACCACGGCAACAGCCGGGGTTCGTTCCCTGGCGAGGACACCTGGGTTTTACTAATTCCCTAAACATTAGTGGGAGCCGCGATAGCTCAGTGGTTAGTGAACTGGACTACTACGGACAAGGGGTAGGGTTCGATCCCAACCGACGGCTCCGGGTTCACCCAGCCTTAAATGGGTACCGGATTTTTTCTGGGAAAGTAAAGCAGCACGGGCGTAATACCGACCACATTACCCCAAAAATCATGTGCTGAAGGTCTGTAAAATATAGGGTCACTAACACCATATTTCCCTATACGCCACTTGGCGTGACGGGGGGTACTTTACTTACTTTTATACGGGAGCCGCGAGTACAGAGAAGACGTAAATAAACATGAAACGGTATGAAGCCGACACAATAATAGAAAGTCAAGACAGACAAACTGTGACGCTTCGGCAAATGCCTTCATCAGGTATAACATACAAGCTATTAAACTTAAAGAATGAAATTAAAGGATGAAAACGAACCCCTGAACTAAAATTAATTAATATTGTGGGAGTGATCTTTGTTTAGCTTTTCTTCAGACCCTTCAGAACAGCTCTATTTTGGTGCAATCTCTGATGAATGGTCGTTTAATTCAACACACAACGACTTGTTTCTAAACAAAGCCATCTAAACGTTACGCTCATACAATTTCGCATCGCTGATGTCTGTGGTAGCAGCAGGGTTTTACATTCACGGGTTCAATGACTTGCAGGCTGATAAGAGTGAAGTATTGACGTCATTATCTGGCGTTATCATGATGACGTCACGTTGATGATCCAACGCCATCTATCGAAGGAAGCCTGAGAGTTAAAGGGGAATCACCGAAATTCACCCAACAAGCGTGACGTTTTCAACTGTGAGAGCAGAGGCGGTTATGAATAAAATGACGTCAGGCATCTATAGTTTCTATAGCTGAAAACGCCACGTTAGTAAGGATATTTTGAGGTTTCCGTTTCAGCCTTACTTCTATAGATGGCAATGGTTGAATCATTTTGGTTCCTTCCAGGCCTGGTGATGGCATTATCACGATGACCAGTTAGAGCCCCTGTTTACCTCCCATATCAACGAATACTGCACGTGTAACAGGAGACTTAGAAGATATCCGAGCGGACGAGAAAGAGAAGAGAAAATATATATCGATCTAAAAATCAATTCTAAAAAAATCTTCATGAGGACTGTGAAGGTCGTGTGAGATCATCGACATTGTCTGAGGGCAGTACAGAGGACGCAGGATGGTAGAGAATGTGCAGAATAAGTCACAAGAAAAAGAAAAAAGTGTCGATGATCTTCCCTGCGAATCGCATGTAAAGTTGTAATTGCGTCCCTTGGTACGTTGTCAAGTGCGACTTAACTCTTTCCATACGTTTCAACGCACCATGCGCCATGCCGGTTTAGGTCGTGTACGATTAGCCGCACATTGTGTCAACCTCAATTTGATTAGTGTAAACTGTCATCAGAGTTCATCGGTGCTATGTAGAACCAATTCTGACCTATGGAAGCGAATTATGGACAGTAGACAAACAAATGAAAAGATCATTAGAGGCTACAGAGATGGGATTTCTCAGAAGAATGTTGAAAGTTCCCTGGACAGCTAAAAAGACCAATGAGGAAGTTCTCAAAGAGGCCAACACAAAAAGGGAGCTTTAAAAACATCAGAAAGAAGCAATCAACATTTTTCGGGCACATCATGAGAAGAGTAAAATTGGAATACTTGGTTACAACTGGTAAAATAAAAGGAAAGAGAGCTTGCGGACGACAAAGAGAGAAAATACTGGATACCTTGGTGTCATGGCATGGAAAACAGTCAACAACAGAACTGATATGATGCACTGTATATAGAAGATTGTGGAGGAACATGATCACCTACGCCAACCGGTATGGCACATGATGATGAAACTGTCATTAAACCATATTCTTTTTATACATCTTGTATCATCTTGGTATTGGTGAAATCTAATTCCTTGTTTAATTATCTAAAAATTCATATCTAATATATTAAGTGTTAGATAAACATGTAGATTGATGTTAAAAAACATGTAAAATGCTGTCTCTAAAGTCTCTACCGCTAAACTGATAAAAACCTTCAGTACTGAAAGAGTTACAGAGGTTTTTGTAGCGCTGCTCTCTTTATCGGTTTATAGAACATCAATTTGTTTGACAAAGATTAACTTGTCGATGACACATCAAATTGTCTGTGGAACATCAAATTGTCTGTCGAACATCAAATTGTCTGTGAACAACAAATTGTCTGTCGAACAACAAATTGTCTGTCGAACATCAAATTGTCTGTCGAACATCAAATTGTCTGTGAACAACAAATTGTCTGTCGAACAACAAATTGTCTGTCGAACATCAAATTGTCTGTCGAACATCAAATTGTCTGTGAACAACAAATTGTCTGTCGAACATCAAATTGTCTGTCGAACAACAAATTGTCTGTGAACAACAAATTGTCTGTCGAACAACAAATTGTCTGTCGAACAACAAATTGTCAGTCGAACAACAAATGTCTCTGAACAACAAATTGTCTGTGAACAACAAATTGTCTGTGAACAACAAATTGTCTGTCGAACAACAAATTGTCTGTGAACAACAAATTGTCTGTCGAACAACAAATTGTCTGTGAACAACAAATTGTCTGTGAACAACATATTGTCTGTGGAACATCAAATTTTTTGTCGAACATCAAATTGTCTGTGGAACAACAAACTGTCTGTGGAACATCAAATTGTCTGTCGAACAACAAATTATCTGTGGAACATCAAATTGTCTGTCGAACATCAAATTGTCTATCGAACAACAAATTGTCTGTCGAACAACAAATTGTCTGTGAACAACAAATTGTCTGTCGAACAATAAATTGTCTGTGAACAACAAATTGTCTGTGAACAACAAATTGTCTGTCGAACAACAAATTGTCTGTCTAACAACAAATTGTCTGTGAACAACAAATTGTCTGTCGAACAACAAATTGTCTGTGAACAACAAATTGTCTGTCGAACAACAAATTGTCTGTCTAACAACAAATTGTCTGTGAACAACAAATTGTCTGTCGAACAACAAATTGTCTGTGAACAACAAATTGTCTGTGAACAACAAATTGTCTGTGGAACATCAAATTGTCTGGTCTGTCGAACATCAAATTGTCTGTGGAACATCAAATTGTCTGGTCTGTCGAACATCAAATTGTCTGTGGAACATCAAATTGTCTGGTCTGTCGAACATCAAATTGCTGGAAGTAAATAGGCCGAGGTATCAGAGTTTCTGGAGACAATGAAACAATGAACAAGACTTTTGTTGAAAGTTGACAGCTGAAGTAGAATAAAATAGGAAGAGCTGGTGGGTGAGGGGGGGGGGAAGAGATAGAGGAAGGGAGTAGATACAGGAGAAATAGAGGTAGGAAGAGGCAGAGAGGGAGAAAGTGAACATGAGAATAAAAATAGAAGATATTCATGATGATCATGATGACGAAGATGATGATGATGATGATGGGGTTGATGGTTATGATGATGATGATGAATGCTGAGAGGTCATCATCACCTTTAAAAAAAAAAGTAAAGTACACCCGTCACGCCAAGTGGCGTATAGGGAATATGGTGTTAGTGACCATAAATTTTACAGACCTTCAGCACATGATTTTTGGGGTAATCTGGTCGGTATTACGCCCGTGCCGCTTTACTTTCTCAGAAAAAAATCCGGTACCCATTAAAGGCTGGGTGAACCCGGAAGCCGTCGGTTGGGATCGAACCCTACCTCTTGTCCTTTGTAGTCCAGTTCACTAACCACTGAGCTATCGCGGCTCCCCATCATCACCTTTAATTCCCTTATATTTACTGTTCAACAACTCAGACTATCACACTTTTGTCTGTTCATGACGTCATGAGCTCATTCCCATACAAATTATGTCAAATTTTATTCTCAGAACTTAGTTCTCTACTCATACGCTACTTCATTGTTTCTTCCTCTTCTTCCTTTTCTTCTACGTCACTGTTTTCTACCTTTTCTTCCTCTTATTCCTTTTTCAACATCATTTTTTTTCTTCTTTTTTTCCTCTTCTTCCTTTTTCAACATCATTTTTTTTCTTCTTTTTTTCCTCTTCTTCCTTTTTTATCCTACTTCATTTTTTTCTCCATCTTCTTCCTTTTTTCCTACTTCATTTTTTTTTCTCCACCTTCTTCATTTTCTTCCTTTTTTTCTACATCATCTTTTTCTTCCTCTTCTTCCTTTTCTTCTACTTTATTTTTTTCTTCCTTTTCTTGCTTTCTTCTACTTCAGCTTTCACCCATTAAGTGGGCATGAATCACAGCAGTCTGTTTTCACCTAAATGTGGCATTTTAGTTATAACCTTGGAAATTTACCAGCATTTATAGATAAAGATGTCCTGAGACTAGCACATTCTTAAAATTGACATTTTATGGGAGTGGTTTCAATTTGTGACAGCTCACTCAAAAATTAACATTTTTAGCTCAATTAAATATTTATGTGTGAATGATATTTATGTAACTAATTGTAACAAGAAGATCAAAGAAATTACAAATGTGAGAGTTTCCGGGGGATGTAATTTTCGATTTTTAACCACAATTTTTTATTTTTATTTTAAGACATAGCTTTTTATAATCACTTTGATTATGTAATAGAAGAAGTATGTGTATGTTTTCTTCCCAGAAAGACACCAAAGAGCAAATGAACTAGAGTATCAATGACAAACAACTGTGGAACGCAATGTGTCTCTAATTTACAACAACCCGAGATATGCGCTTCTTTAGGTCCGACACTTACGTCTGCGACATGCATTGATTTTTTTTAATGGCTTAACAATATTGCCCGGGCGGGGACCATTTCGGTAACATTCTTGCGAACAGTTTACTGCCAAGGGTTCTTTAACGTGCGCAGATTGCACACGGTGTCTCCTGCTTTTCGCCGCTATCTGAAAGGGCTGAGCGTTGGATACGAAACCTACAAACAGGGGGAGATAAACTGAGAAGGAAACCACGGATTTGATGAGAAACGTTTCCACCGCATGTGACAGGATTTGAATCTGGGACCACCTTGTCCAGAGGCTTACGTCTGACCTCTACATATATGTCTTATGTCTAGAGCTACGTCTTACCTCTAGGCCTACGTCTTACCTTTAGGTCTACGTCTAACATCTAGGCCTACGTCTTACCTTTAGGTCTACGTCTTACCTCTAGCCCTACGTCTTACCTTTAGGTCTACGTCTAACATCTAGACCTACGTCTTACCTCTAGGTCTACGTCTTACCTCTAGCCCTACGTCTTACCTTTAGGTCTACGTCTAACATCTAGACCTACGTCTTACCTCTAGGTCTACGTCTAAGATCTAGGCCTACGTCTTACCTCTAGCCCTACGTCTTATCTCTAGGTCTACGTCTTACATCTAGGCCTACGTCTTACCTCCAGACATACGTCTTACCTCTAGGTCTACGTCTTACATCTAGGCCTACGTCTTACCTCCAGACCTACGTCTTACTTCTAGGCCTACGTCTTACCTCCAGACCTACGTCTTACATCTAGGCCTACGTCTTACCTCCAGACCTACGTCTTACTTCTAGGCCTACGTCTTACCTCCAGACCTACATCTTACCTCAAGGTCTACGTCTAACATCGAGACCTACGTCTAACATCTAGGCCTACGTCTTACATCTAGGCCTACGTCTTACCTCCAGACCTACGTCTTACCTCTAGGCCTAAGTCTTACCTCCAGACCTACGTCTTACCTCCAGACCTACGTCTTACCTCCAGGCCTACGTCTTACCTCCAGACCTACGTCTTACCTCTAGGTCTACGTCCTACATCAAGACCTACGTCTTACCTCTAGGTCTACGTCTTACCTCTAGGCCTACGTCTTACCTCCAGGCCTACGTCTTACCTCCAGACCTACGTCTTACCTCTAGGCCTACGTCTTACCTCTAGGCCTACGTCTTACCTCCAGACCTACGTCTAACATCTAGACCTACGTCTTACCTCTAGGTCTACGTCCTACATCAAGACCTACGTCTTACCTCTAGGCCTACGTCTTACCTCCAGACCTACGTCTAACATCTAGACCTACGTCTTACCTCTAGGTCTACGTCTTACATCTAGACCTACGTCTTACCTCTAGGCCTACGTCTAACATCTAGACCTACGTCTTACCTCTAGGTCTACGTCCTACATCAAGACCTACGTCTTACCTCTAAGCCTACGTCTTACCTCCAGACCTACGTCTAACATCTAGACCTACGTCTTACCTCTAGGTCTACGTCTTACATCTAGACCTACGTCTTACCTCTAGGCCTACGTCTTACCTCCAGACCTACGTCTAACATCTAGACCTACGTCTTACCTCTAGGTCTACGTCCTACATCAAGACCTACGTCTTACCTCTAGGCCTACGTCTTACCTCCAGACCTACGTCTTACCTCTAGGTCTACGTCCTACATCAAGACCTACGTCTTACCTCTAGGCCTACGTCTTACCTCCAGACCTACGTCTTACATCTAAACAACCCAACCCTGATTATTTGTACCTAAAACCAACCCCCTACTGGTTGTCACTCAAGATATGATTTAGCCCCCTAATCTCCATTAGAGTCATCATCATCATCATCATCAAGTACCGGGCCTGCTGAGGTAGGTGATCATGTCTTTCCACAACTTTCGATCTTGACAATTATTTATCAATTCTGTTGTTGACTTTCTGCCAAGCCACTCTCTTAAGCTATCTGGTATCTTTTCTCTTTGCTTTCCTTTATATTTCTTTGTCCCTCAATTTTCCCTCTTGTCACAATATATTCCAAATGTTCCCTTCTCATTACATGACTAAAAAATGATGATTGTTTCTTCCTAATATTGGAAATTAGCTCTCCTTTTGCTTTGGCCTCTTTCAGAACGTTTTCATTAATCTTCTTATATGTCCATGGTATTCGTAACGTTCTTCTGTAAAACCACATTTCTAGAACTCTTTTTCTTGTTTCTATCTTGTTTCCCTTAGAGTACGCCTCTGTAATTTATGAACGAAGTGGGACGGGCTTACAACAAGGTTGTTTTTGTTTCATCTAAAAGTGGCATTTTAGTTCTATTTTTGCAAACTTTACATCGCTTATGGATGAAGATGTCCTGAGTCTGGTACATTCTACACATTCTTAAAATTGATATTTATGGGGGTGGTTTCAATTTCTGGCACCACATACAAAACGTGAACATATTAGCTCAAGTAAATATTTATATAATAGACTCCGTCAGTCATAGCTGACTAGTAGCCTCCGTTAGTTATAGTTGACTAGTAGCCTCTGTCAGTTATAGTTGACTAGTAGCCTCCGTCAGTTATAGTTAACTAGTAGCCTCCGTCAGCTATAGATGACTAGTAGCCTCCGTCAGTTATAGTTAACTAGTAGCCTCCGTCGGTTATAGTTAACTAGTAGCCTCCGTCAGTTATAGTTAACTAGTAGCCTCCGTCAGTTATAGTTGACTAGTAGCCTCCGTCAGTTATAGTTAACTAGTAGCCTCCGTCAGTTATAGTTAACTAGTAGCCTCCGTCAGTTATAGTTAACTAGTAGCCTCCGTCAGTTATAGTTAACTAGTAGCCTCCGTCAGTTATAGTTAACTAGTAGCCTCCGTCAGTTATAGTTGACTAGTAGCCTCCGTCAGTTATAGCTGATATATATATATAAGATATTATAAATGAATTTTTAGATAATCCAACAAGGTATTAGATTTCACCAATACCAAGATGATACAAGACATGTAAATAGAATATGGTTTCATGACGGTTTACACCAATCAAAATTAGAGTACCGCACTATCGGGCGAAACGTACGTGGGAGAATTCGGCATGACGCAACGTGCGTCGATCGTACAGAAAGAGTTAAGAATTAGGGCTCCGTTGACTGAAAAAGTTTAACGACCGCTGAACTAAAGTATCAATGACAAACAACTGTGAAGAACTTAATTAAAATCACAAACGGAAGGAAAAATCGAGACATCTCAGCCACTAAGACTGAAGACACTCGCAGACAAATCAGTTTAAATCCGAATAGCTCATATGTTAAAATGGAAGTCTCTCGTTGACTAACCATCTATAACGGAATCTGGGAAACAGAAGTAATAAGAATTTTACGAAGCCATAAATGAACCTCGACAAAGCTCGGAAATTAGCCATTATGTCATCCATCAAGAAACCATAGGAGATCTCTGGAACTGAGACTATCAGAATTAAGTCATCTTTAAACCATTCAGGGGCGTCGTGGGAGAGGGGTGAGGGTGAGGCAGGGCAACAAGTCAATCTTGCTGGGTAGAGAGTGTGGGGGAGCTGCAGGGTGTGAGGTTGGGTAGTGATATGCTATAGTGATTTCTATTATAAATGAGAGAAATTGGGGATGTTTCTGGGGCGTGGGGGTGGTGGCTTTTTTAATGAGTGGAGGGGCGTGAGTGGGCGGAGGGGAGTGGATGGGTGGAGGGAGTGAGTGAGTGATGGGGGACAGTGGCCCTTTTAATGAGTTGAGGGGCGTGAGTGGGTGGAAGGGCATGAAAGGGTGGATGGAGTGAGTGATTGAGTGATGGGGGCGGTGGCTTTTTTAACGAGTGGAGTGCGTGAGAGGGTGGCGTTAGTGATTGAGTGATGGGACCGGTGGCTTTTTTAATGAATAGAGGGGCGTGAGTAGGCGGTAAGGCGTGAGAGGGTGGAGGGAGTAAGTGATTGAAAGATGGGGGCGGTGGCTTTTTTTAATGAGTCGAGGGACGTGAGTGGGTGGAGGAGCGTGAGTGGGCGAAAGGGCGTGAGGGAGGAAGGTAGTGAGTGACTGAGTGATGGGGGAGGGCGTAAGTGGATGGAGGGTGTGGGTGAGTCGAGAGGACTGAGAGTGGACGTGAGTGGGTGGAGAGGAGTGAGTGAGTGAGTGAGTGAGTGAGTGAGTGAGTGAGTGAGTGAGTGAGTGAGTGAGTGAGTGAGTGAGTGAGTGAGCCAACAAACTCATTGTCACGACTAATATGAAAGCCCCTATTCTATGCTGCAACTGTTGACTTCTCAAAAATCCGAGTTCACTACAATCTGACCCCACATCTATATAATGAGCATATTCTTAAAATATCAACACTGGTTCGATACACACTCGTTGTTAACCGCTCTTTGTGTGTATTTATTTGTGTGTCATTGCTCTGTGCACGATTTCTGTTATTCCACGTTCAATTACATCTGTGTCTGTAGGTGCATCATTTATGACTGTAAGATTAAGATTTCTGTTGCCGTTTTATTTACATCATGTATATACACTGGAGATACAAAGTTCGAAGTAACGAACAAAACGTAGATTATTCAACTCATGTGTGATACCAGAGCTAACATATGGATGGAAACAAAAGATAACAAACGATAAAGTTTTAAAACAACTGAAAATAAAAAGAGAACTACTAAACACAATTAAGACAAGACAAATGAAATTTTTGGGGCATGTTAAAAGACACAACAGCCTACTAAAAGTAATATTGGAAGGAAAAATACAAGGTAAAAGAGGCAGAGGCAGACCAAGACTAACATGGACGAGTAACATCAAAAGATGGACACGTCAATCTATGTCAGCCTGCACCATCAAAGCAAGAAAGAGAGTAGAATGGCGATCCATGGTAGCCAACCTTCGTTGCGGAGAAGGCACACGATGATGATGATGATGTGTGATACCAGAGCTAACATATGGATGGGAACGTTGGTGATCCACCCAGACTTTAGACAGAAAATTAAATGCCTTTGAAAACAAAATCTAGTCTCCGTACTATTTTAAACATAAGCTGCAAAGAACACATTTCAAATGAAAAGATAAGAGACGAATCTAAACAAGAATCGCCAGCCCTTGAAAACTGTTATGAAGTTACTGTTTGTCACTTTGTCTTCTCTGGTAATATCAGCGTTTTTATTCTGGCATTGTTGAGTTCTGTAATATTCCAATCATGAACTTTACATAAGGAATGTGTTCAAATTAATTAAGAAAGAAATAACACAGATCTATCACTTATCGTCTTCGCGAGTTATTCACGTTTGGGTGTGTACGCAACAAAAACACTTGTAACTACCTGTTTGTTTTTATCTCGGAGTAGCACTTTATTTCTATACCTGGACATTTTGCTGCATTTATGGGTGACGATATTCTGAGCTTAGCACATTCTACTCACCATTTAAACTGATTTCTCATGGAAGTGGTTCCAATTTGTGACACTACACACAAAACGTTGTATTGTTCAGCTAAAGTCAATTGTTATGTGTGAACGATATTTTAGATGTTAATGATTGTAATAAGATCAAAGATTGGCAAATATGAGTTTCCGGGGCGAATGTAATAGTCAACTTTTAACCACTAAAGATACATCTTCTTTAGAAGCCGTGATAGCTCAGTGGTTAGTGAACTGGACTAAACAGGATATCTTCTGGGTTCATCCAGCTTAAAATAGGTACCGGACTTTTTCTGGAAAAGTAAAGCGGCACGGGCGTAATACCGACCACATTACCCCAAAAGTCATGTGCCGAAGGTCTATAAAAATTATGGTCACTAACACCATATTCCCTATACGCCACTTGGCGTGACGGGTCACTAACAACATATTCCCTAAACGCCACTTGGCGTGACGGGTCACTAACACCATATTCCCTATACGCCACTTGGCGTGACGGGGGCTCTTTACTTCACAGTTTCTTCCCATCATTTTGAAGGTATAATAGAAAAGTGAAGTGCGTTTTATCTTCCTGGACAGACATAAATAAGCGTCAACTAATGTATCAGTGACAAACAACTGTGTGCTTCATATATACAATTTTATGTCTCAAGACAATCTATTGATATCAATTTTCTTCCCATTGTTATCATTGCTAAGATCATCATCACCGCACACCGGACGAACTCATAGGTGCTCCGAGCCCCATTCGGGAATCTCGAAAAAAAAAATCCAGGAAGATAAAGGTAAAGGTCAAGTATGAGACTTGAATCGGTGTCAGCGCACGAATTTTCACCCACATGTGCTACGGCCGCATATACAGAAGTGTTCGGAGACTTCTGGATAGTGTCGCTTCAAGCATCGAAACTCACGACGCGAGGTGGCATTCCTCACCATCCCAGAGTATTACTCTGGTACCCATTTCTACCAGCGGCTGGGTCGACATCGGGGGTATTTTTCTTTCAACCACGAGTAAAATACTCACTGCTTGGTATTCCCAACTAGACTACCGAGACCCCTAGTTGAAGCAGAATCCTAGCGAACGTGCTGGTGCGCGGCCTGGGAATCTCGGTGTAAGCGGTTTTTTTTTACTTTATTTTATTTTTTTTTTTAATTCTATTTTTATTTTTATTTTCCGAGCAGCGATAGCTCAGCGGTTAGTGAACTGGACTACGAAGGACAAGAGGTAGGGTTCGATCCCAACCGACGGCTTCCGGGTTCACCCAGCCTTTAATGGGTACAGGATTTTTTTCTGGGAAAGTAAAGTGACACGGGCGTAATACCGACCACATTACCTGTATTATGTGCCGAAGGTCTGTAAAATGTATGGTCACTAACACCATGCCATGACACCAAGCTATCTAGTATTATCTCTCTTTGTCGCCCGCGATCTCTCTTTCCTTGTATTTTGCCAGTTGTAACCAAGTATTCCAAATTTCCTCTTCTCTTGATGTGCCCGAAAAATGTCCATTATTGCTCTCTGGTGTCTTTGGGAGCTCTCTTTTTGTTTTTCCTCTTCGAGAATTTGGGAGCCGCGATAGCTCAGTGGTTAGTGAACTGGACAACAAAGGACAAGAGGTAGGGTTCGATCCCAACCGACGGGTTCCGGTTCACCCAGCCTTTAATGGGTACCGGATTTTTTTCTTGGAAAGTAAAGCGGCATGGACGTAATACCGACCACATTACCCCAAAAATCATGTGCCGAGGGTCTGTAAAATTTATGGTCGCTAACACCATATTCCCTATACGCCCGCCACTTGGCGTGATGGGGGTACTTTACTTTTTACTTTTCTTCGAAATTTCTTCGAGAATTTCCTCGTTAGTCCTTTTTAGCCGTCCAGGGAAATCTCAACATTCTTCTGAGAAATCCCATCTCTGTGGCCTCTAATCGTCTTATCATGTACTTAGCTACTGCCCATCATTCGCTTTCATAGGTCAAAATTGCTTCTATACAGCACAGATGAACTCTCCCTCTCTAACTCACTCTCACTTCTATTGAGATAGACTAGTTGCACGCGACGTTTTACATTTTCTGTAAGGCTATTTTGGCATGAGCTATTTTGTCTTTGATAATCATTCTAAACATTCAGTATTTTTACCGTCATTGATTCAGTCTGTATCACTAAAGGATATTCCATTTTCGTCCATTATTTTGCTGAATTCCCATTGCTTTCTTTCCCCCTCACGCGACATTTACCGAAGACATCACCACGACAATTATTCACGCATGCCCAGAGATAGAAAATTCCTTCTACCAATGCACAAGGATGTCTAATTATTTGACTCGTCGTATGTCTGTCTATCTGCGCTTGAAGTTGTCTGCTTTTCAGTCAGTTTTTTTTCCTCAGAACTCTATAGTCATCATCATCATGTGTCGCACTTGCTGGTGTAGGTGACAATGTCTCTGTAAAACTTCATCTACACTTGTTTACCAATTCTACTGTTGACTTCCCGTCAAACCATTTTCCTATCTGGAATTGTTTCTCTCTTTGCTTCTCTCTATCCCTTCCGACAACCTACCAAACCATTCTCCTACCTGCAGTTGTTTCTCTCTTTGCTTCTCTCTATCACTTCCTACGTCCTACCAAACCATTCTCCGAACTGCAATTTTGTGTCTCTTTGCTTCTCTCTATCCCTTCCGACATCCTACCAAACCATTCTCTTATCTGCAGTTGTTTCTCTCTTTCCTTTTCTCTATCCCTTCCGACGTCCTACCAAACCATTCTCTTATCTGCAGTTGTTTCTCTCTTTGCTTGTCTCTATCCCTTCCGACGTCCTACCAAACCATTCTCTTATCTGCAGTTGTTTTTCTCTTTGCTTGTCTCTATCCCTTCCGACGTCCTACCAAACCATTCTCTTATCTGCAGTTGTTTCTCTCTTTGCTTGTCTCTATCCCTTCCGACGTCCTACCAAACCATTCTCTTATCTGCAGTTGTTTCTCTCTTTGCTTGTCTCTATCCCTTCCGACGTCCTACCAAACCATTCTCTTATCTGCAGTTGTTTCTCTTTGCTTGTCTCTATCCCTTCCGACGTCCTACCAAACCATTCTCTTATCTGCAGTTGTTTTTCTCTTTGCTTGTCTCTATCCCTTCCGACGTCCTACCAAACCATTCTCTTATCTGCAGTTGTTTCTCTCTTTGCTTGTCTCTATCCCTTCCGACGTCCTACCAAACCATTCTCTTATCTGCAGTTGTTTCTCTCTCTGCTTCTCTCTATTCCCTCTGGCTGCACTGAATTACGAGAGAAAAAAATATTTAAAAAGAACAATAGAAAGCTGGACAACGAAGGTGGAAGATAACATCAACAAAAGAACAATAGAAAGTTGGACAACGAAGGTGGAAGATAACATCAACAAAAGAACAATAGAAAGCTGGACAACGAAAGTGGAAGATAACATCAACAAAAGAACAATAGAAAGCTGGGCAACGAAAGTGGAAGATAACACCAACAAAAGAACAATAGAAAGCTGGACAACGAAGGTGGAAGATAACATCAACAAAAGAACAATAGAAAACTGGACAACGAAAGTGGAAGATAACATCAACAAAAGAACAGATGCTGGTTTCGTCAACTTTCAGGCCGCTGTGAAAGACAGACAGAAGAGGGGAAAACTGGACAGACTGAGAGATTAAGAGAAAGAGAGAATGTTCGTATTTCTGGTTATTTCTCTATTCCCTCTTCTGTGCTGATATTACGACAAATCCAGTCTTCATACATCCAATTATTAAAAAGAAAAACACCGATATGTAAAAATGTACGAGGAAAAGATTTGAATTTTAAATAAATAAATAAAATAAAGCATTTTCTCATGAACCCTTCGACAATTTGCCCACACCTACAGAGTTAAAATATTGCAGGACGTTTCAGAAAAAAACATCTTCAAGAGAATCAACAAACATCTTTCATCCTGCTCCCAATAAAAACGTCCCATCTTGCTCTGCATGTCTTCCTGGCAGCGTGTTAGACATACACGCCTCAAGCGTTTCGTTTTATCTCTCGTTAATCAAAACATCTTTAATTTGATTTATATTTTCGTTTCAACTTCTTTAAACTGATTTACAACCGTCTATCTTTTAATGTCTCTCACTCCTTCTCCTTCTTCCACTAATCAATTCAACCACCATCAGTCAATCCCACGATTAAATTCAGTGCAATATAACTATTATCAGGGAGCCGCAATAGCTCAGTGGTTAATGAACTGGACTACAAAGGCCAAGAGGTGGGGTTCGATCCCAACCGACGGTTCACCCAGCCGTTAATGGGTATATGATATTTTTTTTTCTGGGAAAGTAAAGCCACACGGAAGTAATACCGACCACATTACCCAAACAATCATGTGCCGAAGGTGTGTAAAATGTATGGTCACTAACACCATATTCCCTACACGCCACTCTGGGTAGTGATATCCTATGCCTAGCCCGCTCTGGGTAGTAAGGTCCGATGTTTAGCCCGCTCTGGGTAGTGAGATCCGATGTTCAGCTCTCTCTAGGTAGTGAGCTCCGATGTCTAGCCCTCTCTGGGTAGTGAGATCCGATGTCTAGCCCTCTCTGGGTAATGAGATCCGATGTCTAGCCCTCTCTGGGTAACGAGATCCGATGTCTAGTCCTTTCTGGCTAGTGAGACCCAATAGTTCGGCCTCGTATCTCCATCGTCAATGGTTCTGCCACGTATCTCCATCGTCAATGGTTCTGCCACGTATCTCCATCGTCAATGGTTCTGCCACGTATCTCCATCGTCAATGGTTCTGCCACGTATCTCCATCGCCAATGGTTCTGCCACGTATCTCCATCGTCAATGGTTCTGCCACGTATCTCCATCGTCAATGGTTCTGCCACGTATCTCCATCGTCAATGGTTCTGCCACGTATCTCCATCGTCAAAGGTTCAGTCACGTATCTCCATCGTCAAAGGTTCAGTCACGTATCTCCATCGTCAAAGGTTCAGTCACGTATCTCCATCGTCAAAGGTTCAGTCACGTATCTCCATCGTCAAAGGTTCAGTCACGTATCTCCATCGTCAAAGGTTCAGTCACGTATCTCCATCGTCAAAGGTTCTGCCACGTATCTCCATCGTCAATGGTTCTGCCACGTATCTCCATCGTCAATGGTTCTGCCACGTATCTCCATCGTCAATGGTTCTGCCACGTATCTCCATCGTCAAAGGTTCAGTCACGTATCTCCATCGTCAAAGGTTCAGCCACGTATCTCCATCGTCAATGGTTCTGCCACGTATCTCCATCGTCAAAGGTTCAGCCACGTATCTCCATCGTCAATGGTTCTGCCACGTATCTCCATCGTCAATGGTTCTGCCACGTATCTCCATCGTCAATGGTTCAGCTTAACAAAGACCATCCTGCAAGAAAGTGTGAAAGGAGCGGGAAGGAGAGGTAGACAGGTAAATCGATGGGAAGATAACATCAACATAATGGACAGGCCTATGCATTGCAGTCCCAAAACAATGACTGGAGATGGAGAGATATGGAGAAGATTGACGAAGTCTGTCAGTGGTGAGGACCATCAGAGTTGTAGGACGGCAACCAGGAAGAAGAAGAAGAAGGAGAAGAAGGAGGAGGAGAAGAAATAGAAGGAGGAGGATAAGAAAAAGTAGGAGGAGGAGAAGAAAAAGTAGGAGGAGGAGAAGAAAAAGTAGGAGGAGGATAAGAAAAAGTAGGAGGAGGAGAAGAAATAGAAGGAGGAGGATAAGAAAAAGTAGGAGGAGGAGAAGAAAAAGTAGGAGGAGGAGAAGAAAAAGTAGGAGGAGGATAAGAAAAAGTAGGAGGAGGATAAGAAAAAGTAGGAGGAGGAGAAGAAAAAGTAGGAGGAGGAGAAGAAAAAGTAGGAGGAGGAGAAGAAAAAGTAGGAGGAGGAGAAGAAAAAGTAGGAGGAGGAGAAGAAAAAGTAGGAGGAGGAGGAGAAGAAAAAGTAGGAGGAGGAGAAGAAAAAGTAGGAGGAGGAGAAGAAAAGAAGAAGAAGTAGGAGAATAAGAAAAAGAAGGAGAAGACGGAGAAGATGAAGAGGATGAGGAGAAGGAGAAGAAGAAGATATTGACAACTAGCACGACAAGAGAAAAACCCAACTCAAAAGAAATCTTACAAGGAACTAAATAACGCCTTTAAAAAAAATGTAAAAAAAAAAACGAATCTCCCGTTGACACTTCGAAAGATACCTAGCAGGCGACAATATTTATTGCACGAGGCTGTTTGCAGCTGATGTGTTTTTGTTGTCTAGCCTGATCATCATCATCAGGTGCCGTGCCCTAGGATATAAACCAGTGGTGCTGAAACTTTTGACACAAGCAGCTCTCAAACTCCGGAAATCATCTACCGGTGGCGCCCTCAAGACAATTACGGTCGCATAAGTCAGGTAAGCTCTGATTTTTGTATTTATTTTTTCATACGTTACTACTGTATGTGAGCCGCGATATCCCAGTGCTTAGTGAACTGGACTACAAAGGACAAGAGATAGGGTTCGATCCCAACCGACGGCTTTCGGATTCACCCAGCCTTAAATGGGTACCGAATTTTTTCTGTGAAAGTAAAGCGGCACGAGCGTAATACCGACCACATTACGCCAAAAATTATGTGCTGTAGGTCTGTAAAATGTATGATCACTAACACCATATTCCCTATACGCCACTTAGCGTGACGAGGGCTCTTTACTTTACTTTTTCACTTGTGTTAGGATCAACATCACTGCACACGGTAGAAATGCATCGGTATCTGATATCGCCCTCGAGAATCGTGAGAAAATCCAAGGATAACACATACCCACGAACTCCGTAGAGCGACCTGGGATCCACGGTGTGAGTAGGTCTAAGCTGACAATTTTTCCCGGGCGGCGGCCATATTTATAGCTTACGCTTTCTTTTTGATTGTAACTGGAAGTGCTCTAGTTTTTTTTTTACTACTGTATGTACAGAAATGGAGCTGTGATAGCTCAGTGGTTAGTGAACTGGACTACAAAGGACAAGAGGTAGAGTTCGATCCAACCGACGGCTTCCGTTTCACCCAGCCTTTAATGGGTACCGGATTTTTTTCTGGGAAAGTAAAGCGGCACGGGCGTAATACCGACCACATTACGTCAAAAATCATGTGCTGAAGGTCTGTAAAATTTATGGTCACTAACACCATAATCCCTAAACGCCACTTGGCGTGACGGGGGTACTTTACTTTTTTTATGTACAGAAATGAAGTTGAATAAAGAAATTACAATGACTGAATGTAGCAACAACAATTAAAAAAAAGAAACTTGCAGCACACTTATCACAATTAGCATTCCCACAATTCTTCACACGCAAACACTTAGTCATTTCATCTGCTCAGGAAAATACATGTCTGTCTAAAAGCAATTATCTCATTTTTTGTTTAAAACAGAGAGCATCTTTTTTTTTTAATGACAAACACATACACCATACGGGTATACTCGTGTTCAATTCCACTGTCATATTTAGAAGGATAAGGTAGAAACGTGTGTATGTACTAAAACATATGAAGACTGTGTGGATGTTATCATTTTATGATTTGTAACCACTGAGAAGGTACATGACAATATTCTCGATACAACGCGCTTGGCAACATCTAGCGGTGCCCCTGGAGACCGCGACGCACGGTTTGGCAGCCACTAATATAAGCGATCATATCATTCTCTTCGTATTCCAACTGCTGCTGATGTTCACAATCACTTCCATTGCTGATCTATTGCAAAGGTAGACTGTTTATCTGTCTGGTACTGTCCCTTGCCCCCCCCCCCCCCCCCACTTTTTCTATCCTGCTATTTAGTGACAATATTTGTTAGTCTTTCTCTTTTTGTGATAAGACTACAAAAGGTGGACAGATTATTTCCCAAATCTTTTCATGAAATGATTACGAAGGGTGGACTGATTAATTCCTAACTCTTTTCGTTGCATGACCACAGAAGGTTTACTGATTCTTTCCCAGCACACTTTAAATGTTTTCTGTGTCCGCTGACCTCATTCTTAGTTACTCCCTTCTCGCTCTGCATTGTGTACTTGACATTTTTCTGTACAACAACATTTATGCTGCATCCAGTTATCTTTGTTCGTGTTCATTAATTGTCCATGATTCACTTTCAAACGACAGGATATGATCCTCATTTAGGACGTCTTAGTTACTCCTTTCTCGCTCTGCATGGTGTTCTTGATATTCTTCTGTAGAACCATATTTATGCTTCATCTAATTATCTTTGTTAATATTCATTAATTGTGCATGATTCAGCTCCGCACAGCAGAATAAGATCTATGTAATAATGAAGTTCTTCTTCTTGTTTATATTGACGGTGATTTGTTTTATAAAGCTTCTTTGAATGTTAAAGTACGCTTTTGTCAGGGGTATTCTACATTTGAAATCAGAGCTGTGCCTTATCCGAAGTGATAGTTATGTTACTAATCTAAAAAGTATACGAGAGTTGTACCTGCTGAAGGCCTACTGAGCCGAAACGTCTTTTCATTTTGTGAAGTCCCTCGCCCACGTAAAGCTATAACCACACCACTTCCCCCCCCCCTCTACTTCACTCTATTTCTCGATCCTTTTCACTCTTTTCACTACTCTAATTCTCCACTCCATTCACTTTTACCCCCCCCCCCTTTTCATTCCATATTCTATATAATCCTCCCTCATTCATTCTTTCTCACACACTATATCTATTTCACCCCCCCCCCCCCAATCCCCTCCCCGATTTCCATCGTCTGGCCCCTCATTCCATATCTCTATGATCTGCATCAGCAAAGATACATCTCGTAATGAGATACATAATTTATGTTGGCCAAATACACGCATTTTAAAACGCGTAATAAAAAGCCACCGGCAGGGAGCAGATTTGGTGGAAACAAGAAGCCATTTTTGAGATGATCACGGACAACTTTTAGGTTGCAATACAATCCATAGCATAGCTGCTTCAATCGAGCCAGGAGATCGGTTATCAATGCCTGGAGATTGATGGAACATCAGCCAATCAAAAAGATCAGGTTATAAGGCAATGTTATCACGTGATTTCCTCGTCAACCAATGCGAGCGTAACTTGCAGCAATTGGCCAGGAGATACGTTTTATACTGAAAGCAAGGGAATAAGATAAGAGTTTATTATCTTCCCGCAGGGAAATTAAACAATCAGATAAATGCTTTAGACAAGCTGGCATCTGGAGTCTTCTAATGTCGAAATGAATCAACGAAAACTCTGGCAATGAAATGAGACTACGTTCAGTTGGAGAGGCAAATCAGTTAGCTATCAATGCTGAGCAGAGTGACTGCAGTTTAGTTACGTTAGGGCTGGCTGGCAAGTCAAAAAGTTCTTGATTGCTTAATTATTGTTGGGATTGAGTGGGAGTGTTGAGACTACTTCTGCAGGGCTGCATGAAGATGTGGCTTTTAAGTCATTTACATTTATTTCCCTCCACAGCTCATTACTTTGAGCGAAATGACTTGTCAGTCACCATCATCATTATCATTTGCCATGCCAGTTGGCGTAGGCGATCATGCCTTTCAACAATTTTCTATCCACATTGCATAATATCAATTCTGTTGATTGTTTTCCATGCCATGACACCAAGTTATCTAGTTTCTTCTCCCTTTGTCTTCCGCTATCTTTATTTCATTGTATTTCAACAGTTGTAACTAAGTGCTGCAACTTTTCTCTTCTCATGATATGCTCGAAACATGTTGATTGTTTCTTTCTGTTTTTTTATAGGAGCTCCCTTTTTGTGTTGGTCTCTTTGATAATGTTTTCATTTGTCTTTTTAGCTGTCCGTTGAACTCTCAACATTCTTCTGAAAAATCCCATCTCTGTGGCCTCTAATCGTCTTTTCATTTGTTTGTGTGCTGTCTGTGATTCGCTTTCATATGTCACAATTGGCTCTATATAGCACCGCTGAACGCTCTTGTTGCGAATCCTCTTGTTTTTCTTGTTAGTCATCAAATTACAAAAATCACTACTTCATTATCATATTCAGTCACAGTTTATTGTATTTCTTTATTAATGCTTATTCGAGTATATGTATGTGTTTAACTGCCACACACTATTTTGTGTTTACTTACAAGCAACTGTCAGACAATATTTTGTGTTTATATCCTAACAACTGTCACACAATATTTTGTGTTTATCTTCTAGCAACTGCCACACAATATTTTATATTTACTTCCAAGCAACTGTCAGACAATATTTTGTGCTTATATCCTAGCAACTGTTACACAATATTTTGTGCTTATATCCTAGCAACTGTAACACAATATTTTGTGTTTATCTTCTAGCAACTGTAACACAATATTTTGTGTTTATCTTCTAGCAACTGTAACACAATATTTTGTGTTATCTTCTAGCAACTGTAACACAATATTTTGTGTTATCTTCTAACAACTGTCACACAATATTTTGTGTTTATCTTCTAGCAACTGCCACACAATATTTTATATTTACTTCCAAGCAACTGTCAGACAATATTTTGTGCTTATATCCTAGCAACTGTTACACAATATTTTGTGCTTATATCCTAGCAACTGTAACACAATATTTTGTGTTTATCTTCTAGCAACTGTAACACAATATTTTGTGTTTATCTTCTAGCAACTGTAACACAATATTTTGTGTTATCTTCTAGCAACTGTAACACAATGTTTTGTGTTTATCTTCTAGCAACTGTTACACAATATTTTGTGTTTATCTTCTAGCAACTGTTACACAATATTTTGTGTGTATCTTCTAGCAACTGTTGCACAATATTTTGTGTTTACTTACAAGCAACTGTCAGACAATATTTTGTGTTTATATCCTAACAACTGTCACACAATATTTTGTGTTTATCTTCTAGCAACTGCCACACAATATTTTATATTTACTTCCAAGCAACTGTCAGACAATATTTGTGCTTATATCCTAGCAACTATTACACAATATTTTGTGCTTATATCCTAGCAACTGTAACACAATATTTTGTGTTATCTTCTAGCAACTGTAACACAATATTTTGTGTTATCTTCTAGCAACTGTAACACAATATTTTGTGTTATCTTCTAGCAACTGTAACACAATATTTTGTGTTATCTTCTAGCAACTGTAACACAATATTTTGTGTTTATCTTCTAGCAACTGTAACACAATATTTTGTGTTATCTTCTAGCAACTGTAACACAATATTTTGTGTTTATCTTCTAGCAACTGTAACACAATATTTTGTGTTATCTTCTAGCAACTGTAACACAATATTTTGTGTTATCTTCTAGCAACTGTAACACAATATTTTGTGTTATCTTCTAGCAACTGTTACACAATATTTTGTGTTTATCTTCTAGCAACTGTTACACAATATTTTGTGTTTATCTTCTAGCAACTGTTACACAATATTTTGTATTTATCTTCTAGCAACTGTTACACAATATTTTGTGTTTATCTTCTAGCAACTGTTACACAATATTTTGTGTTTATCTTCTAGCAACTGTTACACAATATTTTGTGTTTATCTTCTAGCAACTGTTGCACAATATTTTGTGTTTATCTTCTAGCAACTGTTACACAATATTTTGTGTTTATCTTCTAGCAACTGTTGCACAATATTTTGTGTTTATCTTCTAGCAACTGTAACACAATATTTTGTGTTTATCTTCTAGCAACTGTTACACAATATTTTGTGTTTATCTTCTAGCAACTGTTACACAATATTTTGTGTTTATCTTCTAGCAACTGTTGCACAATATTTTGTGTTTATCTTCTAGCAACTGTTACACAATATTTTGTGTTTATCTTCTAGCAACTGTTGCACAATATTTTGTGTTTATCTTCTAGCAACTGTAACACAATATTTTGTGTTTATCTTCTAGCAACTGTAACACAATATTTTGTGTTTATCTTTTAGCAACTGTAACACAATATTTTGTGTTTATCTTTTAGCAACTGTCACACAATATTTTGTGTTTATCTTCTAGCAACTGTTACACAATATTTTGTGTTTATCTTCTAGCAACTGTAACACAATATTTTGTGTTTATCTTTCAGCAACTGTAACACAATATTTTGTGTTTATCTTTTAGCAACTGTCACACAATATTTTGTGTTTATCTTCTAGCAACTGTTACACAATATTTTGTGTGTATCTTCTAGCAACTGTTGCACAATATTTTGTGTTTATCTTCTAGCAACTGTTACACAATATTTTGTGTTTATCTTCTAGCAACTGTCACACAATGTTTTGTGTTTATCTTCTAGCAACTGTTACACAATATTTTGTGTTTATCTTCTAGCAACTGTCACACAATATTTTGTGTTTATCTTCTAGCAACTGTTGCACAGTATTTTGTGTTCATCTTCTAGCAACTGTTGCACAATATTTTGTGTTTATCTTCTAGCAACTGTCACACAATATTTTGTGTTTATCTTCTAGCTACTGTCACACGATGTTTTGCGTTATTTTCTAGCAACTGTCACACAATATTTTGTGTTTATCTTCTAGCAACTGTTACACAATATTTTGCGTTATCTTCTAGCAACTGTCACACAATATTTTATGTTTATCTTCTAGCAACTGTCACACAATATTTTATGTTTATCTTCTAGCAACTGTCACATGTTTTGCGTTATCGTCTAGCAACGAAAAGTCAATAGATAGAAAGGGACATTCTTTCGACAAAATTGTTTGATGATTTGTCTAGCAGCTGAGCCTTTTCCCATGTGCTGAACTGATATCACATTATGCAATTCAACTTCTTACATTCACTCATTCAGTCTCTATAATTCTCCATCTAGTTCACTCTTTCACTCCCACTTTATCCCAAATATTGTAATCCTCTCTCATACACTCTTTCTCTCTCGTACACTCTTTCTCTCTCTCGTTTTCACTCTTTTCTCTCTCGTCGTACACTCTTTCTCGCCCGTACACTTTCTCTCTCGTACACTCTTTCTCTCTCGTACACTCTTTCTCTCTCGTACACTCTTTCTCTCTCGTACACTCTTTCTCTCTCGTTCACTCTTTCTCTCTCGTTCACTCTTTCTCTCTCGTACACTCTTTCTCTCCAGTACACTTTCTCTCTCGTACACTCTTTCTCTCTCGTACACTCTTTCTCTCCCGTAAACTTTCTCTCTCGCACACTCTTTCTCTCTCATACACTCTTTCTCTCTCGTACACTCTTTATCTCTCGTACACTCTTTCTCTCTCGTACACTCTTTCTCTTTCGTACACTCTTTCTCTCTCGTACACTCTTTCTCTCTCGTACACTCTTTCTCTCTCATACACTCTTTCTCTCCCGTACACTTTCTCTCTCGTACACTCTTTCTCTCTCGTACACTCATTCTCTCCCATAAACTTTCTCTCTCATACACTCTTTCTCTCTCGTACACTCTTTCTCTCTCGTACACTCTTTCTCTCTCGTACGCTCTTTCTCTCTCGTTCACTCTTTCTCTCTCGTACACTCTTTCTCTCCCGTAAACTTTCTCTCTCGTACACTCTTTCTCTCTCGTACACTCTTTCTCTCCCGTAAACTTTCTCTCTCGCACACTCTTTCTCTCTCGTACACTCTTTCTCTCTCGTACACTCTTTCTCTCTCGTACACTCTTTCTCTCTTGTACATTCTTTCTCTCCCGTACACTCTTTCTCTCTCATACACTCTTTCTCTCTCGTACACTCTTTCTCTCCCGTAAACTTTCTCTCTCGTACACTCTTTCTCGTACACTCTTTCTCTCTCGTACTTCTTTCTCTCTCGTACACTCTTTCTCTCTCATACACACTTTCTCTATCGTACACACTTTCTCTCTCGTACACTCTTTCTCTCTCGTACACTCTTTCTCTCTCATACACTCTTTCTCTCTCATACACTCTCTCTCGTACACTCTCTCTCGTACACTCTTTCTCGTACACTCTCTCTCGTACACTCTTTCTCGTACACTCTCTCTCGTACACTCTCTCTGTCGTACACTCTCTCGTACACTCTTTCTCGTACACTTTATCTATCCCACTCACCCTGAGGATCGTTGGGACACCACTGACGTCACCTTCTCCATATATCTCTATCTTCAGTCATTCTTTGGGAATCTATGCCTGTCTATTATTTCATGTTATCTTCCCATCTCTGTCTCTGATTGTCTCTACTTTCATTGTTCCTTGCAGAAAGGTTTCTGCTAGACTTGACTATCTAGATCAGCGGTTCTCAAACGTGCCTTCACCGCGGACCCCCAGGATTTATATTCTTTAGTGTTTTCATTCATGCTTACTCTCTTTCTTTCTTAGCTACAAAATTAAAACTGCTCTTCAAGTCATCGCGGACACCCTGTGACGGTATCACAGACCCATGTGTGTGTGTGGAAGGAGGGGGGGGGATTACACCACAGTTTAAGAAACGCACACTTCCCTATAGAGGTAGTTCTTGCTGATATAGAAGACCCCGTATTGCAATACCTCTTGGCTGGACTAGTAGCTTCCCAGCATAGCCTGGGATAGACGAACACCAAGTTCTCTAGTAAGGGAAGGGCATGACCAGAAAGCCATCAACGACCCGTCACATCAATGAGAGGGCACTCTGCCCGCATCAACTCGTGGCATTACGTCAAATCACAAAAAAGAAAAAAGAAACACACCCCGATATAGGTAAGTAGTAAACCATTTTATTTTGGGCTTCTACACAATGGAGCCGCAATAGCTCAGTGGTTAGTGAACTGGACTACAAAGGACATGGGGTAGGGTTCGATCCCAACCGACGGCTTGCGGGTTCACCCAGCCGTAAATGGGTACCGGATTTTTTTCTGGGAAAGTAAAGCAGCACGGGCGTAATACCGACCACATTACCCCAAAAATCATGTGCTGAAGGTCTGTAAAATATAGGGTCACTAACACCATATTTCCCGATACACCACTTGGCGTGACGGGGGTACTTTACTTTTTTTTTTACTTCTACACATTAGTCATAAGATCATCAAGTACTCCGATTGCTTGTTGCGTGTTTTTTGTCGAAATTGTTCATTTGTGATACAATCTATAAATAGTAATATATATTCAACGATAACAGCTGATCCTATTTTTTATTTATTTTTTTTTTTTTTGGTTTGAGGTGTGGTATATCTTCACCAACTGAAGTAACAACAAGCGGTTTGCGGTACAATGCCACTGTTCGGCACGGTTATATTTGTTGTCATGTTTAACCCACATTGTTAACTGTAGTCAGTACACACATGGGAGACGACAATCCGGGACAATCTGGCAGCAAATAATATTACAAACCGCATAAATGTAGTTTTATAATAAAATGTTGAGATTTCAGCGAACAGCTAAAAATAGTAGCAATAATGCTCTGAAAGAGGCCAACGCAAAGAGAACGATTATAACCAACATCACGAGGAAACTGTCATTATTCGACTATGTTGCTTGCGCTTACCCGATGACTAAAGGAATCTAGACTAAAGGCTTCTCTTCGTCATCCGTCAATAAAAGGGCAATAAGTTGGAATGTCTGCGTTGTGTTTTGGTTTGCAGTATAACTCTGATGTTTGTGCATTTCAGCTCAACACATCCGACTTCAACATGGCATTTTCAGTACCGTATTTGCCTTCCCTCTTCGATCTCTATTCTCCTTACCAGACTAGACTAGTTAGTTTGCTTCTAGGGGCACTGCGAAGAGGTGGAGTAGGGTCTTGATAGGTCTGGTTCACCGATCCTGACGCAAGCCTACAGCGATGAGTCGCTGTCAGCATTTTAGCCCTATTACTGTCGGGCGTCTTAACCTCTTTCAGACCATGTGATTAGAAGGAAACGGACACATATATTGTGACAACTGGAAAAATATAGGGGAAAATAAACAAGGGAAAACAGTGAGAAAAGTTAGCAAACAGTTTAAGAGAATGTAATGGTGGAAGTCACGAATAGATCTGATAAATAATGGAAGTGGTATAATGTTGTGGAGTGATATCGTCACACTCGAAAGCAGGCGTGATGATGACGATGAATGGATGTCTGATGACGTCAGAAAGATAGCTCGCCTGGGGAGAAAAATATTAAATGTAATTGTGTGAGGATAAAAGGATAGAGAGAGGGTGTGAGAGTGTGTGAGAGAGAGAGTGAAAGAGAGAGTGTGAGTGTATGACAGAGAGTGAGTGAGAGAGAGTGTGTGAGAGAGAGTGAATGAGAGAGAGAGAATGAGAGTCTGTGAGAGAGTGTGTGAGTGAGAATGTGTGTGTGTGCGAGAGAGTGAGTGACAGAGAAAGTAAGTATGTGAGAGAGAGTGAGTGAGAGAGAAAAAGAGTAAGAGAGAGAGTATGAGAGAGAGATAGAGTGAGAGAGAGAGAGTGAGAGAGAGAAAGAGAGTGAGAGAGAGTGAGTGTGTGTGTGAGAGAGAGTGAGAGAGAGAAAGAGAGTGAGAGAGAGAAAGAGAGTGAGAGAGAGTGAGAGAGAGTGAGTGTGTGTGAGAGAGAGTGAGAGAGAGAAAGAGAGTGAGAGAGAGAAAGAGAGAAAGAGAGTGAGAGAGAGTGAGAGTAAGAGTGAGAGAGATGAAAAAGTTATAAAGAATGACAGATTTAAAATGACAGTGGAATTAAACAGTCTGTATTTTCATTCATGTATTTTTGTTTACCTCACAAATAAAACAATGCTCTCTCTCTCTCTCCCTCTCTCTCTCACACACACACACACATTTAAAAAAACATTTACCATTTATTTTACAAAATTCTTCTTCATATTTTATATTACTTCTGAGACAAATTATATATAATTTCGCCAGTATTCAATTACTCTGCGTTGTATAACCAAAATACAACTCTAAAATAGATTTGTCCAGCAGAAAGTAATTGAGTAATTGAAATAGTCTGCGCCTAAAAGCTTCTTAATTAACAAGTATAGCCCATGTGATTACTGCCAAATGTTAATACTTGATAATTGGACATCACAGACCGAACAAACTGTTCCATTTATGATGTAAAAATAAACGGATTTAAAATACTAAGACAAATAGAACATGTTTGTAAATATAAATTATAATCTTCTCTCTTCTTTTTAGAAAAAGAGGAACACCATATTTATACCCTTCTCCTCTATTTCTTCCATTACTTTATATTTATACCCCTCTCTTCTCGTGTAAATATATTTCATCACTCCATCTGTAACATCCTCTACTCATTAATTCCGTCCATCACTCCATCTGTAACATCCTCTACTCATTAATTTCTTCCATCACTCCATCTGTAACCTCCTCTACTCATTAATTCCGTCCATCACTCCATCTGTAACATCCTCTACTCATTATTTTCTTCCATCACTCCATCTGTAACCTCCTCTACTCATTAATTTCGTCCATCACTCCAAATGTAACATCATGTACTCATTAATTTCTTCCATCACTCCATCTGTAACCTCCTCTACTCATTAATTTCTTCCATCACTCCATCTGTAACCTCCTCTACTCATTAATTCCACTAATCACTCCATCTGTAACCTCCTCTACTCATTAATTCGTCCATCACTCCATCTGTAACATCCTCTACTCATTATTTTCTTCCATCACTCCATCTGTAACCTCCTCTACTCATTAATTTCGTCCATCACTCCAAATGTAACATCATGTACTCATTAATTTCTTCCATCACTCCATCTGTAACCTCCTCTACTCATTAATTCCGCCCATCACCCCATCCTCTCCTCTCATCATCCCATCATTACCCGAAGCCCATGTTTTGAATATATCCAATAACCCCGAGCTGGAGCTAAAATTTGAAGGGGGAGAGCATTCTCGTGTCGGAAATCCCCGGACGAGCGCAGAGTGAGAGAACAAACTCAATCAAGTGGAAGAAATGGGCACTTTCGTTCGTCCAAGGAGTCTTGAAGCTGCCCTCTGTGCACAAGCTGGGAAGTGGGTCGCAATATTCTCCAGTCTGGGGATCCATAGGGCACTGGGAGAAATAGTTACGCCTGTGCTTTTAGCATATATAATAACATAGCAGACAATCAACAGATAAAAGATGAATCAATGTGTGGCAAAAAGGATGGAAGAATGAATAGATGGAGTAAAGAATGACAGATGAGATTGGTGGAATAATGGATATAAACGAGTGGGTGGATGCAAAGAAAAGGTTTATAAACAAATTGACAGGCAGACGAACACAGGGATGTGTTGAAACATAATTCATGTATAATGTATTGACAAATATGAGTGACAAGTAACTAACCCAGACAAGCTGTTAGAAAGACTAATAAACTAACAGACAAGAAAGTCAGAAAAGCTGATAGAAAGACTAATAAACTAACAGACAAGAGAGTCAGACAAGCTGATAGAAAGACTAATAAACTGACAGACAAGAGAGTCAGAAAAGCTGATAGAAAGACTAATAAACTGACAGACAAGAGAGTCAGACAAGCTGAGACTGACACATTAAGAGAAAAGCAAGCCAGACAAGTTATCAGACAGACTGGTCAAGCGACAGATAAACTGACAAACATATTTTTTTAAAGTAGAAACATTCAACGGCACACTCTAGTAGCGCAGCAAGTTTTATCTCAACAGCAGTTTTCGCATTTTGTCTTATTTTTCTCTTTGTTTAGCTGCCCCGTGCCATTTTATGTTTATTTTGCATATTCCTTGCAGCTCTACTCGTTGCGCCGCGTAGTATCTAAGATTTGATTTTTTTTATTGTGCTTATCTCCCCTTACTCTAACGGAAACTACGTGCTTACAGACACGAACGCCTTGTGACGATTACACCGAGCACGCGGCCTTTATTCTCTATTCCCACCGAAAACCGCACGATCAAATGCCAAGAAATGGTGGGGGGGGGGGAGATAAACATAACAATACTTGGTTATAGTTTGGGATTCTTTCTAAATCACATTTAAGAAAGATCAATACATGTGAGACGCAATGCTTGAGTTAAGTAACAAACAACACTAGAAGAGATAGAATACCAAACGAAACCATAAGAAAAATGGTAGGTCTCTTCAGCGGTAAGGTTTGAGAGATATAGGTCGCGATACACAAAACTGACAAGAAATAATCATAGCACAGGACCGTCTTCAGTAAAGAGATATACCATTAGTTGGTTAAAGAAATGGAAAATAAAAAAAAAGGAGCAATTGGGACATATTAAAAGATTTAAGTATTAAAACAACAGATAAAATGGTTTGGCCACGTGACAAGGTAGAAAGATCAAAACACAACACAACGAGCCTTCAACAAACATTGTGAGAACACCAGACCCAAGGGTCGACCACGAAAAAGATGGATCGATGGAATATTAGAAGCATTAGGAAACAACAGCAGCAGTGGCGAAGAGAAGAGCAAAAGACCGCAAATTATATCTCCCCTCGACGCTGAAAAGCAGATGAGGAAGGAAAGAAGAAGCATTAAAAAAGAACTGGCTTTATAAAACGTCATTCTACAGAGGAAATTGAAATACTATTGCAACGTCAAAAGACACCGCGGGCTGGAAAGGGCAATAATATAGAAGGCACGGTTCCTGTGCGACGCATCTGGGGCAGACCAAGAAGAATTCTTCAAGACGTGAAGAGTTCAAGACATGAAGGAGACCTTGAAAATGACAGAAGAAGCTGGAGATCTGGCTAGAGGCCGCGATTATTTCAATCGGGCTGTGGTAAATACAACGTTCTGTAGAAGAACTGACTACAGCCAGAGATTCTTTCAGACGAGATGTGGTGAATACAGCGTCACAGCGTTCTGTGGGGGATCTGGCTAGAGACAGATTCTTTTAGACGGGCTGTGGTGAATGCAACGTTCTGTGGGAGATCTGACTAGAGACAGATTCTTTTAGACAGGCTGTGGTGAATGCAACGTTCTGTGGGAGATCTGACTAGAGTCAGAGATTCTTTCAGACGGGCTGTGGTGAATGCAACGTTCTGTGGGAGATCTGACTAGAGACAGAGATTCTTTCAGACGGGCTGTGGTGAATGCAACGTTCTGTGGGAAATCTGGCTAGAGACAGAGATTCTTTTAGACGGGCTGTGGTGAATGCAACGTTCTGTGGGAGATCTGAGTAGAGATAGTTATTCTTTCAGATGGACTGTCGTGAATGCAACGTTCTGTGGGAGATCTGAGTAGAGATAGTTATTCTTTCAGATGGACTGTCGTGAATGCAACGTTCTGTGGAATATCTGAGTAGAGATAGTTATTCTTTCAGATGGACTGTCGTAAATGCAACGTTCTGTGGGAGATCTGAGTAGAGATAGTTATTCTTTCAGATGGACTGTCGTGAATGCAACGTTCTGTGGGAGATCTGAGTAGAGATAGTTATTCTTTCAGATGGACTGTCGTGAATGCAACGTTCTGTGGGAGATCTGAGTAGAGATAGTTATTCTTTCAGATGGACTGTCGTAAATGCAACGTTCTGTGGGAGATCTGAGTAGAGATAGTTATTCTTTCAGATGGACTGTCGTGAATGCAACGTTATGAGGGAAATCTGGATTCAGACAGATTCCTTTAGACGGGCTGTGGTGAATGCAACGTTCTATGAGAGATCTGGGTAGAGACAGAGATTCTTTCAGACAGGCTGTTGTGAATGGAACATTCTTCAAAGGACATGCGACCTGATGATAGTTCGAGAAAAGAAATACATCTGTGCACGGATTGTATCATAAATAGAATGTTTTCATGATCACGGATCATAAATAGAATGTTTTCAAGATCACGGATCATAAATAGAATGTTTTCATGATCACGGATCATAAATAGAGTGTTTTCATGATCACGGATCATAAATAGAGTGTTTTCATGATCACGGATCATAAATAGAATGTTTTCATGATCAATTCCTCTCTTCTATGTATTCGGGTATTATTTTCATATCTTGGAAGCACAATAGATCAAGAGGGAGACACAGAGAAAGAATTTAGAACCAGAATAGTGAAGGCACTAACGACTTTCAGAAAACTTAATAAAATATGGAAATCAAAATGACTAAGCACAAAAATAAAGCTCAGGATTTTCAAATCAAATGTGTTATCAACTCTTAATTATGCATGCGTGAGTGGAGAGCTGGAAAACAACTAAAGAAATTGATTGAAAATGAATTAGATGCATTTGAAAACTGATTACTTTGGAAAATACTTCGTTTGCCAGGGAATGAACTCAATACTAGTGCTGAAATAAGAGAAAGACAAAGCATACAAAAATATAGTCAAGAGAAGAAGTAAGTATTATTTACAGAATGAGTGGAATGTACTGAGAACATCTTTATCCATAAGTGCTACCAAATTTCCAGAATGTAACTAAAATGCCACTTTGAGATGAAAGCAAACAACTTGTATATCAACTTTGATCATTTCTTGCAGTGTATCAATCCTTCCATGTAACAGTAAGATGTATAGTTATGGTTACGGAAGGCCCCGGTATCACTTCAAACGAATTAAAATCCATAATTACTCAACCGCCTGTGCCAGTGATTTCATCCGAAATAATACCTCATCTCCAAAACAAAGAAAGTAAGATGTAAGGGTTCCCTAAAATTAATTTAAATTATTTTATTTTTAATTAATTAATTTACATTTTAAATTTTAAATGTTTATATATAAGAAGTAAAGGTTCCATAAAATTAATTTAAATTAATTTAAATTATTTTATTTTAATTAATTAATTTATTTTATTTATTTAAATTTGTATATATAAGAAGTAAAGGTTCCCTACACAGCTTCATAAGAATTTGGAGAATATGGTGTTAGTGATCACATTTTCACAGGGCCAATGGCATGTTTTTGGGGGTGATGTGGACAGTAATACACCAGAACGTCTTTACTTCACAGAAAAAAACCCTGGTACCCATTTTTTGAGATTGGGTGAACTCCAGGGCCTTGTCAATCTGGCACTTCTGGGAATTTAATTCAACTCCTTCTGATCAGGAGTGAGAGCTCTAACCAATCAACCACCAAGGCTCCTCCCATGTATGGAGGCTGTGACAAATTTTCCCATTTTCCATGTATGGAGGCTGTATCAAATTTTCCCATTTTCCATGTATGGAGGCTGTGTCAAATTTTCCCATTTTCCATGCATGGAGGCTGTGTCAAATTTTCCCATTTTCCATGTATGGAGACTGTGTCAAATTTTCCCATTTTCCATGTATGGAGGCTGTGTCAAATTTTCCCATTTTCCATGTATGGAGACTATGTCAAATTTTCCCATTCTCCGTGTAGGGACATTATTTACAATTTTTCCACGTATGAAGGTCGTGATAGCATAGACAGAGAAATGCTTTGGAAGTTGTTGGATCATTAAGGAATCTCCACAAAGTGTATTAACCTGATAAAAAACAACGTATGAAGGAATGAAATGTTGTGTGGTGCATGAAGGGCAGCTTACAGAAGAATTTGAAATAAGAACAGGAGTAAGGCAAGGATTCCTTCTATCTCCATTTCTCTTTCTGCTGGCCATAGATTGGATTATGAGAATAAGGCAAAACAGAAATGGAATCCAGTGGTCACTGACCAAGCAACTTGACGACTTAAACTTTGCTGATGATATAGCTCTCCTATCACATAATCATCAACAGATGCAAAATAGAATGAGCAAACTTGATAATAGATCACGATAGCTGAGACTGAAAATAAATATAGATAATACAAAAATCATAAGAATTAATGCAGTTGGCAATAACCAAATAACAATAGGAGAAATACCTCTATCTATCTATTGACCTTTCGAGTCGTGTCTGGCCCATAGGGCATACATAGACCCAGATGCTCTTTCTCTTCTTCTAATTTTTTTTTTCTAATAGTCTCAATCCTTGCAAAAAACATTTATCAAATCTTCCCACTTGTCTCTGTTCTGTGCAAGCATCTCAATCTCACTGAGGAAGTCGATTCCTGCTGCCTTTGCCTCTCTGATCAGTGTTCTTCTCAGTGTCTCGCTGGGTCAGCCTCTTTTCCTCCTACCTGTTGTTTCCCACATGAAGGCTTGCTTTGCTATTTGGTTATTATTTCTTCTTTTCACATGTCCAACATATGTCCATCGTCTTTTATTGATTATTGAAGATATTAGTTGTTGATTGGCGATTTCTCTAATTCCCTCGTTTGTTTTGAATTCCTTCACGCTATACCAAGTATTTTCCTTAAACATTTATTTTCATATGCTTTCTTGTCTCTTGTTGTTTTCCAGCTCTCGTGTGCATATGTAAGGGTTGATAGTACGTTTTATTTGAACAGTCTAAGTTTTGTTTTTGTGCTGATGAGTTTTGATTTCCACATCTTTTCAAGGCTTTTGAAAGACATTGTTGCTTTAGATATTCTGATTATAATATCATTACTTGTTTTTCCTTCCCGATCAATGTGACTTCCAAGGCAGACAAAGTGATTAATCTCTGCAACTGTTTTGTTTTCCATGTATATTCTGTCATGACTTTATCCTTGTCATAATTGATCTTAAGCCCAATTTTGCTGGCTATTGATGATAGTTCATTTGTGTTTTCCTGCATTGTTTTTAGAAATACCTCTACTAGATGTCAAATCTTACATTTATTAGTATCTGCAGTAGCATTAACAATGAAAGAGGAACAGAGAATGATACCAGAATAAGGATACAACAAAGCAAGAGGAGCCTTATTTGCACTAGGAAACATGGAAATCCAAAGAAATTAGGTTAAATATAAAAATAAATATCTTAAAATCCAATGTTAAGTCAGTCCTATGATATGACTGTGAAACATGGAGAACAACAACAATGGCAATCACAAAGATACAAACCTTAATTAATGGATGCTTGTGCAGAATAAAAGGATGGAAATGGTAGGACAAAATCACTAACTTAGAACTATGGAAAAGTACTATATATATATAGTCAAATACCAGTGGTCAAAGAGATATAACGAATATGGGTAAATTGTTACATTTTGCCATGTTTAGGTAAATTGTTACATTTTGCCATGTTTAGGTAAATTATTACATTTTTCCATGTTAGGTAAATTGTTACATTTTGCCATGTTTAGGTAAATTATTACATTTTTCCATGTTAGGTAAATTGTTACATTTTTCTAAGTATAGGTAAATTATTTAATTTTTCCAAGTTTTGGTAAATTGTTACATTTTTCCATGTTTAGGTAAATTGTTACATTTTTCCATGTTTAGGTAAATTGTTACATTTTGCCATGTTTAGGTAAATTGTTACATTTTTCCATGTTTAGGTAAATTGTTACATTTTTCCATGTTTAGGTAAATTGTTACACTTTACCATGTATGAAGGTTGTGTTAAAATTTCTCATGTACTTAACTGGTGTTAAATGTTCCCATGTACAAAGGTTGTGTTAAAATTTCTCATGTACTTAACTGGTGTTAAATGTTCCCATGTACAAAGGTTGTGTTAAAATTTCTCATGTACTTAACTGGTGTTAAATGTTCCCATGTATTAAGACTGTTTAAATTTTCACATAAGAAAATGAAAGAAAAAGAAAGAACTGTCATAGCCCATGAAATCATTTAGATAAATTGTGTTGGTGCCAATATTTCTTTAACACCTGCTCATTAAAAAGATATTCTGGTCAACACTACATCATTGCAGTATTTCTTTCCCTGAAAAATCTGGCACCGGTCTTCTTGTCTTGGTCAGCTCAAACCTACAGAAGTTATATATCTATAGTGTTACATTTGTACAGTGTTATATTTTATGTCCTGTACTGTATTTCATTTTTCTACAAGTAAAACTCTTGTAACACTGTACAATGATAACAGTAAAATGGAAATTCTATAAATAACACTAATACAGCACAAAAGGAGTCTGTAGAAATGTGGTTTTACAGAAGAATGTTGAGAGTACCATGGGCAGCTAAGAAGAGTAATGAAGATGTTATGAGAGAGGTCAAAGCAAAAAGAGAGCTAATTTCCAATATTAGGAAGAAACAATCATCATTTTTTGGCCATGTAATGAGAAGAGAACAACTGGAAAAATTGAGGGACGAAGAGATAGAGGGAAGCAAAGAGAAAAAATAACAGACAGCATAAGAGAATGGCTTGGCAGAAGGTCGACAACAGAAATGATAAAATAAATAGCTGCCGAGATCGAAAGTTGTGGAGAGACATGATCACCTACGCCAGCAGGCCCGGTACTTGATGATGATGATAATGATGATGACAGCACAAATTAATCCGATCTTCAGACATGACTCTCTTAGCAAGAGTTTTGACCTTTCACTAAGACAGAATTATGACACCCAAGTGTTTTCCTCTGCAAGTTTTCCTAATCTGCATGACAGCTCTTAATTCACCGGGCAAGAGAGTCAATTCTATATTTGGTCTAATTATGTTTTCCAAGTCTGTTTACTGAAAACACTCAAACGAGACGTATAGACACTTGTGGGCACTTCAAACATTTAATTAGTTGATAATACAAGTAGACACAACTATGTATGTCATGTGATAAAGTAAATAACGAGAATAATATTAATAATTATTCCCATATTAGCATGAATGAGCTGCGGGGCAATTCCTTAGTTGGCCATGCCGAGTATATTTGAGAGCAATAATCTGCAGCAAGAAAATGAGTACACCTAAGGGCAATAACTCAACCCAGACAGTGAGTAGCTTCAAATGGCTTCATTATGAGGATGTATGAGTTCTGGTTGTAAACAGTGAACCAGTGATAATGATGGAGGAGACCATAAATGTGCTTGTGATAGTGAACTACAAAGAAATGGAAGCAGCAATAAAATATTTTGCTGAGAACTCAAGAGCGAAGAATGAGACCCATCAAGACACAACATGAGAATAAAAACATCAAAATTAATCAAACCAGAAACAGACGAGTTTCAGATACAACCAAAATAATGAATTATGTGATTGGCAAATTTGCAAAGACCACAGGGCAACATAACATAGTATGCAACTGAAGATGAATGATATCTTTCATCATATACTAAAAGAGATTGAGCACCTATGGGCCTGATAGTAGTGTAATAATGGTTTCCACTAACAGAATACTTGAATGTTAAAAATATACTCTCACATTCTTAAACAATGACAATTTACTTACAGACATTATTATCAACCATTGCAAATATTGGTGAATATAAAATACACATTTTAAGAGCATTTTGAGTTATATGTATCTTGAAAGATCAACTTGAGTAATTAAAAACGGTGAATGCAAACTTAACAGAAATGTATGTTCAAAGTGAATTAATCAAATCATATGACTTAATAAGCATAACAATGATAATCTTAACAGATGGTTAAAAGAAGAAAAAAAGAATGAAGAAATTTATTTTAACATCATGTGATCTGAAATGAAACAAAGATTGTCAGACAAAAACAGTCCTGAATCTCTGTTATTTGTGTCGCCCTAAGCTCAAAAGAGCAACAGATAAAGAGATCTGAAATGAGTTATACTAATTAGACTTACAACATTTTTGTAAATTTCTCAATTACTATCCTTGGCTTGCTTCACAAGGCTCTATATGGCATGACAAGGATTATGGTTGTTGCAGTATAATAAATGATTGTTGTTACTATGGAGCTTTGTCTAATTTTGTGAAGACATGGATCATTCATCCACAGAGAAGATGTTTCCAGGCTTTTATCTGGCCACAACTGCTATAAAATGATCATAGTGTTACATTGGCATACATAATGAATTGTTGTCTTGAAAACAGGAAACAGTCTAATAGATATAAGATCAGAAATGAAGAACTGAGAAAAATTGAGGAATAATTCCTGCCATGGAAAACATAAAGAAACAACAGATAAAATGGTTTGGCCATGTGATTAGGTAGAAAGATCAAAACACCACAGAGTGAGCCTTCAATAAATGTTGCGAGAACACCAGACCTAAGGGCTGATGACGAAAAAGATGGATTGATGGAATATTAGAAACTAGGAAACATAACAACAGAAGAGCAAAAGACTGCAAATTATATCTCCCCTCAACACCATAAGGCAAATGAGGAAGGAAAGGAGAAGGAGATGAATTGCTAAGAATGAAAAGAATCACGTATTCAATAGAATCAATTTCCATTTGGAATTTACAATATTAAAAATGTTTCCAGCAAATGTACAAAACAAACAAATCTTACCTAGGCTGTCAATGCTTTTGTAGCAAGAAAGACTAGCAATTTGGAAGTCACAGAGTTAATTAATCCAAAATGAAAGTTATAACTGTGATGTTAGAGTCAGATTTCTGATCAATCACATTCAATGTTATGTAGCTGTGGAGACAAACACGTTTCAGTCAAAATTGAAAGCAACTGAGTTAAAGAAATCAGCTGTGATTTTAAATAACAAAATTATATAATTACTATTATATCCTTATAAAACTACTAATGACAAGCAAAAAATATGGATTAGACATGAATATCAAAAAGGCTAAAACTATGATCATTGAACAAAGAAAATACTCAAAACCTACAAGTGGATATAAAAATTTAAGGAATAGACTTGGAGACAGTTCAGAGCTACAACTACCTTGGACATATTATAACCAGTGATGGAAAATGTAAAACTGAAATAAACAAAAGAATAGGAATGGCAAAAAGTATTTTAATTATTGAAAACTAAACACACTTAACTTGACAGCTGACTTCATGTGCGAGTTTGGAATCCTACTCTGATTGAGTCCTGATCGCAGAGAGAGAGAAAACTATACTAACCTCAAAACATATAATACCAGGGCTAAAACTAAGAATAGCAAAATGTTACATCTTCTCAATATTCCTATATGGTGGAAAAACATGGACATTAGACAAGAAAAAAGGACACACAATTTAAGCTTTTGAAATGTGGATTTATAGAAGAATAGGTAGAATTGGATGGAAAAAAAATATTTAAAATGAAGTCTTATCTATCTATCTATCTATTGACCTTTCGAGCCGTAACCGGCCCATAGGGCGTAGACCAAGATACACCTTCTCCTATATGAATTTTTGTTCTAGCAGTTTTCTTTTAAAGATATTTTATCAAATCTCGCCATCTGTCTCTGTTCTGTGCAAGCAGTTCTATCTCATTGAGGGAGCCGATTCCTGCTGCTCTTGCCTCTCTCATCAATGTTCTTTTCAGTGTCTCCCTGGGTCTTATCTGTATCAGGTCTACGTTTCATTAACAACATCGTTTTTACGATAGTGGCTTGTTAAACCTCTGATCAACGGAAGTCTTAAAATGACTAAAAATGAAAAGAGAACTACTAAACACAATTCAAACAAGACAAATGAGATTTTTGGGGCATATTAAAAGACACAGCAACCTACTAAAAGTAAGCTTGGAAGGGAAAAAAACAAGGTAAAAGAGGCAGAGGCAGACCAAGACTGACATGGGTGAGTAACATCAAAAGATGGACAAGTCAGCCTATGACAATCTGCACCATCAAAGCAAGAGACAGAGTGGAATGTCACTCCATGGCTTCAATGCGGAGACAGCGCTCAATGAATCTTAAAAGAGGAGGTAATACAGCAATTAACTCCATAACAAAGGTGAGAGCAGCTGATTTCAACAGCACACCAACTGAATATACACAAAGAGGTGGAGACCACTTGGTCAATGCCATAACAAGTATCTGCAATAAAAGCTGGTTTCTAGGAGCATGACCAACATTTCGGACACAGCCACTAATCATCACCATTTATAAAAAGAGAATATAAAACTTTGTGACATTGATTCTATTATTAGTCTTCAGTCACTCAAGTATCATTATCATCAAATATTGTGCCTGCTGGCATAGGTGATCATGTCTCTCCACAACTTTCATGACTGATTTCATGTCCCTGACCCAGAATCTGTGTCTGATTTCATGTCCCTGGCCCAGAATCAATGTTTAATCATATCTCTCTGACCCAGAATTAATGTTTAATCATATCTCTCTGACCCAGAATTAATGTTTAATCATATCTCTCTGACCCAGAATTAATGTTTAATCATATCTCTCTGACCCAGAATCAATGTTTAATCATATCTCTCTGACCCAGAATCAATGTTTAATCATATCTCTCTGACCCAGAATTAATGTTTAATCATATCTCTCTGACCCAGAATCAATGTTTAATCATATCTCTCTGACCCAGAATTAATGTTTAATCATATCTCTCTGACCCAGAATTAATGTCTAGTGTTATCTTTCTGACCCACAATCAGTGTTTGGTGTTATATTCTTGACCAAGAATCGGTGTCAAAAAGAACTAAATTTAAAAAAGAGATAATGTCAAGGTAATTTATATGTCACAAAAAATGCATTGCTATTAAAACAAACCATTGTATACACACATAAGTAAACAAAATTCTAACTAAACGATCTGGTCATGCCTCATATTTGCAGAATGAGAACAGACCAGCCAACAAAAACGACATATAAAGTGAGGCAGCATATACTTCTATCTACATAGTAATATAACCGTTTATAACCCAAACTCACATCGGAATCAATGGTTACATTATCTGTTTAAGATAATCAACTTCTTTCCTATATGCTCTCACATACATATCGGATCGTATCCATGTTTTTATTCTTTCTTCTACAATCAACCATTGTTTGTGTTTCAGTACACTCACACCACTGTATTATATAAAATATGATGATTCATGAAGCAAGAGTTGAGTATCAAACTGAAACTCAAAATGTCAGTTATTGAGTATAAATCATAAATGATAACCATACTACAAATCATTTGGTATATACGAAACCCTGCACGTGATAACTTACTTAAAGTTAAAACAATAAAAATAAAGTGCCTGTGACGACAATATATCACAATTTCATAGATTAAATATTACAAACAATTTCAATAATAAATATAATTATATAATATGCGCTATATGCGATAGAGATATTGATTGCAATATAAATTATATAAACAAAACGAACAACAGCTGCAACGCTTTATAATTGTGCACACAAATAAACAGACGCACTTACCATAAACAAACCATCAACTCAGGGAGACCCCCATATATTTTATATAATTTTATGTACACAAAAGTTTGCGGAAGTTATCGAGTTTTTGCACCCCCTTTATCGATTACTACAGTCCAATCGGTTACATAAGTGTGTTTGTTTAAAATAAAAAAAAGACCAATGTCATAATTATTACGACACAAATATTAAAATTTTATTGGACCCTCATGTATCAATGTAACAGTGGTTGTTTTAATATATCTGTATATAATGTTTTGATAGAGAGTAGGTATTTCTTCATTTCAGCTTCATTTTTGGATTTTAAAAAAAGTTTACAATTACTTGAATTCATGTTAATCTTACATTTATATTTTTAGTTCAAAGGTCATAAATAGCGATTTATTTGTTGTGTACTTTGGTCTTGGTGAAAGTTGAGGAGAAAGAAAGAGCTTTCATTGATTTTGTTGTGATTCATTCACAGATTGCAGGTGTTCAAATAGTGTTCATCAAGTCAGGTTTGCTGAGGTTTGAGCAGAACTAAAATGTCCAAGAAAACGGTCGAGTTTTTCTACGATGTGGTGTCGCCGTATTCTTGGTTTGCATTTGAAGTGAGTTACACAAACGTACCGTATTATGCCGTATAGTGTGTATAAATTACATTATACTCTTATACTAATGACTAATGTATATTGTATATACTTGCGGCTTACCCGGCGTAGTTTAATATCTATCTATCTATCTATTGTCCTTTCGAGCCGAAGACGGCACATAGGGCAGGAGCCACAATCTCAAAAACAGAAACCTTGCGTACCAAAATGGTAATTTTTTTTTTATTATCATTATCATGTTTGTTTTTGTGACTACAATACGAGCCCCCTCATGCCTGTCATTTTTTAGTACGTTTTTATGAATATATAATATATTCATAATAAATGTGTTATTGTTATAAAGTTATAATTATTGTTATTATTATTTGCTTTAATTTAAGGATAATTAGACTAATTTAATTAATTATAGTTAGTGAAAGAAACTGGTTTGGTATGATTGCCCAGCCTATTGACTTAATCAAATATTATTATTGTGCTTTACTTGCGTATGTGTGTGTGTTAAAAGATTTTTACAAATAATGAAACATATACAATGATACAATAACAAACATGTGTCTACTATAGAACACAAAAATAAATGTGAACAAAACTATAGGTAAATAGAATACCGAAAACATACATTCATTCAGTGAGTAATACAAAGACCGTAGCCATACAATTTAAACTTGAAACATACAACAGTAGTGTTCGACAGTTATAAGATGTAGCCGAATGAACTTTGCACCTCAGCATACAGAGAGAATTGTTAGACAGGGCTGTGTTATGTTCTTTATATACTCTGAGAAGATCTTTTAAAATGTCATGGAAATGCTGAGTTTGAACATCAATAGAAATATAATAAACAATCTTACAATCTAAAACATATATCAATTGACACTGAACAACTGACAGAAAGTCCAGAAGAATTAGGCCTACAATAATTCATCATCAGGTTGCATGTCCTTTGCAGAATGTTGCACACCCCATGTTGACCACAGCCCATCTGAAAGAATCTCTGTCTCTTGCCAGATCTCTCACTTCTTCTCTTGTCATGTTCAAGGTCTCTTTGGCGTCTTGAAACCACCTTCTTCTTGGTCTGCCCTGATGCGTCGCCCAAAACCATCCCTTCCATTATGTTCTTTACAGTCTGCTGTGTCTTTTGACATGGCCATTGTATTTTAATTTCCTGTATAGAATGGTGTTTATAAGCCAGTTCTTTTTAATGTTTATTTCTTTTAATGTCTTCATTGCTTTTTTTTTTCATTATCCAAAGTATCTTAAATATTTTTCCGTAGCCTTTTATTTGTAGCATTTTGTCCTGCCATTTCCATTCTTTTATTCTGCACAAGCATCTATTAATGAAGATCTGTATCTTCATGATTGTCATTTTTGTTGTTCTCCATGTTTCACAGCCATGCAATAGGACTGGCTTTACAATGATTGTATTGTACTTGTAAATAAGAAAACAAACTGATTCATTCAAAAATAATGCAGATGAAAGAGAGTGAAAAGAAAACAATATTTGAAGACATCAAAACTGTTGTCTAAAATATGATGAAAGAAGAAGAGCATATGTTTGATGTGACAGAAGCATACTATTTGTCACAGAGACATACTGTTTATCACAGAGACATAATGCTTGTCACAGAGACATACTGTTTGTCACAGAAGCACACTACTTGTTGTAGAGGCACATTACTTTTTAAAGAAGCAAAATGCTTGTTTAAGTGGCATATTACTTGTTACAGAGGCATACTGCTTGGTTAAGTGGCATATTACTTGTTACAGAGGCATATTACTTGTTACAGAAGCATACTGCTTGTTTAAGTGGCACATTACTTGTCACAGAGGCATACTGCTTGTTTAAGTGGCACATTACTTGTCACAGAGGCATACTGCTTGTTTAAGTGGCACATTACTTGTCACAGAGGCATACTGCTTGTTTAAGTGGCACATTACTTGTAACAGAGGCATACTGCTTGTTTAAGTGGCATATTACTTGTTACAGAGACATACTGCTTGTTTAAGTGGCATATTACTTGTTACAGGCTTACTGCTTGTTTAAGTGGCACATTACTTGTTACAGAGGCATACTGCTTGTTTAAGTGGCACATTACTTGTTACAGAGGCATACTGCTTGTTTAAGTGGCACATTACTTGTTACAGGCTTACTGCTTGTTTAAGTGGCACATTACTTGTTACAGAGGCATACTGCTTGTTTAAGTGGCACATTACTTGTTACAGAGGCATACTGCTTGTTTAAGTGGCACATTACTTGTCACAGAGGCATACTGCTTGTTTAAGTGGCACATTACTTGTTACAGAGGCATACTGCTTGTTTAAGTGGCACATTACTTGTTACAGAGGCATACTGCTTGTTTAAGTGGCACATTACTTGTTACAGAGACATACTACTTGTTTAAGTGGCATATTACTTGTCACAGAGGCATACTGCTTGTTTAAGTGGCACATTTCTTGTTACAGAGGCATACTGCTTGTTTAAGTGGCACATTACTTGTTACATTGGCATACTGCTTGTTTAAGTGGCACATTACTTGTTACAGAGGCGTACTGCTTGTTTAAGTGGCACATTACTTGTTACAGAGGCATACTGCTTGTTTAAGTGGCACATTACTTGTTACAGAGACATACTACTTGTTTAAGTGGCATATTACTTGTCACAGAGGCATACTGCTTGTTTAAGTGGCACATTACTTGTTACAGAGGCATACTGCTTGTTTAAGTGGCACATTACTTGTTACAGAGGCATACTGCTTGTTTAAGTGGCATATTACTTGTTACAGAGGCATACTGCTTGTTTAAGTGGCATATTACTTGTCACAGAGGCATACTGCTTGTTTAAGTGGCACATTACTTGTTACAGAGGCATACTGCTTGTTTAAGTGGCACATTACTTGTTACAGAGGCATACTGCTTGTTTAAGTGGCATATTACTTGTTACAGAGGCATACTGCTTGTTTAAGTGGCATATTACTTTTTAAAGAGGCAAAATGCTTGTTACAGAGGCAAACTACTTGTCACAGAGGCATACTGCTTATTAGCAAGAAGAGCCCTATTAATGATCTTCTGAGGAAAACCTGACCACTACAGACTTTGCATAAATACTGCATGTACAACAAACAAATAATGAATTGAACAAACAGATATGTTTTGGGGACAAATAATCAAAGCATGTCCTTTAGGACTGCCTGTTGTACAAGAGAAGAAGTGTAATGACATTATCTTTCCTACATTTCTATAAATGACAAACTTTATGGGACAAAAAAAAGACTCTCACTGTAGTCTTTCATACACATTATACATGTAATAGCTTACGTAGAGATTCATTGTGGAATGAACAAAGACAATGGTGAATGTCATACACAATTATTAACATCACCAATGATCTGTATGATGGCTTTCATGCACATTTTGCACAAAGGGACAGGTTTAGGTGAATGGTTCCAGAATGATGCTGGAGTGAAACAAGGATGTATTTTGCTATCTATTTCAGAATGCAGAAATGCTGTACAGGTAACAAAAGGATGGACACTTGAATCTCAATTGGAGGATCTTGATTTTCTGGATGATGTTGGAAGAGAAATCTTTGTTTGCTCTTCGTGTATTTTTTAAAATATTATCTTTATATATTTTTTATATTGTATTTTTTCTCTAGCAAGAGGTAATTTCAGGTCAATGTTTCATTAACAAAATCGTTTTTACGATAGCGGCTTGTTAAACCTCTGATCAACGGTTCTACACCAAGCCGGAGAAATTAGGGTTTAGAAAAGGGAGAAGCTGCTTTGACCACATTTTTACTCTACGACTTATGTTGGAGGAACACATTGAAAAGAACAACCTTTTGTACTTAACTTCATCGACTTCAAAAAAGCATTTGACAGTATTCATAGAGATTCTTTGTGGAAAATTCTGAAGCAATATGGCTTACCATAAAAAATCATAAATATTATTAAAGACATGTATGATGGTTACACATGTGCAGTTCAAACAAAGGAAGGACTGAGCGAATGTTTCCCAATAGAAACTGGGCTTAAACAAGGATGTATATTATTGCCCTTGTTATTTGGAGTTGTTATGGACTTCATAATGAAGAAATGCTGCACTGGTAATAAAGGCATCGAATGGATACAAGGAGACCATTTGGAGGACCTCGACTTTGCTGATGACATAGTTCTCATGAGCAGTCAGATAAAAACGATGCAGGAAAATACAAATGAACTATCATCAATAGCCAGTAAAATTGGGCTTGAGATCAATCATGAAAAGACTAAAGTCATGAAAAGCTTAATTCCAATAGACGACAAAATATACATGGGAAACAAACCAGTGAAAGAGATCGATCACTTTATCTATCTTGGAGGTCACATTGATCGGGAAAGGGATACAAGCAAAGAAAATAGAATCAGAATAGCTAAAGCAGCAATGTCTTTCAGAAGCCTTGAAAAGTTGTGGAAATCAAAACTCATCAACACAAACACAAAACTTAGACTATTTAAATCAAATGTACTATCAACCCTTACGTATGCATGTGAAAGCTGGAAAACTAACAAGAGACATAGAAACAAAGTTTAATGCATTCGAAAATAAATGTCTAAGGAAAATACTTGGTATAGCGTGGAACGAATTCAAAACAAACAAGGAAATTAGAGACATCGCCAATCTACCACTAATATCTTCAGTAATAAAGAAAAGATGATGGTCATATGTTGGACATGTGATGAGAAGAGATAATAACCGAATAGCAAAGCAAGCCCTCATGTGGGAAACAACAGGTAAGAGGAAAAGAGGAAGACCCAGAGCGACACTGAGAAGAACATTGATCAGAGAGGCAAGAGCAGCAGGAATCGACTCCCTCAATGAGATAGAGATGCTGGCACAGAACAGAGACAAATAGCGAGATTTGATAAAATATCTTTAAAAGAATTGGAAACTGCTAGAACAAAAATTCAGATAAGAGAAGGAGTATCTTGGTCTACACCCTATGGGCCGGCTACGGCTCGAAAGGTCAATAGATAGATAGAGGTAATTTAATGTTAACGAAAATGTTTTTTTTTTAAATTTTTTAAGGTGCTGTCAAGATACCAGACACGATGGAACATTGCTCTTAAATTACGGCCCTTTTTTCTAGGAGGAATTATGCATGGATCAGGTTAAGTCTTTAGGATTATCACTATTATGTGCCATGACATATTACGTGTAACTCCTTCCATAGCCATCTGTCTTTTGAATATTTCATTTGCTGTTTGTTTTCAATATTCAGATATATGTTTTCTGTAATTCATTTGCTGTTTGTTTTCAAATGTTCCATTATTTTTATTTTGTAATTCATTAGCTGTTTGTTTTCAAAATTCAAATATTTGTTTTCTGTAATTCATTTGCTGTTTGTTTTCAAATGTTCCGTTATTTTTATTTTGTAATTCATTTGCTGTTTGTTTTCAAAATTCAGATATTTGTTTTCTGTAATTCATTTGCTGTTTGTTTTCAATATTCAGATATTTGTTTTCTGTAATTCATTTGCTGTATGTTTTCAATATTCAGATATTTGTTTTCAGTAATTCATTTGCTGTTTGTTTTCAATATTCAGATACTTGTTTTCTGTAATTCATTTGCTGTTTGGTTTCAACAATTCGGTTGTTAATTTATTTCATTTCAGTATTTCATGATCTGCTAGCTTTAATTTTTACATGTTTAGATACAGTAAATGAATGTGCTCAGAATTCCAGGAAAAAAATCTGTCAAATTTGTGATCTTTTAAAAGACATAAATCTTACATCAAACCAAATATTTGAGCAGCTATCCCCTATACTTCAACTCATAGAAAATACCTATTACCACCAAAAAATATCTTTAAAAAAAAAAAAAAGTAAAGTACCCCCGTCACGCCAAGTGGCGTATAGGGAATATGGTGTTAGTGACCATAAATTTTACAGACCTTTAGCACATGATTTTTGAGGTAATGTGGTCGGTATTACGCCTGTGCCACTTTACTTTCACAGAAAAAAAATCTGTTACCCTTTAAAGGCTGGGTGAACCCGGAAGCCGTCGGTCGGGATCGAACCCTACCTCTTGTTCTTTTTAGTCCAGTTCACTAACCACTAAGCTATTGTGGCTCCCAAAAAAAAAATATCTTATACAGAGTATATTCATTCCAACGCTGTGCTACCAGTGCCAAAAAATATGGTCACTTGTGATTATGCATAAAGGAAAGCATGTCACCAGAGAGATGGCATTTCTGAGAAAAGCATTTGGGGTGACCAGAAAAAACAGCATCACAAATGAGATTATAAGAGAAAGAGTTGGCATTGAACTAATCCTAAGCTACATACAGAAACAACAGTTAAACTGGTTTGCTCATCTAAAAAGGAGTGCCATGTGATTTCTTACCGTACAAAGCAGATATTAGGAGAGAAGAAGAGCAAGAGGCAGACCCAAAGTAAGATGGAGAGACAACAAAGAAACTCTACAACAACATCAATTGGCAATGACTGAAGCCACCAAAGGGTGAGAATCAGAACTTTGTATCTACCTCCACCCCAAACAGGTACAAGAGGAAGTGAAGAAAGAGAAAGAAGAATCATACACAAAACATATTCTCAAGACCAAAAGAAAAGTATATAAAACAAACGATGAGACAGCTGTGAGTATATCTTGACAATAGTAGAATTGTTAGTAATGGGTAATGACCATCTTATTGTGTAGCCTTCTGTGTATAGAACGCATCAGAACTAGACGCATCAAGTTTAATTTAGTCAACAGATCATCTTCATTGTACAATGGACTACTCTATAGTGCTCAGATTCCCTCCTCATTGTGAAGCACACCCACTATATACTAGTGAAAGCATTGAAGATGGCTTCATGTGAGATGCGCAAACTCTGTAGCACCAGTGAAAACATTTACAAGAAAGAACAAGAACTATCAATAACCTAATACCAACAAGGTTAAACATTGTTAATGTGCTCTTACATACAACAGGCAACAAAGCACCAGCACTTGTCCCCTCCAAGTCTGTGTACATGCTTCAAGATGTGGCTCGACTTGGGAAATACTTTGATGTTCCAATTAAGCTTCCAAAGGTACAAATAGTGTCCACAGTTTACATATGCCATGTTGTTGTTGTTTACGGTCATCATTCCTGCACAACAGACAAACCCATACCCATAGGTGTGTTCTGATATTCCTCTCCCTCCTCCCCCCCCCCATCCCCCCCACACTCGACAATCTCCAGAAAATCCTGGGAGAACCGTGACACACATGCACAAACTCTGTAGCACAGGTCAAAGACCTTAACAAGAAAGAACAAGAAGTATCAATAACCTAATACCAAGAAGGTTAAACCATTATTAATGTGCTCTTGCATACAACAGGCAACAAGCCACCAGGAGTTGTGCCATCCAAGTCCCAGTACATGTTTCAAGATGTGTCTCGGCTTGGGAGATACTTTGATGTTCCAATTAAGTACCCAAAGGTACATATACTTTCTACAGTCAACATATGTCATATTGTCGTTGTTTAAGATCATCACGAATCCATAGGTGTTCTGATATCTCTCTCAAGAATCTCAAGTAAATCTGAGGAGAACCCTCACTCATGTGCACACACTCTGCAGCACTGCATGAGATCCTCGGTGTGGCCAGGTTTTTGCTGACAATTTTGCCCAAGCAGCAACCACATTTTATGGCCTACTTTTTTCAATTTAAACTGCCAAGGGTTCTTTAATGTGTACGAGTGCATATAAATACTGTCACCTGTAATATAGTTAGTACCTGTTTAAGAGTTATTACCTGTAGCAGTACTTTCAATATAACCCTTTGACTTTTGAAATACAAACTCAGAATCACACTTTGTCTGCTGTGGAGAAATTAAACATCAATTTCATCATTAAATAGTTTTTATTAATTTTATCTTCATCTTTCCTTCCTCATCTACCTTTCAGTGTCAAGGAGAGATATAATTTTGTGATCTTTTGCTCTCCTGTTGCTCTCTGCTGGTGTTATGTTTCCTAGTGTTTCTAATATTTCCTTGATCTACCTTTTACATAACTTACCCAGGGATCTGACATTCTTACAACATTTATTGAAGACTCATTGTGTTGTTTGAGATTAAATGTCTGAGAAAAGCACTTGGAGTGATCAGAATAGAGAGAATCAGAAATGATATTAAAAGAGAAAGAGTAGGCATTGAGTCAATACTAAGCTACATATAGAAACCACAGACTGGTGTACATATCTAGAATTGGGAGCTGCGATAGCTCATAGGGAGCCGCGATAGCTCAGTGGTTAGTGAACTGGACTACAAAGTACAAGAGGTAGGGTTTGATCCCAGCCGACGGCTTCCAGTTCACCCAGTCTTTAATGGGTACCGGATTTTTTCTGGGAAAGTAAAGCAGCATGGGCATAATACTGACCCCATTACCCCAAAAATCATGTGCAGAGGGTCTGTAAAATTTGTGGTCACTAACACCATATTTCCTATATGCCACTTGGCGTGACAGGCTCTTAACTTTTTTTTTTTTCATCATATGTTAGGATTAGGAGAGGAGAAGAGAGATAAGCAAGAGGCAGGCCCAGAGAAAGCTGGACAGACACCATCAAAGAAGTGCTACAACATCATCATTTGACAATGAGTGAAGCTACCTAAAACGTTTAGAACTACAGTCCCCACTTTATATTGGATTCATAGATTCGAAAAGGCATTTGATAGTTTAGACAGAAGAATGCTTTGGAAGTTGCTGAGTCATTATGGAATCCCCATAAAGTTTATTAAACTGAAAAGAACAATGTATGAAGGAATGAAATGTAGTGTGGTGCATGAAGGACAGCTTACAGAAGCATTCGAAATAAAAACAGGAGTATGGCAGGGATGCCTTCTATCTCCATTTCTTTTTCTGCTGGCCATAGATTGGATTATGAAAATAACTCAAAACAACAGAAATGGGATCCAGTGGTCACTGACCAAACAACTTGATGATTTAGACTTTGCTGATGACATAGCTCTCCTATCACACAACCATCAACAGATGCAAGATAAAATGAGCATACTTGATGAGAGATCACAACAGATGGGATTAAAAATAAATAGAGATAAGACCAAAATTATGAGAATTAATGCAGTTGGCAATAACCAATAAAAATAGGAAAAATACCTCTACTAGACGTACAATCTTACATATATCTGGGCAGTAATATAGATAAAGAGGGAGGAACAGAAAATGATACCAAAATAAGGATATCAAAAGCAAGAGGAGCATTTGTTGCACTGGGAAATATATGGAAATCCAAAGAAATTAGGTTAAATACTAAAATAAAAATTTTCAACTCCAATGTTAAGTCAGTCTTATTATATGGCTGTGAAACATGGAGAACAACTAAAATGACAATCATGAAGATACAGACTTTCATTAATGGATGATTACACAGGATAAAAGGATGGAAATGGCAGGACAAAATCACTAACATAGAATTATGGAAATGTACCAGTCAAATACCAGTGGATAAAGAGATACAGCGAAGACAATAGCGCAGGATAGGACACACACTGCGGAAGCCAACTGAGAGTATTACACAACAGGCCTTTTTTTGAAATCCCCAGGGAAAAAGACAAATAGGAAGACCAAGGAATTCTTGGAGAAGACAGACAGAAGCAGAGATTCTCATATCTCTCTCTTTCTCTGCGATCAACACTCAATCAGAGTAGGATTCCAGACTCTCTCATGAAGTCGGCTGTCTGTTTAAGCAAATCGATTGCCCATATAGTTTTTCTTCCAGGGAGGTGGGCGTGGACCACATTGCTCTTTTCAGGAGGAAAGCTCTTAAAAGAATGGCAAAAAACAGAACGGCTTGGAAAATGTTTGTTGAAGACCTACGCTCCAAAGGGAGCTGAAAGGCTGAAGAAGAAGAAGCTGCCTAAAGGATGAGAACCAAAACTGATGACAAAACATTTTATGTTGTTGTTTTTATGTATACAGTGGCGGAAATTACTCCAGCTTTTTTTCTTAGTTCTTTCTTTCTTGGTTCTTTCTTTGTGATCTTATTTATCAGACTATTTCCTGTTATTCATCTTAGTAGTTATATTTTTATTGTCAATGAATTGTGAATGATTGTCAACACTTGTATTATGCACATTACTCCTCTGTGTTACTGCCACCACCATATAAAACAAAATCTATTGGTAACCATATGTAGTTTTGAGACTCGCCATCTTCATTCTGATCAGTCAATATTATTTTTTTCTCTATCACTATCTTCATCTTTACCTTAATTTCAATTTCTAAACATCATAAATCCTATCAGCATCATCTATTGCCTAATTTCAAAATGTGGGCACTTGCAGAACCCAGAAGAGTTGATGTTTACCAAAGGCACACTTGTGACACAGCGATTTCTTACTGCTATAGACATGACACACCCCCAGATATTAGAGAAGGTGTCAAGAGAGCTGTGGATGCGAGCTTGGAACAGGGTAAAATCTTTCAATTTGGACCATTATCATATTGCTTTGAGAATCAGTTCCTTCAACAAGCATTAAATATTTCCTTACTTCAGTTGGCCATTATTTTATCAACCATTTTGTCACTCCATACCAGATCTTTTCTACCATCCTTGTCCTCATTTGATCATTCTCCGGGGTTTCTTCCTTTTGTGTATCCAATTAACCTCTCATAATTTTGTTTTCATTATTCTTCATTCTCTTTATTATAGAAATTTTTGTAAAGTATTTTTTCATATACATGTTTATGAGATACCAGTTTTGTACAAACAACACCTCTGCAGCTGCTACAAGAGATAAGTTACACCCACAAAGAAGTATCAATTCTGTGAGACTATAAGACTCTCATTCAGGGAGGCAAGCAGTGATTTCCTGCTATTTTATTCAGCCTCTGAAAGGTCAATGAGGAGTCAAAGGTGCCTCACAACAGCAGAGCTGGAAGCTATCTGCAATTCATAGCCAATGGCTTGTGCCAGGAACTGTGAACCAGAACCAGACCCTACTCTACTTCTTCATATGCCTAGAAACAGACAAACCAGTTTAGTCTGGCCAAGTGTTTTGGGATGAAGGGGAAAGGCAACCTGGTACCGAAAAATGTCTTGCTGAGGCACAAATATCAGTTCCACTGCAAAACTCAAGACAATGCATCTATGCTCACTTAATGTCCTTTCAAGGACAGATGATGAAGGGGTCAATCATTTCATTTAGTATTCATCATGTGAATGCCAGAAAAAGAAAGTGAGCCAAGCAGTGATTTACCCGTATTTTATTCAGTCTCTAAAAAAAAACCAATGATTGATTCACTGGTATAAATTCTACATCCATCATTATTCTTTGTCATAATAGCTTTTTGATTACTTCTCACAACTGTTCGTCACTGATACTTTAGTTGATCTGAACATTTGTGTCTTTCTAGGGAGATAAAATACAAGTGCTGAAAAATTTCCACGATTTTTAACTAAAATGCCACTTTAAGATGAAAATAGACAGCCATGTTCTGGATACTGCCATTTTTTGTTTGTGGCAGTAGGTTAATTTTGAATAGTTTTCTTTCTACCAGATGAGATTCTAGCCAGTGATAACAAGTCATATTTGCCACAAGATAAGTTGATGAACTGAAAATGACCATAAAAGTTTTAGCGAAAATACTTATCATAGCAATTTAATGGTATATTCATAGTCTATCTCTATCTATTGACCTTTCGAGCTGTAGCCAGCCCATAGGGCGTAGACCAAGATACTCCTTCTCTTATCTAACTTTTTATTCTAGCAGTTTTCAATTCTTTTAAAAATGTTTTATCAAATCTCGCCATATGTCTCTGTTCTGTACAAGCAGCTCTATCTTATTGAGGGAGCCGATTCCTGCTGCTCTTGCCTCTCTCATCAATGTTCTTCTCAGTGTCTCTCTGGGTCTTCCACTTTTTCTCTTACCTGTTGTTTCCCACATGAGGGCTTGCTTTGCTATTCGGTTATTATCTCTTCTCATCGCATGTCCAACATAAGACCATTGTCTTTTCTTTATTACTGAAAATATTGGTGGTTGATTGGCAATTTCTCTAATTTCCTCATTTGTTTTGAATTCGTTCCACGCTATACCAAGTATTTTCCTTAGACATTTATTTTCAAATGCAATAAACTTTGTTTCTATGTCTCTTGTTGTTTTCCAGCTTTCACACGCATATGTAAGGGTTGATAGTACACTTGATTTGAATAGTCTAAGTTTTATGTTTGTGCTGATGAGTTTTGATTTTCACAACTTTTCAAGGCTTCTGAAAGACATTGCTGCTTTAGCTATTCTGATTCTAATTTCTTTACTTGTATCTCCTTCTCGATCAATGTGACTTCCATATTCATAGTACTAAAGCAATTATCACAGAATTCTCATCAAATGATTTATAGCAGACCAGTTATTTTCTGTGATTTAAAAGAGTTTGTCTGAGGCTGTCAGAGAGAACAACTGTGACGCTCGCTTTCTTGGTATAGCCCATTCCAGAACTCATGCCCTCAAACTTCATAAAATTTCTCAGCAACCCCTGCATGGATTACCATGATTTTTTGCATGTTGTCTTACATTGTCCATGATGTTACAAATGTATAATTTAAAATATGCAGGTAATACAATTTACTTAAAGTGGCTGGCTCCTCTGCTCTTTGTCAATAGAGTAATTATTGTTAATCTAAAATATATAATTTATAGTAAGTGTAATGAATTTTATCTTTAGACTCATTGTAATTACTCTCGGTCCATGACCGTTTTCTTACACTTTTGAGAAATCTGGGAAAATTAAATTTTTTTAAAATTGTATGTGTTTAATGCTGACCAGTAGATGCTGTAAACATTCTATTTGATTAGTATCATTATATGCATGTTTTTAAATACCTCAAGTAAGACAAAATTAAAACCATCTGTATTTTTTTGTTTTACATATAACATCATGGCAACAAATAGTTTACCAACAAAATTTCAATAATTGAAATCTAGCAGTTATTAAGTTATAGCATTTTGAAGAGAGGCATGAGTTTTGGAATGGACTATAGCTGGTGTTATTTGTAAGCATCGTTATTACATTGACTTAGCTATAAAGCGACTATCTGTTCAATCTGCGCTTGATGTTGTCTAGTTAATTCCTCAGAGAATAGCGGTAGATGTTTGGCTCTCTGAGTTTGGGATTATAGTAATATTAGGTAGAGCACTGGCACCCTCACTTCTAGTGAAGACAATGAAAAAAATATAAGACATTTTAAAGGTTTTATGGAGCCGCGATAGCTCAGTGGTTAGTGAACTGGACTACAAAGGACAAGAGGTAGGGTTCGATCCCAACCGACGGCTTCCGGTTCACCCAGCCTTTAATGGGTACCGGATTTTTTTCTGGGAAAGTAAAGTCAGATAAAAACGATGCAGGAAAACACAAATGAACTATCATCAATAGCCAGCAAAATTGGGCTTGAGGTCAATCATACGGAAGGGGATACAAGCAAAGAAAATAGAATCAGAATAGCTAAAGCAGCAATGTCTTTCAGAAGCCTTGAAAAGTTGTGGAAATCAAAACTCATTAGCACAAACACAAAACTTAGGCTATTCAAATCAATGTACTATCAACCCTTACGTATGCGTGTGAAAGCTGGAAAACAACAAGAGATATAGAAACAAAGTTGAACGCATTCGAAAATAAATGTCTAAGGAAAATACTTGGTATAGAATGGAACGAATTCAAAACAAACGAGGAAATTAGAGAAATCGCCAATCAACCACTAATATCTTCAGTAATAAAGAAAAGACGATGGTCATACGTTGGACATGTGATGAGAAGAGATAATAATCGAATAGCAAAGCAAGCCCTCATATGGGAAACAACAGGTAAAAGAAAAAGAGGAAGACCCAGGGAGACACTGAGAAGAACATTGATGAGAGAGGCAAGAGCAACAGGAATCGGCTCCCTCAATGAGATAGAACTGCTTGCACAGAACAGAGACAGATGGCGAGATTTGATAAAATATCTTTAAAAGAAAACTGCTAGAACAAAAATTCATATAGGAGAAGGTGTATCTTGGTCTACGCCCTATGGGCCGGTTACGGCTCGAAAGGTTAATAGATAGATAGATAGAAAGCGGCACAGGCATAATACCGACCACACTACCCCAAAATTCATGCGTCGAAGGTCTGTAAAATTTATGGTCACTAACACCATATTCCCTATACGCCACTTGGTGTGACGAGGGTACTTTACTTTTTTGTTTTTAACCAAAGGTTTTGTGTAAAGAAAGATATCAGCAGTCAAAAGAGCAGTAGGGAAAGAAATAGCTAGAAGAGATATGGCATGGCATTTGATGATGATCATTATAAGCCTAAAATCATGGCAATTTCTGAATACAGTTCTGACTGTTTCTCCAGTTCTAGCTGCAACACTTTAGTATTAAGTTGTTCTGTTTTTGCTTTCTCTTTTCCTGCAGGATGAAGACATCACTGAACCTGCAAGTTTAGCTCAGGTATACTTTTTTTTTTTTTTAAATTAGGATGAAATTAAAAATAAAACTTGAACTTATATAGCAACTGTGCTAAGAATGCAGCCTTTATTTTCCAGTCTTAAGTTAATACCTCAGCAATGGAATACTGGCATAAGAGAGAGAGAGAGATGAATGGAATATTGGTGTAATAGAGAGGTGAATGGAATATTGGTGTAATAGAGAGGTGAATGGAATACTGGTGTAATAGAGAGATTAATAGAATTCATGGTGTCATAGAGAGGTGAATGTACTATTACTGTATTAGAGAGAGGTGAATGTACTATTACTGTATTAGAGAGAGGTGAATGTACTATTACTGTATTAGAGAGAGATGAATGTACTATTACTGTATTAGAGAGAGGTGAATGTACTATTACTGTATTAGAGAGAGGTGAATGTACTATTACTGTATTAGAGAGAGGTGAATGTACTATTACTGTATTAGAGAGAGGTGAATGTACTATTACTGTATTAGAGAGAGGTGAATGTACTATTACTGTATTAGAGAGAGGTGAATGTACTAATGCTGCAACAGTGAATTCAACCTTTGACAACACACTCTTCTCAACATCAGAATAAAAAAAATATGTGCACCTTTTTACAAGAGACATGGGCTGTAAAGAGCAATGAGTTCACAGCTGAAAGGGATTAAGTTAGGCCAGGTATATGGCTGTTAAAGGGATTAAGTTAGGTTTAGTATATGGCTCTTAAAGGGATTAGGTCAAACCAAGTGTATGGCTCTTAAAGGGATTAGGTCAAACCAAGTATATGACTCTTAAAGGGATTAAGTCAAACCAAGCATATGGGTCTTAAAGGGATTAAGTCAAACCAAGCATATGACTCTTAAAGGGATTAAGTCAAACCAAGTATATGGCTCTTAAAGGGATTAAGTCAAACCAAGCATATGACTCTTAAAGGGATTAAGTCAAACCAAGTATATGGCTATTAGCGGCATGAACTTTGACATCCCCTACATTGTTTTGTCTCCCTTTTATCTTTTTTGTTGAAGTGCTTCAATTGTGTGAACTAGGTAATGTTGTAGCAGGTTTTTAACCTATAATGTAGCAGGTTTATTAACACAGTAATGAGTGATCACACGACTTGGAAAGACTTCTCCCGGAAGCCTGCCCTGTACTTTATGCACTAGTGCGACATGGTGAACACCACATCAATGCCCACTATGTACCACTACACGTGGTGGATGTAGGCCTTGCCTCGCCTGTGACGCTCCTTCACTGCCGATATGGACCGTAGAAAGTATCGTAGGCAAGTTCCCCTTGCCCGCATTGACTTGACTGGTTCTCTGCTTCACTGTTGGAAAGACTTGCCAAGCCTTGCCTCATATACGCCTTACACGGAAGATGCACACAGACAGCTCACTACATTTTGAGCCATCTCCCTGCTTGACCTTTAGAACACGTCACACCGCTAATGGCGGTCTGACTCTCCCTCGACTTTCCTCTGTGGATATCTCGACAGAAGCTCGTGGAGATCTGAGCCCCTTATGAATCCTACCAGCTCCTTGGACACCAGCCGGTTGCGCTGGCCAAGACGACTTGACTGCCTGTTGATCGTTAGAAGTACTTCGCGCTGTTCAATCTATGGGTCAGGACAACCCTAATCCGTTCGTCGTCAGGACAAGATAATAAGAACACAGCTAGCATTGCCAAGCATGTTTCAACACCATGGAAGTCAACAATTCAACGTTTATTATACACAACAATCCATCCCCAGAAATTTACAAAAATGTCCACTGTCACTCTCATGGTGGCCACTCATTCCGGCTTGATTCTCGCACTGACAACACATTCAATGCACAATACTATTTGCCTCTTCAACATGAGTGAGACCTTCACAATAATGCAACAGTCTCTGCACTTGTTTAGTGAAAACACTCACAACTAATTCAAAGTCTCTGTTCTATGCTAATTAGAACACTCATAATAATTCAACATCTGTTCTATGTGAAATTGAATACTCACACTGAGTCTAAAGACTCTGCGCTGTTAGAGGCTATCAGCTTCGTAGTCAATTCTCTGCATGACTATATCTATTCTAATTCGATGAGAATTCGGTGAGAACACTCACAATTAAAGTACATGTCTCTGCTCTATGCTAATTAGAACAATCACAAGAATTCAAACATCTGTCCTCTGTGAATAGAGTACTCACAATGATTCTAAAGTCTCTGCGCTGTTAGAAGCTACCAGCTTCGTAGTCAATTCTCTGCATGACTATATCTATTCTACACGTCTCCATGAATTCACAATTACTTAGCTAACTACAACTTCATAACACTGACCTGTTCTGGACAAACTCTGAATTCCCTCAACCCCCCGTTCACGGTAATCGGCTGTCTATACACAAGCCGCCCGCACTGAACCAACTTCTGAATCGAATGACCAGCTCTACTCTAACTACTCTGTCTTGCGCACACCTGATCCCTCAACACTAACCTCTCAACTTAATCCTTTGTTCACTCACCTCTGGCTTCCCCCCCCCCCCCCCCCCCCCCCGTGATTCTTACTTACTCACTACCTTCTCGAGCCCTTGAACACCTATCAGCCCTCCTTCCTAATTATCCCCCCTTTGTTTACATCTTGCCCTTCACTCACTAATTTCCTATCGCTGCTATCTCCTGTTTCAAACTTACTATTGCTATAGCCTGTTTCCACCATACCCCTTCTATACCCTGTTTCAATGTAATGTGAAAGTGATACACCTTCCCAATGATATCATTGTTGGTATCTTTCTATCCATCTTCTTGTTCTCTATCCCTAATTATTCATGAACAATTTTCAGGCTGCGAAGCAAGCTGGACTGTCTGAGAAGGAGATTGCCAACATTCTGCCCAGGATTAAAGACGAGACAGTGAAAAACAGACTAAAGAGCGTTACGCAAGAGGCTCTTGACCTGGGGGTGAACAAAATGTTTTTTTTAAATTAATAATTTTTTTGTCAAATATTTAATTTATATCAGATACAAAAAGATGTGTGGAATTTGTGAAAAAACCCTGCAGTGTTTGTTTTATTCAATTTATATATTTTGACTTTCATGCGAGTCAAGTGTTTCCTTCATGAGAAGATTCTCTGGAGGGATTTTAAGAAACAAACACTTCTTATTCATGCATTCTCAAGGTTCAAATTGGTATCTTCGCTGACTTCCACTCAAAATTGTTTCCTATTATCATTTTATTTCAAGAATTTGGAAACCTTAGATATACATGTGTATTTATTAATAGCAAAAAATAGTTTACTCACCGCTGGTATATATTATAAACATAGATAAATTCTTCTTCTTCCTTTCAACACCATGTGGAGCATAGGTCTTCAACAAAGATTTTCCAAGCCATCCTGTTTCTTGCCCTTCTTTTAAGATCGTTCCATGTCTTCCCAAAGTTTAATCAACTGTCCATTCCTAAAGAAAAGGTGACTTCATTCTACCCTCATTCTCCATAACTCATGTTCCTGCTTTTGATGTTTCTAACACTGACCATGGCTTCAGGAAGATTATTGCCACAGACTTCCTTAGAAAGGCTAAATAAAGTGGCAATCTATTGTTCCTTTAGGACAGAGTTGAATTGCCACAGACTTCCTTAGAAAGGCTAAATAAAGTGGCAATCTATTGTTCCTTTAGGACAGAGGTGACAACCTACAGCCCACAGGTCAGAACCAGCCCACCAGGCCCTTGTGCTTAATTTCAAAATTATATATACTTCATTCCCTGAGATGAAGAAAAAAAGGTAACATAAAAGCAAGAAATGAATTGCCTAACACTAATTTAGAAGACATGCGATGCATTGTTGATAGTCAAATACCACCAAACGTGGACAAACTTATGCGTGAGTTCAGGCACAACCCTCTCATTAAACCGTTAAAATTTATATTCATAATTTATTTATGAATTTCCTCCCCCCTCCATCCTTTTCTGTCTAACCCCTATCCCTTTCATTCCACTCTCTTTTTTGTTTTCCATCACTAACAAGATTTTAAAATTACAATTGCTTGTGAATGCAAATTAGGTAATTTATATGATAGCTTCATTAGGTGATTGTATCTGGCCCTCAGCGTCTCCATAGTTTTCAGATCTTGCCCACAGAAAATAAAAGGTTTCCCATCCCTGCTTTAGGAGAAATAAAGGAACTACCATATTATACAAAGGGAGCCGTGATAGCTCAGTAGTTAGTGAACTGGACTACAAAGGACAAGGGGTAGGGTTAGATCCCAACCGATGGCTTCCGGGTTCACTCAGCCTTAAATGGGTACCAGATTTTTTTCTGGGAAAGTAAAGCGGCACGGGTGTAATACCGACCACATTACCCCAAAAATCATGTGCCGAAGGTCTGTAAAATTTATGGTCACTAACACCATATTTCCTATATGCCACTTGGCGTGACGGGGCTCTTTACTTTTTTTTTTTACTTACCATATTATACAGGCCAGCACTAGCTAAAATATTGTACGTTTTGTGTGTGTATGGTGTCCACAAACTAAAACCACTTCCATAAAATATCAATTTTAAGAGTGAGGGGAATGTACTAGGCTCCAGGCATCTTCATCCACAAACGCTGCAAAATTTCCAAGATTAGTACTAAATTGCCACTGTTAGATGAGAATGAGAATAAACAGTTGTGAACTGATGAGATTTTTGTTGCCCCACAAGACACACCTGCTTGTCTGTGCTTTATCAGTCTACTAGCAAGGAAAGAACAAGGTGGCTTCCCTTGAAGGTGAGGCGACTCTGCTTATCTTGTTTTAATAAACCACCCACACCCAAAAAACTGTTGATTAGGTGATTCAGTATTGAAGCTAAAACAAAGGGTAACAAATTGGCACAGCTCATTAATATAGTTACTTCTAGTGGCAAGCTGTACATGAGTTCAATTCTTCTTGTGGCTGCCTATTATTTTAAAAATATGTTTTGCTGTTAATAATTTTTTCGAGTGTTGTTAAAACTGCCTGTACCCAGGACCATTTATATGTGGAGTTAAGAGTATCATAACTTATGTTTATATGCAAATTTATGTTTCATAAAGCATTATTATTTAATATAGACTGTAAGGCACATGACATCATCTAGGCTGAGAGCAATCAGCGACTTATAACTGATAGTTTGTACCTTGGAAATGAACCAGAACTCCATTACCACTGTGCCACTAGAAGCAAACTAACTAACCAGTCTGGCCAAATGAATAAGGATCGAGAGTGAAGGCAACCCCTAGTACTCAAAAATGCCATGCTCAGTCAAATATGTTGGGCTGTAAGACACAAATTTCACCACTCTTTTTTTGTAAATTACAACACAGCGCACCTACACCCACTTTCTGTGTTTTTAACACATCCTGTACCTCAATTTATTGATGTTTTCTCAATTATTTCTGCTAAAACCTTGTAATTCTCTTATTACCTGCTTTTTTTGTTCTAATTAAATGTTTTAGATCAATTTTAATTTATTTTATTGGTTATTTCAAATTTTTTTTTTTATTCCGAAAATGGCACGGCCACATCACGTTAAACCCCTTGGCATTGAATGTGTTAAGAAAATATGACAAAGACGACTGTTTTTTTATTTAGTTGTCAGGTGATCGCAAGAAACAAAAAAGAAAAGAAAAGTTATATTGACCAAGAGTTTTGTGTGTTATTTCAGGCATTCGGTGCACCAATCATTGTTGCAGATGTGAATGGACAGAAGGAGTGGGTGTTTGGCAGCGACAGATTTCCTATTTTTGCCAGCTTGATAGGTAATTAACAACAGTATTTCAGCCAAAAATAAACCACCGGCAACAACTAGACTGAAAGCAGTCAGTGACTCATAGCCGACTGGTTATGTCAGAATCATGGAACCAAAATTTATCAAGATTCTACTTCACCTTCCTGTATTAGACCTGGCAATAGATTAATTAGTCTGACCAGGGTTAAACCATGCTTGTGGCGAATACATTTTATTTCAAAGAGGGAAAGACAAAAAATGCTTTCATTATTTGATATGGATTCATCATCATCATCATGTACCATGCCGGTTAGTGTAGGCAATCATGTCCTTCCGCGATTTTCTATCCAAGGTACATCATATCAATTCTGTTGTTGTTTTCCGTGCCATGACACCAAGCTATCTAGTATCTTTCTTTGTCGCCTGCAATCTCTCTTTCCCTGTATATTGCCAGTTGTAACCAAGTATTCCAACTTTCTTCTTCTTGTGATGTGCCCGAAAAATGTTTTTTTTTCTGTTTTTTAGGAGCGCCCTTTTTGTGTTGGTCTTTTTAACTGTCTAGAGAATTTTTTAACATTCTTCGGAGAAATCCCATCTCTGTGGCCTCTAATCATCTTTTTGTTTGTTTGACATGGATCATTTGATGAATTAAAATTAATTTGAAATATAATAAGTAATGTCCTATTAAAACTTCAAATAGATTGGATAAGGTCAGGGATTAGCTGGCTGGGGACAGCTATTTGTTCATATTTTAGTATCCTTGGTAAAAGAATGTTCAGCTCTGAAACATAACTTGAGTATAATTCTGCTTTGGTACAATAGAATTGATAATAAGAGACACTATAACCCATAGCAAAGATCGAAAAATAATAAAGAACATGTACTGACAACAAACAGCGGCCATAAGAACTGGAAACCGGTTGGAAATGTTTCAACAAACAGGGTGTTAGGCAAGGTTGTGTGCTGTCACCAGATTTGTTTAATATTTATAGTGAGATTATTTTAAGATCCATTAAGGGCATGCCTGGAATAACAATTGGAGGTCATAATATAAATAATCGAAGGTACGCTGATGATACAGTCTCAATCGCTAAGAGTGAAAATGAGTTAAAAGAAATGTTAGATATTATAGTAAAAGAAAGCAAAAATAAAGGACTCAGTCTTAATAGCAAAAAAGACAGAAGTAATGGTAACAACAAAGAAAAAGACATCACCTCAGTGCAAAATAAAGACAAGTGTAACAATATTAAAACAGGTAAATGAATTTAAATATTTGGGAACTTTGTTAACATCAAACGGAAGATGTACAACAGAGGTGAGATGCAGAATGGCTCAGACAAAAGCAGCTTTCCAAAAAAATGAGGAAGATACTATACAATCCCTTTTTGACAATAGCAACAAGAAAAAGAGTTCTTAAATGTTATGTAGAGCCAGTCTTAACATATGGATGTGAATCAGGGACAATAGGACAACAGACAAGAAAATCACTGGAGTCTGTAGAAATGTGGTTTTACAGAATAATGTTGAGAATACCATGGACAGCTAAGAAGAGTAATGAAAATGTTCTGAAAGAGGCCAAAGCAAAAAGAGAGCTAATATCCAATATTAGGAAGAAACAATCATCATTTTTTAGCCATGTAATGAGAAGAGAACAGGTGGAATATATTGTAACAACTGGGAAAATTGAGGGACGAAAAAATAGAGGGAAGCAAAGAGAAAAGATACCAGACAGCTTAAGAGAATGGCTTGGCAGGTCAACAACAGAAATAATAAATAACTGTCATGATCAAAGGTTGTGGAGAGACATGATCACCTACGCCAGCAGGCTTGGTACTTGAGGATGATGATAACCTAAATTTGTATTATATTTAAGGTCAAATTATTATTTTACACCAGAATGGGTCATAAAAAAAAAAAGTAAAGGTTCCCTCCACGCTTTGCTAGTCATATGGGGAATATGGTGTTAGTGACCTTATTTTTCTATGACCACTGCACATTTTTTGGGTGATGTGGTTTGTATCAAGCCAGGCTGCCTTTACTTCCCAGAAAAATCTCTGGTACCCATTTTTAGAGGCTGGGTGAACCCGGAGCCTTGTCTGATGGCTCATACTTATCCAAATTTTGAAGTAATTCTTCTCATAAACATTATTTAACTAAAGTATCAGTGGGACAGAAATGAACTATTGTAGAATATACATAACTTTGTGAAGTGTCACAAATTAGAACCACTCCAATAAAATATCAATATCAAGAATGAGTGGAGTGTAGTTTCCTAAATAATGAACACTGTTGGGATTAAAACTAAAATGTCACTTTATGATTAAAACAAGCAGTTGCGGAGGAGAATGTTTGTGTACACTGTCAAGTTAGGAATAGTTGACTTTGGGAACATGTTTTTAATGACAAATTATGTTAAAGATCATAACTAACATCAAAACAAATAACACCAAGGCTAAAACGAAGAGTAGCAAAATGTTCTCCACATTCCTGTATGGTGCAGAAACATGGACATTAGACAAGAAAATAGAACAGAAAACTGAAGCATTTGAAATGTGGATTTATAGAAGAATAGGTAGAATTGGATGGAAAGAAAAGAAGATAAATTATTAAGTCTTAAAAATAAAAATGAAAAGATAACTACTAAACACAGTTCAAACAAGACAGATGAGATTTTTGGGGCATCTTAAAATACTCAGAAGCCTACAAAAAGTAATCTTGGAAGGGAAAATACAAAGTTAAAGAGGCAGAGGTAGACCAAGACTAACATGGATGAGTAACATCAAAAGATGGACAAGTCAGCATATGACAACCTGCACTATGACTATCAAAGCAAGAGACAGAGTGGAATGGCGCTCCATGGTATGCAGCCTTCGATGCGGAGACGGCACTAAATGATGATATGTAAAAGGTATGGGTGGCACTTAATGATATGTAAAAGGTGTGGGTGGCACTCAATGATGATATGTAAAAGGTGTGGGTGGTACTCAATGATGATATGTAAAAGGTGTGGTAACCTCATAGCAATTGCTGATGCATAATGACATTTTAGTGGTTTAATTGTATTAAGCTTCAGCTTTGCGAAGTGGTCAGTTCCCTTCCTCTCTGACTTTTCTTCACAAAGAATGTCTCTGGTACCCATTTATAGAGGCCAGATAGACTAGAGTTCTTTTAGGTCTCAGGGCAATTTTGTTTCAACTGGCATTTGAACCCTGAATCTTCAAATCAGCAGATGAGTGCACTAACCACAACAGCACCATGCTCTAAAGTAGTTCAGAAAATACAAATGGTGTTCTATGATACATTAGTCAACCAATGAAAGCTATTTAGACCCCGTAATGGAGCATAGACCACATATGAGGTGTGAGACAGACCAGTGTATACTGTCTAGAGACTACCAAATACATTCAACAATTGTGGTCACTACCTCAGAGAAGAGAAGACAGCATTGCTTTCAAAGCTAAGAGAATCTCTTGAGAGCTGAAAGCAAATGGCACAGTTCATCAAAGATGGTGGTATTCTTTGGTGAAGTATTGAATGAAAGAAACAGAGGGCAAAAGATAAAGAAGCAGATCTAAGAAACACTAAATAGAATACTTAGAAGTGAGAAGCATCAACAGCAGGTCATGGATGAGAGGTTCATCCAGAACAAGGACAGGTGGTGAGATACAATGTGGTTCCTATGTAAAGTTTGACACTAAAAAGCAAATATCGTAGGACATTTAGAGTCTGTAATATCAGCCCTTTTACCATCTTTGGCTTAAAATGATAATAGATTGAATGAATATACCTCAATGATTTAAAAAACACTTTACAGGCTCTGCCTGAGATGTAGACCTGTGATCCAGTGGATTCCATCTCCCTGCAATATTCCTGAAAATGATATGGCAGATGGGTTGGCAAAGGAGGGTGGTTAATTACACTAACCAGATACAGCTTATGAGGAATCAAAAAGATTTGTCATGAACAAATGGAATACAGAATACCAGTTTTACCTGAAAAACTATGACTACTGCCAGCTCAACAGAAAAGAACAAGTAACCATTAGATACTGAACATGCCACAAGAGATTGAAGCACCACCTTTTCAACACCCTAAGGATATGGATCTCTGATGAATGTGACTGGCACAGGCAAAAATCACAAAATGACTGCTGAACATCTGCTACAACCATGATAAACAGAGTAGGCTCTTGTGTTATCACAGGCACCATAGTTGGACTAACTGTATGGGGATGTCACATGCCTTGAGCTGTCAAATGTTTCCTTCAAACTTATTCATATTGACCTCCTAAAGGTGTATAAACTTATTCATATTGACCCCCCCCCCAATGGTGTATAAACTTATTCATATTGACCCCCCTAAAGGTGTATAAACTTATTCATATTGACCCCCATAAAGGTGTATAAACTTATTCATATTGACCCCCCCCCCCCCAATGGTGTATAAACTTATTCATATTGACCCCCCTAAAGGTGTATAAACTTATTCATATTGACCCCCATAAAGGTGTATAAACTTATTCATATTCACCCCCTAAAGGTGTATAAACTTATTCATATTGACCCCCCCCCAATGGTGTATAAACTTATTCATATTGACCCCCCTAAAGGTGTATAAACTTATTCATATTGACCCCCTAAAGGTGTATAAACTTATTCATATTGACCCCCTAATGGTGTATAAACTTATTCATATTGCCCCCCCCCCCCCTAATGGTGTATAAACTTATTCATATTGACCCCCCTAATGGTGTATAAACTTATTCATATTGACCCCTTTCCCCCCCCCCCCCCCCCCCCCTTAATGGTGTATAAACTTATTCATATTGACCTCCCCTAATGGTGTATAAACTTATTCATATTGACCCCCCCCCCCCCCCTAATGGTGTATAAACTTATTCATATGGACCCCCCCCCCTCCCCAATGGTGTATAAACTTATTCATATTGACCCCCCTAATGGTGTATAAACTTATTCATATTGACACCCCCCCCCCTCCCCAATGGTGTATAAACTTATTCATATTGGCCCCCTAAAGGTGTATGCTGCAGCAGAAGAATAATGAACATGAAGAAACAAGTTTTTGTTCCATTTTGTTATCATATCTGATAGTTTGCTGACCAATCAAATGAAGCCTTTTTCTTTGCACCCTCAGGTGAAAAATGGGAGGGTCCAGTACCCGGTGTCTCAAGCAGACTGTAAGACTTCCTCCACCAAGACAGATTACTTCTGCCACGTAAAATCCTCCATGAACCGGACAATTGTAGCTATTCAGAAATAAACTGAACATCCTAAGCACACATCTTCAGGAAATCTTGCTCATATCTTAAGACTTCTGCCATTATCCTCCCTGACTCCATTATATACAATAATGCTAATAAGCAAACAGTGAAGGAGATTCTTTATTATCTTTTTGTGAGTTTTCCTGCGTATCCCTTTTTCATGATACATGTGCATTTCAAAACAAGTCTGACCTTCTAATGTTTTGAGCTGGTTCTCGTAGTGTATGTCCTAATCAGCACTATATTCATCTTGGACTAGTTGGCTTGGTTCTCGTAGTGTATGTCCTAATCAGCACTATATTCATCTTGGACTAGTTGGCTTGGTTCTCGTAGTGTATGTCCTAATCAGCACTATATTCATCTTGGACTAGATGGCTTGGTTCTCGTAGTGTATGTCCTAATCAGCACTATATTCATCTTGGACTAGTTGGCTTGGTTCTCGCAGTGTATGTCCTAATCAGCACTATATTCATCTTGGACTAGTTGGCTTGGTTCTCGTAGTGTAATGTCCTAATCAGCACTATATTCATCTTGGACTAGTTGGCTTGGTTCTCGTAGTGTATGTCCTAATCAGCACTATATTCATCTTGGACTAGTTGGCTTGGTTCTCGTAGTGTATGTCCTAATCAGCACTATATTCATCTTGGACTAGATGGCTTGGTTCTCGTAGTGTATGTCCTAATCAGCACTATATTCATCTTGGACTAGGTGTTTGATTATGGTGCAGATATGGATGAATCTTGCACTGATACAAATGTCATTCACAAATTCTAGGTTTAATGTTTATGATGAATGAATGTCACTCAACTGTTTTTTGTTCTTTTATGTGATCTATTTATCAAACATATATTATGATACAAAATACAAAAGTTGAAACATGTTCAGACAGTTATTTTAAGTGATTTCAATTTTATGTTTACATTTTCTTACAAATTTCTATCCTTGCATGGTAGATACATACATTCATAAATCATGTTTTAAGATAACGCACGTTTGTATAAAATATATTTCATTTTGGTCATTGATTGTATGAAAGAAGAATGAATATACACAAACAGAAAATAAGTAAAGAAGTAGGGTACATTATGAGCACGGCACAAAGAGGATGCCAATATCTGATATAAGAACAAGTAATGTACAATTCATTCATTCATCATCATTAACTGCTGACATAGATGATCATGTCTCTTCACAACTTTCTATCTCTACAGTTTATATCTATTGTTTCTATAGTTAACTTCCTATCAAACCATTCTCTCAAACTGCATGGTATCTTTTCTCTGTTTCCTACAGTTTTTCCTGTCGTCACAATATACTCCAGCTGTCCCCTACGCTTTACACAGCCAAAATATGATGGTTGCTGGGAATATTTTTTTTTCTTTTTGTTTGGCTTCTTTCAGAATGAAAGGTCTTCTTTCAGAAACCAAACAAAATCAGTGACCAAGTACTGTCCCAAACAATGCTGAAACCCATAAGCCCATCTGATATGATTCCTTATGGGAAACACAAAATACCAGAACTTAAGGAAGACATAATAGGAATCATGAAAAAAGTCACACAAACAGATACAGAGAGAAAATACATAGCAGAAAAACACACAAATGACAACTACCCACAGGACTCCTGGTCACACATATACACAGATGGCTCTGCTAAAAATGCCACCACAAATGGAGGAGGTGTGTTCTTGAGGCTAAATAACCAGGATGAGATCACCAAGTCAATTGCTACTGGGAAATTCTCAAACAATTATAAAGCAGAAACTAAAGCTCTAAGAGACGCTGCAAAACTGGCTATCTAACACAAAAATAACATGCACAAGAAATTGGTGATACTGACTGATGCACTATCAGTCCCAACAGCTCTAAAAACCCCTAGGAACAATGAGCTACATGACTTGAGAACCCTAGATCAACTGTGCAATAACTTCCAGAGAGTGGTCCTCCTGTGGATACCATCACACTGTAATATACACGGAAACGAATGCGCAGACAAATTAGCTAAAGAGGGAGGGAGATTACCGCAAGAGAACCATCTGGTCAGCTACGATGAAGCCTAATCTATCATCAAAGGCCAGGACCATGAAAAATGGAAACAAGAACACCCAAAGTATAACGAGAGGGATGGATACCTCCAACTATCAAGGAGGGATCAAATCATCTTACTTCACCTATGCACTGGCCACAACTGAATGAGAAACCACATGTTCACCAAACTCAAAATAGAAACTACCAGCCAATGCCACTGTACACTGGATAACATGACAACAAAACATGTTCTACAGGATTGCTCCCAGTACACAGACCTGAGAAGAACAATGTGGTCAACACCCATCTCCCTGGAAGAGAAACTATATGGGGCAACCAAATCACTTAAACAGACAGCTACCTTCATAAGAGAGTCTGGAATCCTAGTCTGAATGAGCCATGATCACAGAAGCACATCCTTGGTTTCTCTCTTTTATTTAGCTCTCTGTGGTATTGTCACCATCCTTCTCTAAAACCACATTTGGTTTTCAATTATTTTCTTGCCTGCTGTCACTCACTTCCACATGTCAAAATTGGCTCTACATAATACTGAATAATTCTTTTCTTTGTTGTTAAAACTAGCTTTTATAATATTTTTTTTTCCCACTTTTTGAAATGCAGCCTTAGTGTGAGCTATTCTGTACCCTCCCTCGGAAAGGTACAATAACAGTATAGTAAAAGAAATTTGACTATACTAATTTTAAAATTTGACAAATTGTCAAAATTGACAGAGGTACAAAAATACTAGAGAGAACACAAAATGGTGAGGGTAAAGAAATGCAACAATTAGCAGGCCGTGACCATTCAACTCCAGAAATAAACAATAATTACAAGTGTGCTACATGATTTAATAAAGTACATAGCTGCCAGAGAAAATAAATAGTTAAATCTATTGTGAAAGTCTCACAGAACAAGGATAAATCTCAGATGCCCTCAGTATACAACATAGTGAGATAGAAGGAAACAGAAAATAAAAGAATAACCCTACATTACAATAGAATTGTAAAAATTCTATCTATTGACATTTCGAGCCGTAGCCGGCTCATAGGGCATAGAACCAGATACTCTTTCTCTTATCTAAATTTTTATTCTAACAGTTTTCAATCCTTCTAAAGGATCGTAAAAATTACGACATCAAAATACAAATTCTTAAAATTTGACAGTTTGCTGCAGGCAAACATCCCTCCCCACAACTTCCTAATTACTAGTTTCTGTGACCCCTGAGTGTTGGGATTTGTTTGCTTTGAGGTTGGATCAGACACAAATGTACGCACCGTAAAAAGTACTGCTGTAATGCACATAAGGGGTGGGTTTTTTTTCTTTTTTTTAGATTTCTCTAATTTTCAAGAAATTCCCCCTAAAATTCAAGAAATTGTATATTTTACAAACTCCAAATGCAACAATTAAGTGGTAGTAATTTTTATCAGGGTAGCGTGAAAATGTGATCTAGTGATAATTATAAACTTGAATATGAAGCATCATTTTGGCTAGAGTTGGCGTTCACATATAATCAAATGAAGTTGAAGTTCACATATAAGTATAATCAAATCAATCAATGTAATGAATTGAGTAGGTGGTGATAAAATAAAGATAAACAGACTTACTTCAAATGTCCTACAATAAAAATGTACATTATTTATTTAAATAAGAAGAGAAAAAAGTTTCAAGCAAACAATAAACAAATATTAAACGGTTCAATAATTAAATTGCTGGTGACTGTATAGGGGTCAATGCTACTTTTCCACGCTTTGATCTTCTCTGAGATGGTCTTGTTAGAAAACTGTCATCATCATCGAGATCTCTGTCAACTTTACCTGTGAATATAGCCATAAGGTGAACAGTCAACAAACTCTTCTTATCCCTAAACCAACAAAATATTCAGTAGCTGGCACACTTTGTGATCTATAAGGCAACAACATCTCTCCACATTCTTTCATCATCATCATCGAGTGCCTTCTCCGCAACGAAGGTTGGCTACCATGGAGCGCCATTCTGCTCTGTCTCTTGTTTTGATGGTGCAGGTTGTCATTGGCTGATTTGTCCATCTTTTGATGTTACTCGTCCATGTTAGTCTTGGTCTGCCTCTGCCTCTTTTACCTTGTATTTTCCTCCCACATTCTTTAGTCCATGAAAATCATCCAGCTTCTCTAACTCCAGGAGGACATGTTTCTAGTTTAGGAATTATATATCCAATCTATCTTTTGTTCATCTATTTTGTGTGTGTGTGTGTCTGGCACCCTGATTGCTATGGTGCACCTTTAGGCTGGTTGCCTCTATCTTCAGCACTTATACTTGTTAGAGCAGACTGTGACTTGTTCAGGTGTAAGAAGGCCTGGCCAGTCTTGGTTTTCAGTTTCTGGTGACTGCTAAGCCCTCTTCCCCACAACAAGGAGATGGATTTGATGGGGTATAGGATATATCCAATGTCATGGAGAAAAGAAATAAAGACCCTAACTCCCAAACTGCAAGAGGACAAAGATATTGGTTGGAACAAGAAAAAAAATATGTCTCCTAAATACACAATGAAAGTAGATGGGACAATAATAAAAACAGATCCATGAATTCAAATATCTGGGAATGATGTTAACTTCAGAGGGACAGCAGAGGCAGGATCTATGGTGCATGCAATGGGTAGAGACATTGCAGAAGTCCAAAATACGTAAGGTCACCGAACTGGAGTTGTCAGTCGCTGGACACTGCGGCACTTGCTGAGGAGGGGATCTGAGCACCTATGGACATGTTCGGAGTGCAATGATCATGACCCACAAATAACTCAATAACAGAGGTGAGGTTCAAAACAGCTTAAGAAAAGGCTGCATTTTAAAAAAAGAAAACCTGATTTAAAAGAATCTTCAGTGTTGTGTAGATATTCTTGATATATGGGAGTGAATTCTGGACAATCTGACAAGATTGATGATGGTCACAGAAATGTGGGTTTACAAAAGTTGAGAATATCATGGACAGCTAAAAGACGATTATAAAAGTAGTCAAAACAAAAAGAAAGCTTGTTACCAACTTAACCCTAGATACCATTCTAAAAATTACAGCATCAAAACACAAATTCCTCAAAATTTGCCATTTTGCTGTGTTAAAACATACCTCCCTCTGTGTACCTTCCTAATTACCACTTGTGGTGACCCCTGAGTGTTTCATTTGTTTCCATTGCTGTTGGGAAATTTTTTTTTTTTTTTTTTTGAGATTGTGAGATACATCATTTAAGGCGAAAAAAAAAATTGCCAAATTTTCAAGAAATTGTTTTTTTTTTATTTCCTTTTTTTTTTTTTTTTTTTTTGGGCTGTGACCAGGGAAATTTCCTTGGTCATTGGCAGACATCAAACAACCCTTTGTGATTCGGGAAACACAGTGAATAACACTATGAGGTAGCCGATCATACCGAAAGACACTGTAACACTCAGGTCCATGAGGTGAAACTCAGGTCATAAATCAACCAGAGCCTGGAATGTTGAGTGCCCGTGTTTTGCCTAGTGGGTTCATACAGAAGTGTCTCAAAGTTCAGAAAAATTACCGTTTTTAGAGCACCTGTTTCATTTAAGTGGTAGTAATTTTTACTACTGTATCATAACTATGGATTAGTAGAAAGAAACCATAATTTTTCTGGCTATGTAATGTCAAAGGAACAACTGCAACAATCTGTGACAACTGGGAAGTTTAGGGAAAAACAGACAGAGGGATAGAGGAAGCGGAAAGATAAAAAACAATTTAAGAGAATGGTCTGGTAGGAAGTCAACAACAGAAGTGATAAACAACTGTAGATATAGAAAGTTGTGGAGAGACATGATCACCTGCACCAGCAGGTACAGTACTTGACGATGGTGATTTAATTTGTATTTTGTCATTAAATCACACAATTAAAATATCAAATAAATATAGAGCTGACTGAAGAAAGATGACAAAAAGGATGATAAAAATGTTGTGGTTACAAAACTTAGAAATGCAGAACTAACGTTTGGATTGCTTGCTTGCATTTGCCCGATGACTAAAGGAATGAACCTCTTCAATCTCCACCCTTAAAAGGATGTTAACTGGGCGTAACTGCGTTGTGTTATGGTTTGCAGTATAACTGTGATATTTGCGCCTTTCGGCCCAACACATCCAACTTCAACATGCAATGTTTAGATGACAAAAAAAAAAGTATGATAAAAATACTGTGGTTACAAAACTTATAAATACAGAACTGATGTTTAGATGACAACAGGGATGATAAAATTGATGTGGTTAAAAAACTTATAAATAAAGAACTGATGTCTAGATGGCTAAAAGATTATTAAAATGCTGTGGTTACAAAACTTATAAATACAGAACTGATGTTTAGATGGCTAAAAGATTATTAAAATGTTGTGGTTACAAAACTTATAAATACAGAACTGATGTCTAGATGGCTAAAAGATTATTAAAATGTTGTGGTTACAAAACTTATAAATACAGAACTGATGTCTAGATGGCTAAAAGATTATTAAAATGTTGTGGTTACAAAACTTATAAATACAGAACTGATGTCTAGATGGCTAAAAGATTATTAAAATGTGGTTACAAAACTTATAAATACAGAACTGATGTCTAGATGGCTAAAAGATTATTAAAATGTTGTGGTTACAAAACTTATAAATACAGAACTGATGTCTAGATGGCTAAAAGATTATTAAAATGTTGTGGTTACAAAACTTATAAATACAGAACTGATGTTTAGATGACAAAAGGGATGATTAAAAATAACAATGTTAAAAGACATAGAAATGAGGAGCTACTCAAGCCCTTTCTTAGTAAGAATTAACTGCTTTAACAAAATAATAGGTCCTTATTTCAGCGAATGGGTGAATGCCAATGTTGTGGAAGCTGGGTCAAAATTTGTCACTGGACGACTTGATCACTAGACAAATACACTCACCATGGCTTGCTTCATCTTTCCTATGAAACTTCCATTTCAGTTCCACCAACTGCTTATTGTCTTGATCCTTCCACTAGCGTTAGACAACACATAGGGCTCTTGGAGTCTTCCACCAATAATCTCTATTCTGAGTGATATGTTCAATTATAGTGAGTGAGTCTATGCCTTTCAACCTTGCCTCTCTTGTTAGAGTTCTTTTCAATATTTCTCAAGGTCATTCGCTTTTCCTCTGACCTTATGTTTCCCATTTGAGAGCCTGATTGATGATTCTCTGGTCGTTTCTTCTAAATATATGCCCAACATATGTCCATCTTCTCATTTTAGTAGTAGACGAGATAAATGGTTACATGACCGTTTCTCTTATTTCAGCATTAGCCCTGAATTAGTTTCATTTAATGCAATGTATTTCTTAGACATTTGTCTTCAAATGCGTTGAGTTTTTTCTCTATCTCCTGTGTTGTTTTCCAGCTTTCACATGCATAGATGATAATAAGCTTGAGTTGAAAATTCTAAGTTTTGCTTTTTCATGCTGAGTATCCTAGAATGCCATATTTTTCAAGGTTTCTAAAACTTCAAGCAGCCTTTGTCATTCTGATCTCTTTTCCTTATTATCAGTCAATTAATATTTATTTGTGGCCAACTTTCACATAAGTAATTCAAAATCTAAAAGTAACCCCAGAAATCATTGACACCAATCTCTAACAGAACACACAAACTAAAACTAACCAAGACAACATACCTTCTGTTCCAAACTGAAATAAATCATCGTCATCATCAGAATCAATGACAAATTTAGGCTTGGCCACTTTTTTCTTCCCTTTAACAATTCTTTTAGATTTATGTGGGGTTTGACTTTCAACATTCTCATCATTACTGACATCCTCTTTGTCTGTCTGTTTCTTCTTGCCACCTAAAATATGTGCTATAAAGTATCATTATGTGGGTGATGTCATCATTTTTTAAAATTTAAATGACCTCTAACAAAAACTCTTTAACAGGGAAAAATAAAAAGTTAAAGTAATACAAAAATGAAAAGGTTGTTTTTTTTTCTGCTCATTCATCCCTTGGGTGCCATCTCCACACCAAAGGTTGGTTACCATGGAGCGCCATTTAACTCTCTTGCCTTGATAGTGCATGCTGGTATAGGTTCATCTGTCCATTGGGTGCCATTTTACTGTGTCTCTTGTTTTGATAATGCACACTGTCATAGCTTCACATGTCCATTGGATGCCGTCTCTAAACTGAAGGTTGACTACAACAGAGCGCCATTTTACTCTGTCTCTTGTTTTAATAATGCACATTATAATAGATTCAACTGTTCTTTGGGTTCTGTCTACAAACTGATGGTCGGATACCGTAGAACATCATTTAACTTTTTACCTTGATAATGTGCTTTGTTATAGGTTCACCTGTCCATCTTTTGATGTTATCAGCCCACTTGAGTCTTGGTCTGTCTCTGCCCCGTCCACCTTCTATTTTCCCCTCCAACATGACTTTTACTAGGGTATTCTGTCTCTTCACCTAAAAATCTCACTTGTCTTGTTCACACTGTTTTGAGTAGTTACTAATAAATTAATTGTATTTAAAATAATACGTTGGTGATATGTCTTCTGGCATCCCCTGCAACTCTTAGTTATGAACATATGGACCTCGTCCCTCCTTCAGAATACTTCAACGAGGAGCCGAGAGTAGGGTAGTGTGTTTTAGGCAGAGCACTATCTCCATATTATTGGCCCAGGTATAGCAAGCAAACTATAATGTCAGTTCCATCCCCATTAGGACATAACAGTTGGAAAAAACCATCTCTCATACTTGGCACAAGAAACATTAGGACCAAATGTCCTGGATTAAATAATAAGAACCTCACGAATGTAGAAAACATCAGGAAAACAGCTCTCATCGACATGGAGCTGCAAGTTGATATTGCAGCCCTTCAGGAAACGGCTTGCGGATTGTGGTTCAGGGAAAAAAATTATACCTTTTCTGGCAGGGGTTAAAACCTGAGCAGCCTCGCCTACATGGAGTGGGTTTTGATGTGCATAATAAGTTCACACATTATATAAATATCCCAAATGGTACATCAGAACACATAAGCTCATACATTCTATAAACACCCCAAATGGTTCATCAGAACACATAATAAGCTCATACATTCTATAAATACACCAAATGGTACATCAGAACACATAATAAGCTCATACATTCTATAAACACACCAAATGGTACATCAAAACACATAATAAGCTCATACATTCTATAAACACCCCAAATGGTACATCAGAACACATAATAAGCTCATACATTCTATAAACACCCCAAATGGTACATCAGAACACATAATAAGCTCATGCATTCTATAAATACACCAAATGGTACATCAGAACACATAATAAGCTCATACATTCTATAAACACACCAAATGGTACATCAAAACACATAATAAGCTCATACATTCTATAAACACCCCAAATGGTACATCAGAACACATAATAAGCTCATACATTCTATAAACACCCAAATGGTACATCAGAACACATAATAACACTACAAATCCATTCAAAAGTTGAACCAATCAACAGCATCAGCGCCTAAGCACCAACAATGGCAACAACTACAGAAGATAATGGTAAATTTTACAAGATTCTCCAAGTTACCTTTCATTCAATCCCCAGAGTAGAACAACTTTACTTGATAGGTAATTTAAGTGCACGCATTGGATCTGACCATCATGCCTGGTTCATCGTGGTATTGACAAAATGAATGATAATGGTCAGAGACTTCTAGAATTTTGTTCCCATAACAATCTATGTGCTACCAATAACTTTTTCAGCGTTAAGAACAGGCAAAAAGCAACATGATGCCACCCAAAGTCTAGGCATTGGCACCAGCTGGACTTTGTCAGAGTTCACAGACAACACTTAAATAATGTTAGAGTAACCGGAACATACCATAGCTCAGACTGTCACACAAACCACACACTTGTCACAAGTAAAGCAAAGGCAACCACCAAAAGGATGGAAATCTAGAGAACCATCCAGGCCAAAGATTAATATTGCTGCAATAAAATTACCTGACAACCAAGTCTTGTTCAAGAAAACCTTCCAGAAATGCAGGGAGAAAACAGAGACCTAGACAATGTAGATGATTCATGGAACCGACTGAAATCACTTTGGCTGGGTCATGTCAGAAGAATGGCAAACAATCGTATTCCCAAACAAATATTGTATGGTGAACTTAGGGACAGAAAGAGATCACAGGGCAGACCAGTGATGAGATATAAGGATGTTTGTAGGGCTTCCTTGAGGGAATTCTCTATCAGTGGAAAAAAAAGGGAAAATCTGGCTGTAGATCATAGCACTGGAAAAATAAAATTAAAAAATGGCACAGTAACTTTCAAGGCAGTGCTGATATCAAATTCAAAGACAAAAAGTGCAGGAGAAAGGAGATGAGGCCAGGCACAAGTACATTTTGTTCATTCTGTGGACAGATCTGTCGATCCAATATTGGCAGAGTCAGCCATGAGAGAAGCTGTTCAGCAAAACAGCATCCAGCATATGACACCAGTATTTTACCAAACTACTGACTTATCATGATTGCTTGTTATAAGCCATCTTTCAAGAGGCCAAAGGCCATATAAAAATTATAAACCTAAAATATTATAACAATAATAAGTAACATTAAGTTTTACTGTTATACTTTTAATATTTGATGTAAATTCTTTTAAATTCAGTTAAATCATTAGCATGAATTCAATAATCAGTCTGGTTATGCTTGCTGGCAACACCTGTATTATTATATGATTGCAAAACATGGAAGCTTACAGCAGAACTCAAAAAAGAAATAACATAATAAGAATTGAGATTCTACAAATGCATATTAGTAGAAAAGTGCATATCTAATGAGATTGCTCATAAAAGAAATTGGTCAACACAACAACCCGCTAACCATCATCAAGCAATACATAACTAGTTCTACAACATATCATGGTCAAGAGGTCTCATCATTATCATCATCGAGTGCCATCTCCACAACGAAGGTTGGCTATCATGGATCGCAATTCCACTCTGTTTCTTGCTTTGATGGTGCAGGTTGTCATAGATTTACCTGTCCGTCCATCTTTTTATATTACTCATCCATGTTAGTCTTGATCTGCCTCTGTCTCTTTTACCTTGTATTTTCCCTTCAAACATTACTTTTCATAGGCTGTTGTGTCTTTTAACGTGCCCCAAAAATTTCATTTGTCTTGTCTTAATTGTATTTAGTAGTTCTCTTTTTATTTTTAGTTGTTTTAAAACTTCATCGTTTGTTTTTCTTTCCACCCAATTCTACCTATTCTTCTATAAATCCACATTTCAAAGGCTTCAATTTTCTGTTCTGTTTTCTTGTCTAATGTCCATGTTTCTGCACCATACAGGAATATTGAGAAGATGTAACATTTTGCTATTCTTAGTTTCAGCCCTGCTGTTATTTGTTTTGTTGTTAGTATATTTTTCATGACATTAAAATTACTTTTTGCCATACCTATTCTTTTGTTTATTTCAATTTTTGCATTTTCCATCACTGGTTATAATATGCCCAAGGTAGTTGCAGCTCTGAACTGCCTCCAGATGTATTCCTTCAACTTTGATATTTATTTGTAGGTCTTGAGAATTTTCTTTGTTTATGATCATAGTTTTAGTCTTCTTGATATTCATATCTAGTCCATATGTTTTTGTTTGTTATTCAAGATGTCTAACAGCAACAATTTCCTAAGGCATATTCAACAGTTAGAGAAAAGGAAGCACATTTCTAAAGTTCCTATGACTGTTCTTATGTTCTGAAGGAAATAGGTTATAAGAGAACAACTAGAAAGAATGGACAGATCATGACTTTGAAAGTCACAACTGCTTGTTTTAATCCCAAAGTGGCATTTTAGTTTTAATCCCAACAATGATTTTATATTTATAAATGAAGGTGTCCTAAGGAAACTACACTCCGCTCATTCTTGAGATTGATATTTTATTGGAGTGGTTCTGATTTGTGAGATCATCATTATCATCATCATCAAGTACCGGGCCTGCTGGTGTAGGTGCCCATGTCTCTCCACAACATTCGATCTCGACAGTTATTTATCATTTCTGTTGTTGACCTTCTGCCAAGCCATTCTCTTAGGCTATCTGGTATCTTTTCTATTTGCTTCCTTCTATCTCTTCATCCCTCAATTTTCCCAGTTGTTACAATATACTCCAGCTGTTCTCTTCTCATTACATGGCCCAAAAATGGTTTTTGACACTGCACACAAAAAAAATATGATTTTCTAGAACAGTTAATTTCTGTACCACTGATGGTGTTGTTGAGTAATTTTTATAAAACACATCTGAACGTTTGCTCTTTAAAACCTCTACCTTAGTTTTATGCAGTCGTGACGTCAAATACGAAATTCCCTCTCACGAAGAATGACAAGTGTGTTTGTCTAATTTGTCGGTGCTGGAAAAATTACACCGGGACTATATATTTTATATTAAGATCTGCTTAATTTACATTTAATTTCTCTTAATGTTTTGAGTCTAGGTTTTGTTATACAGCAGTGAAGTTTGATTATTTCTGTGAGTAAAAGTGAAAGTCATCATTTTTTTTTACCGCTCCAATTTTGTTAAACATGTATCCGGAGAAGGTCTATGTTTTTGTGCTCACAGCACTAATGTTCAAAAGGATATTAGTAATATCTTACGATCCACTTAATTCACTGCATTTTATCTCTTATATTAATATTTTAAATCTGTCTGTTTGTATAATTATACAATTTTAATCATTTCGGTGAGTAGAAGTGAAAGTCATAATTTTTTTTATCGTTTCAGTTTTGTTAAATTTGTATTTGAAGTTGAAACATTTTTGCGCTTGCAGCGTCAGTAAAAGCGAAATTCACCAACACTGGGCTATTAACCTGCAATTGTTATTTTAGCAAATTTGCAGGATGAACTGAAACAACAGACAGGACACTGTCGGCTGCATTATATAAACAATAATTGTTTTTATAGCTGCAAGGCGGCACGAAAAGTTCTGAATGTAGGCTAGGAACACCAGAATTTTTGTCAGAGGAAGGACCTAATTTCCATCAACCTGACTTAGGTCATTTCAGCTAAAATGCATGTCCCAAACAGGTGCGGAGAAGAATTATTTCAAAATTTTGATAAATTTGACCCTATCAAGTGTAAAAAAAAAAGCATAATTTAACCACAAATATTGTAAAAATATATATATATGGTCGACCATGGGGGTATTTTTTTTTTCCAACCACGAGTACAACTCACACTGCTTCCAGTGGGAATTGAACACGGATTGTCCCAACGTCGGTAGACCAGCCGGGTGGTTTTCCCAACTCGGCTACCGAGGCCCCCAAAATCATGTTTCAGAGCTGAAAAAATTAGCAAGACTACTAAAATATCATCAAGAAACAGCTGTAAGTGCACAAAGGTCAGTGACAAACTGACGAAAGTACTATCAGCACCACTGGAGCAATTCAGGGGTTAAGTAATAAAATAACTTATTTGTGTTGACATTTGGGGACACAAGTAGATTATCCACCGACAAGAGAAACATATCACTTAATTTTTTTTAATAAAACAGTCAATGCTCTTTGAAGATATGTACTCAAATTAGGAATTATAACAAGCTTCCTGACAAATCTGTTTCCTGCAACTTTCATTTTTTTTTTTTTGTGTTCACCAGCTTTTACCTCTGACGAAGTCCCTAGAGACTAGGAACTGAATTTTTGCGTGTTAATCCATTTTTCCCTGGCAGCCGTGTGCACAGGGGTTCCTCGCCATGCAGGCAGATAACTCCGAGGTACTCATATTTTTTCCGTCCATGAGTAATTGATGTTTCAAGTCGGGCCTCGCTGCTCAGATCAGGGGTGATTGCCGCAGAGAGAAATCACAAATAAAAATTCCAACAGGTGCAGCCGGGATTTGAACCCACAACATATCTGTCTCAAGGCTGATGTCTTGCCTCGAAACCAACCAGTCCCCCAACAGCTTTCATTTAAGAGTAAATCAACAATGGAGCAGTAAATGTTATAACCCACATATGACAAGAAAGTTGGTACCTGCCGCTCTTGCCTTCCCTGCTTTGCTGTTAATCACCACAGAGACTTTGTTGGTCACTTCACCCTCTTCTAGACCTTTGGTGTGAGCTTGCTCAAGTTTGTTTTCAAACTCTTCTACAGCCGCCTATATTGTAATATATAATTATTAAATATATAATAACTTTTCAATAATGGGATATATAACACAACAAACTAATGTACGTTGTATAATATCTATGGCTATAAAAGTATCTTCACTATCTCCAACATTTAATTTCATAATTAAACTAGCACTAACTACCTGTCGCTCACTCTCATGAAATATTGTCTATATCTGCAATGACGTATCTTGTATACATTTTATTGATTTTGTAGTTCTTGCAGAAGCTCATAAGTTTTGCTTGTGGTAATGTGTCTTTGGGTTTCCTCAGTATTCTATATTCATTAGCTAGTATGAATGACATCGCTGTAGAAGTAAAAAAAAAAGAGTTTGACATAGGATAGGTTATGTTTTAAGGACAGCTACATTGAGTAATGGCAAGGATCTGCGAATCATAAAAAACATGTACTGGCAACAAACAGCAGCTATACGAATTAACAACCAAACAGAACAATTTCAATTTATAAAACAAGGAGTCAGACAAGGCTGTGTTCTGTCGCCGGATTTGTTTTCACTTTACAGCGAACATATTATGAGATCAATAGTAGACAAAAAAGGAATTGAAGTCAACGGTCACAACATAAATAATTTGTGATATGTGGATGACACAGTCTTAATAGCAGAGACAGAGAATGAACTACAAGAATTGATAGACATAATAGTGAAAGAAAGCAACAAGAAAGGTCTCAGTCTGGATAGTAAGAAAACAGAAGTAATGGTCATATCGAAGAAACAATCATCACCAGCATGCAGCATAAAAATAAACAGGACAAATTTGAAACAAGTGCGACGCGTCAAATACTTGGGCACAATAATAACATCAGATGGAAGATGTACCACAGAAATAAAAAGCAGAATAGCTCAGGCCATAATAGCATTTAAGAAAATTAAAAATGTCTTATGCAACAAATCTATGTCAATAGAAATGAGAAAGAGAGTTCATTCGTGCTATATAGAACTAATTCTGACCTATAGAAGTGAATCATGGACAGTAGACAAACAAATGAAAAGACGATTACAGAAAGATGGGATTTCTCAGAAGAATGTTGAAAGTTGTACAGCTAAAAAGACCGATGAGGGAGATTTCAAAGAGGCCAACACAAAAAGGCAGCTCCTAAAAAACAAAGTTTTTCCAAAGTGCTAGCCAATCAACATTTTTCGGGCACATCATGAGAAGAGGAAAATTGGAATACTTGGTTACAACTGGCAAAATAAAAGGAAAGAGAGATCACGGACGACAAAGAGAGAAAATACTGGATAGCTTGGTGTGATGGCATGGAAAACAGTCAACAGAACTGATACGATGCACTGTAGATAGAAGATTGTGAAAGACATGAACGCCTACGCCAACCGGTATGGCACATGATGATGACATTGAGAGTAGTACTTTGCAGGACTTAGCAAGAAAAAAGAAATGGAACATTGATGGATATGGAAAGAAAAGTTGACAGTAACTTGAAGGAAGACAGCTTTATATGAGCTTCAGAGACTGGTTAAGAGAGTCAACAATGATACTCTCTAGTGGTGGCAATCTCTAGGGGTGGCAAACCTCTAGTGGTGGAAACCTCTAGGGGTAGCAATCTCTAGGGGTAACAATCTCTAGTGGTGGCAATCTCTAGGGGTGGCAAACCTCTAGTGGTAGCAGTCTCTAAGGGTGGCAATCTCTAGTGGTGGAAACCTCTAGGGGTGGCAATCTCTAGGGGTGACAATTTCTAGTGGTGGCAAACCTCTAGTGGTGGCAATCTCTAGGGGTGGCAAACCTCTAGTGGTGGCAATCTCTGGTGGTGGCAAACCTCTAGTGGTGGCAAACCTCTAGGGGTAACAAACCTCTAGGAGTGACAAACCTCTAGTGGTGACAAACCTCTAGTGGTGGCAATCTCTAGGGGTGACAATCTCTAGTGGTGGAAACCTCTAGGGGTAGCAATCTCTAGGGGTGGCAATCTCTAGGGTTTGCAAACCTCTAGTGGTGGCAATCTCTAGGGGTAGCAATCTCTAGTGGTGGCAATCTCTAGTGGTGACAATCTCTAATGGTGACAATCTCTAGTGGCGGTAAACCTCTAGTGGTGGCAATCTCTAGGGGTGGCAAACCTCAAGTGGTGACAATCTCTAGGGGCGACAATCTCTAGTGGTGGCAAACCTAAAGTGGTGACAATCTCTAGGGGCGACAATCTCTAGTGGTGACAAACCTCTACTGGTGACAATCTATACGAGTGGCAAACCTCTGGTGGTGGCGGCAATCTCTAGTGGTGACAGTCTCTAGTGGTGGCAATCTCTAGGGGTGACAATCTCTAGTCGTGGCAATCTCTAGTGGTGGCAAACCTCTGGTGGTGGCAATCTCTAGTGGTGGCAATCTCTAGGGGTGACAATCTCTAGTGGTGGCAATCTCTAGGGGTGGCAAACCTCTAGTGGTGGCAATCTCTATGGGTAGCAAACATCTGGTGGTGGCAATCTCTAGTGGTGACAATCTCTAGTGATGGAAACCTCTAGGGGTGGCAATCTCTAGGGGTGGTAAACCTCTACTGGTGATAATCTCTAGGGGTGGCAAACCTCTACTGTTGACAATCTCTAGTGGTGGAAACCTCTAGGGGTGGCAACCTCTAGGGGTGGCAACCTCTAGTGGTGGCAAACCTCTAGTGGTGGCAAACCTCTACTGGTGACAATCTCTAGGGGTGGCAATTTCTAGTGGTGGAAACCTCTAGGGGTGGCAAACCTCTAGGGGTGGCAATCTCTAGGGGTGGCAACCTCTGGTGGTGGCAAACCTCTAGTGGTGGCAAACCTCTAGGGGTGGCAATCTCTAGTAGTGGCAATGTCTAGGGGTGGCAAACCCCTAGTGGTAGGGGTCTCTAGTGGTGACAATCTGTAGTGGTAGGGGGTCACTAGTGGTAACAATCTCAAGTAGTGGCCTTATATGTCAGAGAGCATAACAAATACTGAATGGGTTTTATAATCGAAAAAGCCCTTATTAGCTAACTTACTGTCCAGTTTTTTATTTATTTAAACCTGTAATTAGCCATCTGTAGTTGAAAGTCCCTAGACTGCTACCAGGTCACACACTGGCTCACAAACTGTCATTCTCTCTTAGGCTTTTTCAAATGACTTACCTTAGCCTCCTGTCTGATAAAATGCTTAGACTTGCTGATTATCTGGCAGAAGTGACCGTAGACCTCATTATCAACCAGCTTATCAGCAAAACAAGAGAAGTTCTCCAAAAGTTTGCTCAGGCCTTTCTCCGTATACGAGAGCTGCATTAAACAAAAAGATAGGTCTCGAACTTGTCGCTCAGTTCTAGTGGTGGATAAAAAAATATAAATGCCATTAATTCATATACAACCTTAGGATGTTCATAAACCATGGTCATTTTTTTAAGTATATTTATCCATATTAACAACAAAACAAATAACACCAGGGCTAAAACTAAGAATAGCAAAATGTTATATCTTCTAAAAAAAATCCTGTATGGTGCAGAAACATTGACATTAGACAAGAAAATAGAACAGAAGATTGAAGCCTTTGAAATGTGGATTTCTAGAAGATTGGATGGAGAGAAAAGAAAACAAATGAGGAAGTCTTAAAACAACCAAAAAGGAAAAGAGAACACTAAACACAATTCAAACAAGTCAAATTAGATTTTTGAGGCATGTTAAAAGACACAACAACCTACTAAAAGTAATCTTGGAAGAAAAAATACAAGGTAAAAGTGGCAGAGACAGATCAAGACTATCATGGACAAGTAACACTAAAAGATGGACAAAGACTATGACAACCTGCACTATCAAAGCATGAGACAGAGCAGAATGGCGGTCCATGGTAGCCAACCTTCGATGGCACTCGATGATGATTAATCCATATTAACTACTTACATGCACATAAATCACAGAATGAAAATGAAAAAGGTTTAGAAATAAACATCATTTATATATTTTCGTTCCATGTACAGAATATGGTATTAACAGTCACTTTCCAATAATTTCAAATTAAGTGGCTTCCAAAGACACAACTAAGTTAGGTCATTATTGTCATAGACTCTCAGTTTGGAGGGTCAAGAACTATCATCTCCAGGAGAAGCAGATGTTATATACTTCTTTCCTTTTTCATTTGTCTTTCAGCGTAGAGGGGAGATATAATTTGCAGTATTTTGTTTTTCTGTTGGCCTCTCCTGCTGTTATGTTTTCAAATGTTTCTATCACTCCTCCATCAATCCATCTTTTTTCATGGTCAGCCCTTGGGTCTGGTGTTCTGGTTGGTTGGTGATTGTTTGCGTTCGCCCGATGACTAAAGTATTCTAGAGTATCGTGGTAGACCAGAATATTCCTCTTCATCATCAGCCCTTACAAGGACGTAGTGGACGTGTCTGCGTTGTGTTGTGGTTTGCAGTATAACTGTTATATTTGTGCCTTTCGGCCCAACACATCCAACTTCAGCACAACATTTTTTAGTACCGGGCTGTCTTCCCGCTTCGATCCCTGCACGCTTGGCCAGACTAGACAAGTTAGTCTGTTACTGGAGGCACCACGGAGAGGTGGAGCAGGGTCTGGATGGTTTTGGTTCACCGATTCTGGCACAAGCCATCAGCTGTGGGTCGCTGACAACTTCCAGCTCTGGTGCCCGTCTGGTATTCTTGCAACATTTATTGAAGGCTCATTGTGCAGTTTTGATCTTTCTGCCTTATCACGTGGCCAAACCATTTAATCTATTGTTGATGATATATACAGAAGCTTCAAATCTGAAAAAAACTAATATGAATATATTCTCAGTCACTTGGGAGCTTTGGGCACTGAGAGAGCTGATTGACTAGCCTTGTATGCATTTGTGGTGGGAATGACAGACATGATCAGGGGTGACATCTTGAAAGCCCTCACAAACTCTGTATATTAGAACATGGCATGTCTATCAGTAAGGCACAGTCTTGTGACAGCAACAATTTGGAATACAATGTTGATCATGTTGGAATGACAATCTACAAGGAGCTGTGCCAAGTGTGTGCACAATTAGTAAGCTTCTGGAACCCCAGTGTGCACATACTGTGTCATCTGCTGAAAAAGATTCAGCATCTAGTGGCTTGCCTAGAGCATTGTGATGTCACCCTAACAAAAATGCACAACTGATTTTTTTTTTTTTATGCAATACGTTTAAAAAAAAAAGTAGAGAACCCCGTCACGCCAAGTGGTGTATAGGGAATATGGTGTTAGTGACCATAAATTTTACAGACCTTCAGCACATGATTTTTGGGGTAATGTGGTCGGTATTATGCCCGTGCCACTTTACTTTTCCAGAAAAAAATCTGGTACCCATTTAAGGCTGGGTGAACCCAGAAGCCGCCGGTTGGGATCGAACCCTACCTCTTGTCCTTTGCAGTCCAGTTCACTAACCACTGAGCTAAGCGCAGCTCCCAATACTCCTGGTGCTTGGCACAAATGTTTTAATCTTTGATCATTTCTATAAAAGTGCATGAAACAGTTGTTTGTCAATGATACTTTAGTTTATTTGATCATTTGTGTCGTTACAGGAAGAACACACCTACTTCTTCTATTTTACAACTCAAAGTGATTAAAAGAAGCTGTATCTAACATTTAAAGACCATTGTAGTTAAAAATAGAATATTACATCCGAGAAACTTCCAGATATGCCAACCTTTCATTCCTTTGTTATGAACTTAACTGCTAAAATAACATCCATGCATAAATAGTTACTAAATTTGGCAATGATGTTTTGTGTGTGGTGCCACAAGTTGAGATCATAAAATCCCAATTTTATTTATGAGGGGAGTGTACTATACTCAGGAATTTATAAACAAAACAAAATTTGCAAGATGGCAACTAAAATGCCACTTTGAGATGAAAACAAACAACTGTGGAAACCACAACGGGAAATTCAGAAACATATGAGCGATATATTCATCCATCCTCTTTTCATGTCCACATATGAAGTGAAGTGTTGTAATCTGCAGGTTGCACTGGTGATTGTGGGCTGCAATGATATTTGTTTGCTTATTCAATGAGAAATATGTGATGTATGACTGGGAATATGTGAAGTATGTCTGACATAGAAGTTACCTGGTTGCTCTAAATCTGTGGCAGAGTTTCTCAGCAAGACTCTCACAATGCTTGCTTTTTTCAATATGAGAGAAGATGTACCTGAAAGAAAAAAATCCAGTCAGTCAGTCAGTCTTGAGTCAGTCAGTCAACTTAGTCAAAAATCAACACATGAGGCAAACATTACAACTCTCCCTGCCTGACAACTCCCCTGCTGGGTCTTGAGCTCGACAATCTTTGACCAGATTAAAGTCTGAAAGTTTGTTCACACACACACACACTTTTCTTGCAATCAACATCTAGAGCACTCATAGGTAAAACTGAACTGTCAAGTCTTGAGAAATTCAAAGAAACCAATTAAAATCTTTCAGATTGTCTCCCTATTCTATTTAATCCAAGCAATCAGTTTCATTGCTGTTAGGAATTCCCCATATCCGCTCCTACTGGAGCATATCCCACGTCTGGGTCTGTCTGGAGAGGAAGGACTTTAAAAGTAAATTACGATTCTGTCGTAAAAATTACAGCCTCAAAATACAAATTCTTGAAAATTGAGTTTGCGACAGGCTCCCCTTCTCCTTATACTTTCCTAATTACTATTTCTGGTGACCTCTGAGTATTGGATTTGTTTCCTTTCGTGTCGAATTTTTTTTTTTTTTTAAATTGTGGTAAAGATTAAAACGTTAATGTAGGAAAGAGAGCTGTTTTTTTTTTTTAAATAAATTTTGCCAATTTTCAAGAAATTTATTTTCTTTCTTGCTCTCATGATGAGAGAAGTCTTCTCAGCTCTCTGTGAGACATCATACAAATCTTTGTAACACAGGATAGGCAGCGAATGACGCTTTAAAGGAGGCAACTACAGCTGAATTAACAGACTTACGGTGGCCGTATGAATAAACAACGTAACACCTCCACCACGGTGCGATGCATTCGAATTTCAGGCCATAAATCAAACATAACCCAGGAAATTATTACGGCATCAGATTCCCATTATCTGTTTGGGTAAACACACAGTTGTGTAGCAACAGTTCAAGGAAAATACTATTTTTCAAACCCAAATGTTAACATTTATGTCATAGTAATTGTTACGATGGTATCGTGAAAACATCACCCACAGATATGTATTGTAATCTAGGGTTAACTGAGTGGCAAACACAATGTAGTGGGCAAGTTAGGGTTTTTAGTTTCATTCTAGGACTAAGGCATCCACAACATGTGAGCTGAAAGTGGTCAACAACTGTTAGCTGACTGTTTGCATCAGTAACAGCGACCTACAGTTGGTCAAAGTAATGTTATGTTAAATTATGATCATCATCACAGCACTCAAGACATACCCATAGGTGCTCCGATCTCCACAAAATATCCATGAGCACGCAGCGACTAATTGTACCAGTTTGGTGTTGGTTAACAAATCCTCTCATTCATCCAGAACATCGCTCTGTTCTGGCAACACCGGTCTTCACTCCCAGTTCACATGGTCTGGACAGCCATATATTTGTATTTCTGTCAAAATCCATCACACCCAGTTCATACAGCCTAGATAGTCATGTATTTGTATTTCTTTCAAAATCCATCACACCCAGTTCACACAGTCTAGACAGCCATATATTTGTATTTCTGTCAAAATCCTTTGTTTTACCCATCTCTTGTTGGTTGTTAATGATATCTGTCTGATCGGTTGACTGTCCATCAGGTAATATTGCCGAACCAGTCAGTCCAGTCTGTCTGCTCTGTCAGTGCCATTCACACCAGCATGGCCAGGGATATACAAAAAGGTGATCCTGCAAATCTTGGATCTTTGTATTGATTTTAACCATTGACGATGAATTAGGCCTGGCTCTACTTTGTGGATCATGTTCGTTGATCACTCGGCACACGCATGAGGACACACTTGATTCTCCATCCAAAACATTCATCACTGCCATTATTTCCATCATCAAACTATTGGTCATCACTGTGTAGTCGTCATTATCCCCATGAATAGTTCTGCCACTGGATCGGGCATTAAATGCATCCAAGCACTCCATTGATGGCATACCACAAAACCATCTATATAGACTAGCACATCTGTACCACTGCTGTTTTCACAAATGAGGGCAATCATTTCCGTGTTAACTGCAATCAGATTCTGTTCTCTCTATCTAATGTTGGTCAATTTCCTATACCACCTCCCTACAGTGGTTTTGGTAAGAGACAAACCAATTGGTCAAGCAAGTAGAGATCAACAGAGAAACCAACCCAGTATCCAATACTTCCAGACTGAAGTTAGACATGTTGGACCTTAAGTTACAGATATTAGAGCTTCTTAATTGTACAACACAACACAGCTACGCCAACATATGTCCTTCTAAAGTTGAGTGAAGAAAAGTAGGCGAATCAGGCAAATGAGGACAGGAAAAAAGAAAATGTCACCACTAAAAGAGAGAATCTTTAACTGCAAATAATCATACCCACAGCCATCTGATTGTAACTGACAGGTCAAATCATTTCAACAGCTATCCACTCACACAAAGAGGTTTAAAGGTGACTTTGAAAACAGAAAATACAACTACATTGACAATATAGGACAAATAAAATAAAACTGACATAAAAATATGAGTAGTAACACAAACTGGGTAACCAACATCAAATGTCAGCAACTTACTTAATAATTGTATGAAAGTCCTCTTCTTCAACTCCAATGTCAGGGTCAGAAAGCCGTGATATTATATCTGGCATGTTGTACATGGTGTTACCCTGAGACAATAAATGCAACATTTACATGATGACAAATCAATATACCTTGTGACAATGAATTATCTAGGGGGCCTCGGTAGCCTAGTTGGGAAAACCACCTGACTGGACTACCGACGTTCAGCGAACAACCCGTGTTCGATTCCCGCTGGGAGCAGTGTGAATTGTACTCATGGTTGGGGGAAAAAAAGTACCCCCACGGTCGACCCAGCTGTTGGCAGAAATGGGTACCAGGGTATTACGCTGGGAAGGTGAGGAATGTTGCCTCACATCTGAGTTTAGATGCTTGAGGAGACACTATACAGAAATCTCCGAACATTTCTGGATAGGCGGCTGAGCACATATGGGTGGAAACTCGTGTGCTAAGACACCGGTTCAAGTCTCGTACTTTACCTTTACGTTTAATGAATTACCTAATGATAACAAATACACTTACCATGTCACATATGTGCAGCTTTTCCCCTTTGATAACAAAGACAACATTTATATTGAGACAGAAACAATAGCAGAAGAACATGGCTGAAGATTTTCTAGTAAAAATTGTATAGAAAATCTCTAAATACTTGCCTTATAAATTAAACATAAAATAGTAAAGTGCAGATAAATAGAAAAACAAAACAAACTACAACATTTTGTCAAAAGCCTTCATAACAAACAAACTGAACAAATTAAACACACAAATCCAAGCCAGAAAACACAACACAGATCTTAAAAATGGTTGAAAAGACCATGTCCAGGATTTATGTTTGTTATATAGTGAGTTAATGGAACCATGGGGGCAGGCAGCTTAGTTGTTACCCGCTTCTCAATAGACAATAGCAGTAACAGATGGTAGCGACAATCAGTAGTTAGGACATAAATTTAAGTATGGAAAATTCCAGCCAGAATAACAAGTTAAGGGAATAAAAGTTTATCGGAGGGGTAGGGACACCCATCGAGGAATTATACTCGGACATAACAAGGACACCCACCAAGCTAAGATAGAAATTCACATAGGGGGTAGTGGATACACAGGGAGTGGGAAGGAGGTAATGTCCAGAATTAGTGGATGACACGATGATGAGTTTAGGTCCATGGAAATTTCCACTTCAACTTTAAGGCAATGCATAACAATAGCATGCATTGACCCCATGACTTTGGCCCGTCTGATAAATAAGTTGTCATCAAACTACCAGGATAGGTCATTGTCATGAGGTAACCATTATTTAAATAGGGCATAGAAAGTCACGGAAACAAAGTGTTATTTATCAAGTCGTGGATAGTTGAGACACAGGTCAGATTTGAGTCACAGAATGACGAGGAGTGACCAACTCAAGTGATCAGAAGAGTGCAAATTGTCACTTTGCGACAGTTTGATTGGCTGCTGATTTTTAGGCGAAGAGTTGTTGTTGGAGAATTTAAATTTCAACACAACAGGTTTAAGTTACGAGTCAGGGATAGAACAGTCAGAGATAGAGACAGTCAGGAATAAGAATTAGACAAGTTAGGAAATTAGACACACAGTTAGAAAAGTTAAGATTAGAAAGTTGAGCCAATTAGTTAGTAAGTTAAGAATCTTCAAGTTGTAGTTTTAAGTCAGTTGAGAAGTTATTAAGTAAGTTAATAGAGAGTAGTGAGTATGGCAATGAAAATATGAACTTTAGTGTTGTGAAAGTGCTTAAGAGTATTTCAAGTTGTTTCACATTCCTCATGAACGTAAGTTGAATAATGTTGTATGCAAGATATGCACTTGGGACTGATCATATCCATCAGTGATTTGCCTCAGAGAAGTCCCGAATTCTATCTATCTATCTATTGACCTTTCGAGCCGTAACCGGCCCATAGGGCGTAGACCAAGATACACCTTCTCCTATATGAATTTTTGTTCTAGCAGTTTTCTTTTAAAGATATTTTATTAAATCTCGCCATCTGTCTCTGTTCTGTGCAAGCAGTTCTATCTCATTGAGGGAGCCGATTCCTGCTGCTCTTGCCTCTCTCATCAATGTTCTTCTCAGTGTCTCCCTGGGTCTTCCTCTTTTTCTTTTACCTGTTGTTTCCCATATGGGGCTTGCTTTGCTATTCGATTATTATCTCTTCTCATCACATGTCCAACGTATGACCATCGTCTTTTCTTTATTACTGAAGATATTAGTGGTTGATTGGCGATTTCTCTAATTTCCTCGTTTGTTTTGAATTCGTTCCATTCTATACCAAGTATTTTCCTTAGACATTTATTTTCGAATGCGTTCAACTTTGTTTCTATATCTCTTGTTGTTTTCCAGCTTTCACACGCATACGTAAGGGTTGATAGTACTATTAATTAACATTAAACGAATTAATTAACATTAATTTAAGATAAGTGCATCCACTACAGAACGATCATAGGCCAAGAATAATAATAGAAATCAATAAACTGATTATGATTATATAATGAGAGAAAAAGAGTCTGTCATGATTTACCTGTTGTGATCAACTATAAATGTGATGTGCTGTCAAGTTATAATATAATATCAGAAACAAGAAACAATAATATATACTATAACACGTTGAATCTGGTTAAAAGGTAAATAGGCAATAGAATTTATTATTTCATCATAAATACTTGCCAGCCAATCAACTCATCTTGCTCTGACATTTTTATGCCAAGATGGGGTTAAGGGGTGTCTGCATGTTGATGTGACTTGAGAAGAATGCCATTACACTGAGGTGGTGGTAATGAAGTGCCTTTATATCGAAATAATAATAAGTACTTGCCTGCCTTTCATGTTTGCATTAGCTATAACAAAAAAATTTTCCAACCAATAGATAGAATGATTTCAATCACTTAATATTTGTTAAATGTTAGATATTATAGTGATGGAAAGCAAAAGTAAAGGACTCAGCAAAGAAAAAGACATCATTGCAATACACAATAAAGGCAAGTGGAACAATATTAAAACAGGTAAATGAATTTAAATATCTGGGAACATTGTTAACATCAGATGATAGATGTACAACAGAGGTGAGATGCAGAATGGCTCAGGCAAAAGCAGCTTTCCAATAAATGAGGAAGATACTGTGCAATCCATTTTTGACAACAGAAACAAGAAAATGAGTTCTTAAATATTATGTAGAACCAGTCGTAATATTTGGATGTGAATCATGGACAATAGGACAATTGACAAGAAAATCACTGGAAGCTGTAGAAATGTGGTTTTACAGAAGAATGTTGAGAATACCATGGATAGTTAAGAAGAGTAATGAAAACATTTTGAAAGAGGTCAAAGTAAGAAGAGAACTAATTTTCAATATTAGGAAGAGACAATCATCATTTTTTGGCCATGTAATGAGAAGAGAACAACTGGAATATATTGTAACAACTGGAAAAATTGAGGGACGAAGAGATAGAGGGAAGCAAAGAGAAAAAATAACAGACAGCTTAAGAGAATGGCTTGGCAGGTCAACAATAGAAATGATAAATAACTGTCAAGATTAAAAGTTGTGGAGAGACATGATCATCTACACCATGGTACTTGATGATATTTGTTGGTTTGTACCTGATGAAGGTTTATGCTAAAACATCATAGTTTGTCTCATCACTCTACAGGTTTAGCTGCTTAATACCATTTGGTGTTTATTTTACACATTTTCCCACAGTTCTACTTACAACCCCACAAGATAATGAACATATAGTATATTTTATATTTGTGCCTAGCTCCCAGGAGTCTTACAACATCACAGTATTAAACATCAGCATTTGTGGTCAAAATGACTACTGCTTACCTGGCAGTAATTTTGCCTAAGTTTGGGAGTGAGGTACTCATTCTACAACGAGATTGATGAAAAAGTAACCATACACCGAAGCAAACGCTCATATGTTGTCTTTGTTTAATTACAACTAAATTCAGACAATGTCCATGAACTCTTTCCGTACATTTCGACGCACGGTGCGCCATGCCAATTTCGGCCGCGTATGTTTTACTGCATAGTGCATCACTCTCAATTTGATTAGTGTGAACCATCATCAAACCATATTCTATTTACATGTCTTGTATCATCATGGTATTGGTGAAATCTAATACCTTGTTCAATTATCTAAAAATTAACATATAATATGTTATATAAATATAAATATGTAGATTGATTCTTAAACCATGACAAATTTGTCTCTGAAATCTCTTCTGTTGCATTGATAAAAAGCTTTCCTACGGAAAGCGTTAACATTTCAATATCTTCCCTGATAACATGTCCATATCTTAGGTCTAATAAGTATTATTGAGAAATCCTACAATTTTCCTAAACCTCTTCAATAAAATTAATTTCTCAAAATTATTTTACACAGAAACTCACCTTTTTAGCCAACTCATGGAAAAATAATTTGGCTAATCCGGAGATCTGCTCATTATGGTCTACAATGCATGTCGCCAGCTCACTGATTTGGCCCTTTACTTTGACCATGTCATTCAAAATCAAATGAGTTAAGACTTGAAGGGTTGTTTTCCTCACTAAAGATGAGTCATCACGAAGTCTGAAGTTTATGAGAAAGTGTTTCATCATAACTAACGTGAGCTGTTACAAAGTCTTAAAAGTTTAGGAGCAACATTCCACATTTATAGTAGGTCACCACGAAGGGTATATAAGCATAATATTTTAACATCACAGGTAAATCAAAACAGGAAAATACAAGGAACAAACACACAAATAAACAGTAAAGACATAAACTAGCAAAATATAAACATGATAGAGACAGCCAAAAAAAGGTTCTTGAATTAGTAAAAGAACTACACAATAAAAACAGAAAAGATAAAAAAAAAAACTATAAGCTTATGTTTGAATATGTTAGCTTTTTGGTGCACATTTTTTATGTGGTTTTCTTCATCATTATCATCATGTGCCATTCTGGTTGGCATAGGCGACCATGTCCTTCCACAATCTTCTATCCACAGCGCATCATATCAGTTCTGTTGTTGATTGATTTCCATGCCATGACACCAAGATATCTAGTATCTTCTCTCTTTGTCATCCGCGATATCTCTTTCCTTTTATTTTGCCAGTTGTAACCAAGTATTCCAACTGTCCTCTTTTCATGATGTGCCCGAAAAATGTTGATTGTTTTTTTCTGGTGTTTTTTAAGAGCTCTCTTTTTGTGTTTGCCTCTTTGAGAATGTTTTCATTGGTCTTTTTAGCTGTCCAGGGACCTTTCAACATTTATTCTGAGAAATCCCATCTCTGTGGCCTCTAATCGTCTTTTTATTTGTTTGTCTACTGTCCATGATTTACTTCCACAGATATGAATTGACTCTATATAACACCGATAAACTCTTTCTCATTTCTATTGACATAGATTTGTTGCATAAGTTGCTTTCCATTTTCTGAAATGTTATTTTAGCCTTCGCTGTTCTGCTTTCTATTTATGTGGTGCATCTTACATCTGTTATTATTGTGCCCAAATTTATGAAGTGTTGCACTTGTTTAAGATTTGTCCTGTTTATTTTTATGCTGCATGATGGTGATGGTTGTTTTTCTTCGATATGACCATTACTTCTGTTTTCTTACTATTCAGACGGAGAGCTTTCTTGTTGCTTTCTTTCATTATTATGTCCATCATGTCTTGTAGTTCACTCTCTCTCTGCTATTAAAACTGTTTCATCTGCACATTGCTAATTGTTTTTGTTGTGACCATTAACTTCAATTCTTTTTATTTCTACTATTAATCTCATCCATATTTTTTCTCTATCATCAACCTCTATTCAAGCTAAATATCTTAATCCTTCCAGTGTCGCAAGATGTCACATAGAGCTCGTAATGATTTCTGTCATCCATTTCTACTCAAGAGTGTCACCAGACATCACACAGAGCTTGTAATGATTTCTGTCATCCATTTCTACTCAAGAGTGTCACCAGACGTCACACAGAGCTTGTAATGATTTCTGTCATCCATTTCTACCCAAGAGTGTCACCAGACATCACACAGAGCTTGTAATGATTTCTGTCATCCATATCTACTCAAGAGTGTCACCAGACGTCACACAGAGCTTGTAATGATTTCTGTCATCCATTTCTACCCAAGAGCGCCACCAGACGTCACACAGAGCTTGTAATGATTTCTGTCATCCATTTCTACCCAAGAGTGTCACCAGACGTCACACAGAGCTTGTAATGATTTCTGTCATCCATTTCTACCCAAGAATGTCACCAGACGTCACACAGAGCTTGTAATGATTTCTGTCATCCATATCTACCCAAGAGTGTCACCAGACATCACACAGAGCTTGTAATGATTTCTGTCATCCATATCTACTCAAGAGTGTCACCAGACATCACACAGAGCTTGTAATGATTTCTGTCATCCATATCTACTCAAGAGCGCCACCAGACGTCACACAGAGCTTGTAATGATTTCTGTCATCCATATCTACTCAAGAGTGTCATCAGACATCACATAGAGCTCGTAATGATTTCCGCCATCCATCTCTACTCAGTTTTTACAATTAAAGATAACAGTTAAAAATATTAAAATTTACCAAAATGATGGTATCAACATATCATCAGTCATCCAGAATGGAGAATAAGATGATTTGAACACATATAATTCACAGTTCCAACACTGAACACCCGTATGAACAATAGTCAAAGGAAAAATGGAAGCAGAAAAAGAGATGAAATGAGGGTATAGAACAGACAAGGTGGACATGCAAAGACACACAATAATTGTGTAATTTAGTTGTATGTGAATAAACTGAATGAGGTACACCACATACCAGATAGATTAATTTTGGTATTACTTGTAGAAATTGTGTTATTTGAGAAAATTTTGTTTTGAATTACAGATGATAATTTATGCAAAACTCTAAAAGTATAAGAAATTTATGTGATAAATTTGAATTATTTTAATAAAAGAGTAAAAAAGATGTTATTAAACTAAATATACATCTGCACAAACTGTGAAAAACCAACAGGGGGCTCACAACAAAACAAAAACTCAACATCAGAAGCTATTTTTGCACCACAGCAATCATTGAGCAACCTCATTATGACTCAAAAATTCAAAAAAAAATGTTCTCATTGAAGCTAAATCTTCATTTCTGTCGCAGAATGAGATAATTTAATTCAGAAAATCTCCATAAAAGAAGGATGATTGTCTATTATCTTTTAAGCATTATTACAACTCTAACTCATCTGTCAGTACTTCTTACCTGGCATAGAGATGTGTTGTCCAGGGCTCTATCAAATTGGGAAACCTAAATGTGAGGTCACCAAGGGAGATAATGAGATTGGAACGGATAACTGTGGCAGGCGACTTCTCCAGCAGTGTAAAGAGCAGCTGTAGCTGAGACTCACAGAATTGGGAGCTGGAAAATAGATGGCGGGATGGTTCCTTTACAACTCTCAGTTTCATTGACTTACAACAAAGAAATTTAAATGTGACGTGACAGCACAATATTGTGCCGAAACTGATAAACTTACAGTACCTGACAAAGTCATTTATGAAATAAAGAGAAAGTTGTTAGGATCATCATCACTGCACACTGGATGAATTTATAGGTGCTCTGATATTCCCCTTGAGAATACGCAAGGAGAATCCAGGTCAACATGCATGCACTCTGGAGCCCAGACTGGGATATGGCTATTCTTATTCTAGCACTAAAACTATCACCCCTTTTATATTGGCAAAATTAGCCATGAAAGAATTCTTTGCAAAATAATGCCTGGAAATTACTGACTGACATCAGCCTGCTTCCAACCATCTGTGAAGACCTATTAGGATATATCAGTGATGAAGTAATCCATGAGCTGATAGCAGTGACTCAAAGCTTTAGGTTTAGCAATAAGGACAAGAAAATCTACTATGCATAGATATGATGGTAACTGATGCTGATACTTGAAAAGTTAGTGGAGATCAAAGAAAGAAGGCAAACCCATTTCCAAAAGCATGCTGTGACAAGTTTGATGTAGAAGAATGACACCCTTTCTGTAAACTGTGACACCACCATTTTCACAACCAGCAACAAAGTTCAAGAAGAAACCTCACAGTTCTAAACTGCAGCATTTGAAAGGAATGTGCTCCTCTTCATTATTGCAATTAAAACCTGTAATTTAGTCACTCATTATACAACTAAGCTGCTTGCATACACCAGCTATGCATTGCCCACTTAATGGGCAAATGCTAAGAAGAAAGAGACTACCTACTGTTGTGCCACAGCTTCCATCATCAGATAAGAATAAAAAAAAATAATTTATGAAATGTAGGAGAGATGAACAAGTCAGGTAACATGCAAATACAGCACAGTCATCTGTTATGATACTAATTGATGTTGCTGGGAGAGATGCACCAGGTTCAGCGAGTACAAATTAAACTGACATACAATGAATGGAAACTCCATATGAAAGAGCTGAAAAAAAAAGATGCAGGTAAAACTGCATGGAATGTGTTGACAATACAGAAACATGATCTAATATTCAGTCAAAACAATCATGAAAAATGTTAACAGAATAAATAAACATTAGTTAACAGAATAAATAAACATTAGTTAACAGAACAAATAGACATTAGCTTTGTCTTTACAAATATACCTGACTAACATGAACCTGGCAAGTGCTAGGGATGCCGCAGTCTGCAAATCAGGGTCAGAAAACCTGGCACTGTTCGTGCACACAGTAACAAGTAATGGCTGGAAACACACCAGGAAGTTTTCAGCTGAAATGGAAACCATACAGATCTGTTACAGAACAAGTAGATCAATGGAAGCCATACAGATCTGTTACAGAACATGCAGAAAAAATGGACGCCATGCAAATCTGTTACAGAACAAGCAGACAAATGGAAACCATGCAAATCTGTTACAGAACAAGCAGACAAATGGAAGCCATGCAAATCTGTTACAGAACAAGTAGATCAATGGAAGCCATGCAAATCTGTTACAGAACAAGCAGACAAATGGAAGCCATGCAAATCTGTTACAGAACAATCAGACAAATGGAAACCATACAGAGCTGTTACAGAACAATCAGACAAATGGAAACCATACAGAGCTGTTACAGAACAATCAGACAAATGGAAACCATACAGAGCTGTTACAGAACAATCAGACAAATGGAAACCATGCAGATCTGTCACACACCAATCAAACAAATGGAAACCATGCAGATCTGTTATACACGGCTGTTTGTTTTCATTTCAAAGTAACATTTTAGTTTTAATCTTGTAAATTTATCAGAATTTTGTGATGAAGATGTCTTGAGCTTAGTACATTCCTCTCTTTCTTAAAATTGAAATATTTTATGAAAGTGGTTTCAATTTGTGATACCAGACACAAAATGTAAAGTTCTAGCGAAAGTGAATATTTATATATGAGTGATATTTATTTCTTATTTTGTTCACTTTGTATATCTTGGAAGCTGTATAGATCAGGAGAGACACAAAGAGTGAGATTAAAGTCAGAATAGTGAAGGCAGCAATGATTTTTAGAAACCTTGATAAAATAAGGAAATCAAAATTACTAAGCACAAAAACAAAAGCTCCGGATTTCCAAACCAATAGTATTATCCAGCAATACTTATGTATGCAAGAGTTGAAACCAACGAAAGAAACAGAAAATAAACTGAATGCATTTGAAAATAAATGCTTGAGGAAAATAATTCATATACCATGAGATGAGTTCAAGATTAGTGTAGAAATAAGAGAAATAAATGCTTGAGGAAAATACTTCATATACCATGAGATGAGTTCAAGATTAGTGCAGAAATAAGAGAAATAAATGACAGAGCATCACAAAATATCAACTATAATCAAGAGAAGGTGATCGGTCATATGTTGACAATGTGATGAGAAGAGACAACAAAAGAATCTCAAAACAGGCCCTCAAATGGGAACCAGAGGGTAAAAGAAAAAGAGGCAGACCTAGAGAAACAATAAAAAGAACATTAAAATGAGAGGCAACAACAGTAAGCATCAGGTCCCTCGCCAAAATAGAGCAACTTGTTCAGAACAGAGCCGTATGATGATACAAAATGTAGATCATGTGTAAGATCTAACAGTTAAAATATCATCGGACGTAAGATCCTAGAATTACTGCACTATGTGCTGTCTTCGGCTGCAAAAGACGATAGACAGGTAGATAATTTTATTAGATCATGCTTGCAATAAAAAAAAGGCAAATTTTAGAGTCTTGGGGATGAAATATTCCATTTTTAAAGAAAGAGTTTTTAAATTTTAAGATATAATTCCTTCTAATCATTTTCAATGCATAAAAGATGAAGCATGTGTATTTATCTTTCTGGTAAGTCACACACACACACACACACACACATGGTAACTGAACTAAAGTATCAGTGACAAACAGCAGTGTACAGAACAATCAAACAAATAGAAACCATGTAAATCTGTTACAAAACAAGTAGACAAATGGAAACCTTTTAAATCTGTTACAGAACACGTAGACAAATGGAAACCATTCAAATCTGTTACAGAACAAGCAAACAAATAGAAACCATTTAAATCTGTTACAGAACAAGTAGACAAATGGAAACCATTTAAATCTGTTACAGAACAAGTAGACAAATGGAAACCATTTAAATCTGTTACAGAACAAGTAGACAAATGGAAAACATTTAAATCTGATACAGAACAAGCAAACAAATAGAAACCATTTAAATCTGTTACAGAACAAGTAGACAAATGGAAAACATTTAAATCTGATACAGAACAAGCAAACAAATAGAAACCATTTAAATCTGTTACAGAACAAGTAGACAAATGGAAACCATTTAAATCTGTTACAGAACAAGCAAACAAATAGAAACCATTTAAATCTGTTACAGAACAAGTAGACAAATGGAAACCATTTAAATCTGTTACAGAACAAGCAAACAAATAGAAACCATTTAAATCTGTTACAGAACAAGTAGACAAATGGAAACCATTTAAATCTGTTACAGAACATGTAGACAAATGAAAACATTTAAATCTGTTACAGAACAACGCAAACAAATAGAAACCATTTAAATCTGTTACAGAACAACGCAAACAAATAGAAACCATTTAAATCTGTTACAGAACAAGTAGACAAATAGAAACCATTTAAATCTGTTACAGAACAAGTAGACAAATGGAAACCATTTAAATCTGTTACAGAACAAGCAAACAAATAGAAACCATTTAAATCTGTTACAGAACAAGTAGACAAATGGAAAACATTTAAATCTGATACAGAACAAGCAAACAAATAGAAACCATTTAAATCTGTTACAGAACAAGTAGACAAATGGAAAACATTTAAATCTGATACAGAACAAGCAAACAAATAGAAACCATTTAAATCTGTTACAGAACAAGTAGACAAATGGAAACCATTTAAATCTGTTACAGAACAAGCAAACAAATAGAAACCATTTAAATCTGTTACAGAACAAGTAGACAAATGGAAAACATTTAAATCTGTTACAGAACAAGTAGACAAATGGAAACCATTTAAATCTGTTACAGAACATGTAGACAAATCTATCTATCTATTGACCTTTCGAGCCGTAACCGGCCCATAGGGCGTAGACCAAGATACACCTTCTCCTATATGAATTTTTGTTCTAGCAGTTTTCTTTTAAAGATATTTTATCAAATCTCGCCATCTGTCTCTGTTCTGTGCAAGCAGTTCTATCTCATTGAGGGAGCCGATTCCTGCTGCTCTTGCCTCTCTCATCAATGTTCTTCTCAGTGTCTCCCTGGGTCTTCCTCTTTTTCTTTTACCTGTTGTTTCCCATATGAGGGCTTGCTTTGCTATTCGATTATTATCTCTTCTCATCACATGTCCAACGTATGACCATCGTCTTTTCTTTATTACTGAAGATATTAGTGGTTGATTGGCGATTTCTCTAATTTCCTCGTTTGTTTTGAATTCGTTCCATTCTATACCAAGTATTTTCCTTAGACATTTATTTTCGAATGCGTTCAACTTTGTTTCTATATCTCTTGTTGTTTTCCAGCTTTCACACGCATACGTAAGGGTTGATAGTACATTTGATTTGAATAGCCTAAGTTTTGTGTTTGTGCTAATGAGTTTTGATTTCCACAACTTTTCAAGGCTTCTGAAAGACATTGCTGCTTTAGCCAGTCTGATTCTAATTTCTTTGCTCGTATCCCCTTCTCGATCAATGTGACTTCCAAGATAGATGAAGTGATCGATCTCTTCTACTGGTTTGTTTTCCATGTATATTTTGTCACTTGTTGGAATTAAACTTTTCATGACTTTAGTCTTTTCATGATTGACCTCAAGCCCAATTTTGCTGGCTATTATGTAGACAAATGGAAACCATTTAAATCTGTTACAGAACATGTAGACAAATGGAAAACATTTAAATCTGTTACAGAACATGTAGACAAATGGAAAACATTTAAATCTGTTACAGAACAAGCAAACAAATAGAAACCATTTAAATCTGTTACAGAACAACGCAAACAAATAGAAACCATTTAAATCTGTTACAGAACAAGTAGACAAATGGAAACCATTTAAATCTGTTACAGAACAACGCAAACAAATAGAAACCATTTAAATCTGTTACAGAACAAGTAGACAAATGGAAACCATTTAAATCTGATACAGAACATGTAGACAAATGGAAACCATTTAAATCTGTTACAGAACAAGTAGACAAATGGAAACCATTTAAATCTGTTACAGAACAAGTAGACAAATGGAAACCATTTAAATCTGATACAGAACAAGTAGACAAATGGAAACCATTTAAATCTGTTACAGAACAAGCAAACAAAACCAAGTGAGATTACATGTCTCAAAATCAAAGATGTTAACTGTACATCTGACACTCTGTGAAATTTATTTGTAGATCTGTCAACAAATAGCCACCCTTAGTTGTACATCAGTCAACAATTAACAATCCTTAATTAGACATCATCATATCACCATTGCTATTTGGAATTACCATTGATTACATAAAGAGTATATGTCGCAAAGGTAATAATGGCATTAAAAGGTGAGACAAGAATACTTGGGAGACCTTACGCATGTGAAAGTGGAAAACAACAAAAGAGATTGAGAGAAAACTAAATGCTTTTGAAGACAAATGCCTAAGAAAATTACTCTCTGTTCAGTGGAATGAATTCAAGACTAATATTGAGATAAGAGAAATGGCAATGTAACAAAAGATCTCATCCACAATTAGGAAGAGAAGATGGGGACATATGTTGGACATGTATTGAGAAGAGACAACAAGAGAATTCCAAAACAGTCTTTTATTAGAAACATCAGTATACAGAGAAAGAGGAAGACCCAGAGAGACAATGAAAAGAACACTTATAAGAGAAGTAAAGTTGGCAGACTTATTAGGTAAGATTGAACATCTTGCCCAGAATAGAGATAGGTGGCAAAAAACACTAAAAGTTCTATGCAATGTCTAAGGTGTTCTATGCAATGTCTAAGGTGTTCTATGCAATGTCTAAGGCGTGGGAAGTATCAAGATCACGAAATGTGCAACTGTCAACAATTAGCCATCCTTAACTATACATGTCTTAAAGTTTTAAGTACCTTTATACAAGTCTAAAAATCCTTTAAAATTCTAACTGTCTAAAAACCAGCTACTTTTGTCTTACTTCCTTTTCTTCTCTAGTGCTCACCCATTGACTACTAAAGGAATTGATAGTCCTTTTCGACATCTGTCTTTAAAAGGATGTTAAGTGAGCATAGACTCATTGTTTTTTCATTTATCTGCGCCTTTTGGCCCTTTCTTCCCTCTTTGGTCCCTACTTGCTTGGGCAGACTAGACTGGTTAGTCTATTACAAGAGGCACCATGAAGTGGTGCAGTAAGATCTGGATGGTTCTAGTTCACCGACTCTGACGCATGTCATCAGCTAAGAGTTGCTGGCAGCTTCTAGCTCTTTTGCTATCAGGCACCTTGTCATATTATTCATCACATCTAACTTGCAATGCTTTTATTAGCAATATGATCTATCTTTCAGGCATACTGAAAACATTCAATAAGAGGCAATTCAGAAACGCTGAACAAAACACTTACGACTGAAGAGATCGAATTCACAAAGTTTCCTGATGTACTCCATCTCCACATCCTCAGCTGAGGCCCCGGCAAGTGCCATGTCTTCCTCCAGCTCTGCCTCAGGTTTTGAGCCCTGTAAGGTCACAGAGTTGTACAATAAGGTCACAGAGTTGTACAATATGGTCACTGAGTTGTACAATAAGGTCACAGAGTTGTACAATAAGGTCACAGAGTTGTACAATAAGGTCACAGAGTTGTACAATAAGGTCACAGAGTTGTACAATAAGGTCACAGAGTTGTACAATAAGGTCACAGAGTTGTACAATAAGGTCACAGAGTTATACAATAAGGCCACAGAGTTGTACAATAAGGTCACAGAGTTGTACAATAAGGTCACAGAGTTGTACAATAAGGTCACAGAGTTGTACAATAAGGTCACAAAGTTGTACAATATGGTCACAGAGTTGTACAATATGGTCACAGAGTTGTACAATAAGGTCACAGAGTTGTACAAAAAGGTCACAGAGTTGTATAAGGTCACAGAGTCGAACAATAGGGTCACAGAGTTGTACAATAAGGTCACAGAGTTGAATAATAAGGTCACAGAGTTGTACAATAAGGTCACAGAGCTGAACAATAAAACATTATCACTGTGACCACATTCACAAAGTGTAGAGCAATCATGCATTTGTTATTAAATAAAAAAGTTCAACAACAAAACCAAATAACCAATAGAAATGAATCAAACCAGAATTCCCTGCTGCAAATACAACCTTATGAATATGTTCTTTTTCTTTATCTTCTTAATCAAGCACTTATTTATGGATTGTGTTGTACTCCATTTTGTATTTGTGGTTCGGTGTATGCATCTTCAATATCTGTTGGGACCCTGAGCCTGACCTGGGTTTTCATTGCAATATAACAGCTATTTGCTGCCACAGTTATCTCTCCTAGGAGATCAGTCTTACCAAACTAATGAATCTTTCCAATTCAGGTCTGCATAAACAAATAATCTCAAGCTAACAAGATCACAGCTGTTTGTTATCATCTCAAAATGGCTTTTTAATTCTAAACTTGGAAATTTTCCTTTCTGGATGAAGAAGTCCTGCGTAATACATTCGCTTCATTCTAAAAAACAATACTTTATGAAAGTGGTTTAAATTTGTGACTGGAGACAAATAATAATAAATGAATATTATTATGGAGGGAAAACTCCGAGGTGATAGATCAGCGAATCATTTCAGGGAAGAGGTATGTTTACAGCACTCAGAAAAAAATCATAAATAACCAACAACAGAAAAGAAAACGAAGAACAATAGATGGCCCAAAGCAGGATCGAAACCATACTCCTCGGCACAGCGCCTTGCCACAATAATCAAACGCTTGAGCACACGGCCAACTCAGCTACCTAAAGGCAAATTTGTTTAAATCTGTGATACCACATATAAGATGTACAATTTTCAGCTCAAGTCAATATTTATGTGTGGATGATATTTTAGTAGTTAATGCTCATAACAAATGTGCTGAGGTCGGATGTATTGGGCCGAAAGGCACAAATAGTTATAGTTAGTAAAAGGCCCCAGTATCACTGCAAACAAATGAAAATCCATAATTGCCCAACCACCTGTGCCAGTGGAATCATCAGAATTGACATTTCATTGAATATCCAAACAAATAAAGGTAACTGCAGTCCCCATCGTTGTAAACACGGCACATGTCAAAAGACATAATAGCAGCAACAGTGAACGCAACTGAACTGTCCTTCATTATACGATATCATAATTCATCATAAGCAATCTGAATATAGAAACACCATCCGATGAAACACACAGCAAATATCACAGTTATACTGCCAACCACAACACAACGCAGACACGCCCACCTAACGTCCTTTTTAAAGGTGAATGACGAAGAGTCTACTCCTTTAGTCATCAGGCAACCGCAAGCAAGCTCATAAGAAAAAGATCAAAGATTGGTAGTTCCCGGATGCAATATTCAATTTTTAACCACAAAAGCTTTTAAATTGTAAGCCTCTTCTAATCATATTGAATGTATAATAGAAGAAGCATGTTTATTTTATCGTCCAGGAAAGACACGAACCAACCTTCCAATCTCATTCATGGTTCTTATATTCAAGAGCAGACCTATCTAGGTTTTATAGCAGCTTTCTGACAGTTTTCACTGACGTCAATCATACAGACCTCAAGCTCTGGAAGTCTACTTCACTTGTAATTTGATTTTCTGTTGCTGTTTTTTTTTTTTCCGTTTGCCAGCTTTACCTCTGACGAAGTCTCTAGAGACTAGGAACTGAATTTTGCGTGTTAACCCTTTTTTCCCTGGCAGCCGTGTGCACAAGGGTCCCTCGCTGCACAGGCAGATAACTTAGTCTTCGGAGGTACTCATATTTTTTCTGTCCACGAGTAATTGATGTTTCAAGCCAGGCTTCGCTGCTGAGATCAGGGGTGGTTGCAGCAGAGAGAAATCATAAATAAAAATCCCAACTGATGCAGCCAGGATTTGAACCCACAACCTCTCTGTCTCAAGGCCGGTGTCTTGCCGCGAGACCAACCAGTCCCCAGCTGTGGCTGTTTCAATATCATGTGTCATTTAATCATCTTCAGCATAATATCCTCTCTTCTACCTTTCAACTCTCTGTGACACCCCTTGGGATTCCAAAAAAGAACCTGTCATTTAATGCTCTCAGTTGGCTTCCGCAGTGGGTCCCATCCAGCGCCAGTCCTGAATGTAGGTTAGAAACACTCGCAGCAGAATTGCCTCATTTATGCGTCATAAACCAGGTCAACCCCATCTAAAGAGCATGTCATGAACAGTTGAGCAATTGCTAAAACAATAAACCACTTAATAATGCCAGGGGAAGAGAAAAATTGACTCCCTTGTTAAATAATGAAACCATCCAACCAGGCAATAAGATGTGAGAAACTTGATCACTTGCTGAAATAAAAACAGCCCAATAGGGTTATGAGATAAGAGAAATAAAATGATTTGCTAGAATACAAACAACTCAATAAGGTTATGGGATAAGAGAAATAAGATTACTTGCTTAAACAGAAACAGTCCAAAATAGGTTATGGGAGCTTAAACAGAAACGGTCCAAAATAGGTTATGGGAGCTTAAACAGAAACAGTCCAAAATAGGTTATGGGAGCTCAAACAGAAATAGTCCAAAATAGGTTATGGGAGCTTAAACAGGAACAGTCCAAAATAGGTTATGGAAACTTAAACAGAAACAGTCCAATATAGGTTATGGGATGTGAGAAACACAATTCAAAACTGAACAAACCTTTGAATTATTTGCAGACTCTCCTTTATTCTTTTTATTTCCCCCCATCTTGTTCTCCTCAGTGACTGCCTGCCTCCTCTTCATCTCTGTCAACACATCCACCTCCATGTAAACTGCTTGTTGAAAAGCTACCTGGCCTGCTACTGCCAACACTCGTGTCATGACGCATGTCACAAGACTGGCTTTCACCGTCTCCTCTTGACCTACATAATGGTTTTAAATGGACAATTCAAACATTGTATAAAACACTAGAACAACATTTTAAAAACCTGGACAAAGTATGGAAATTAAAATAATAAGCAGGAAAACTAAACTTAGAATATTCAACTCAAATGTATTATCAACTCTTACTTACACATGTGAAAGCTGGAATATAACAAAAGAGATTGAGAGAAAACTGAATTAGTGTTTAGTAAAGACAAATTCCTAAGAAGAGTACTCACTCTGAGCACATTTGAATGAATTCAAGACTAATATAGAGATCATGCAACCAACGATCTCATCTAGTCAATAAGATTGATATATATTGGGACATATATTGAGATTCTTTTGTCCCTTAAGTTCACTGGTAGACACTAGTAATGGGAAAATGCCATATAACATAGTTTATATTTTGTTGAGAAGAGGTAACAAGACAATTTCAAAACAGGCTCTTCTATGGGTAACAGCAGGATACAGAAAAAGGGGAAGACCTAGAGACACTGAAAATATTGCTGATAAGAGAAGCAAAGTTGGCAGACATAGACTCATTTGATAAGATGGAATATCTTGCCCGGAACAGAGATGAATGGGATTAAACACTACAAGCTCTAAGCTTGTAAGTAATGTCCCTTAATCAAGATACAAAAATAATACAATGTCAGTAGTGACAGTCTCATACCCATCATACATCTGCTGACAATCAATTTTACTCTGTAATCATGTCTTTATAGCATTCTAATCAATCTGAGATTTTTATCTTCAACATGATAAGTTTGTGAAGCATAACCACAGCTATCTGGCATTCAGTAGTGCAGGTGGTTGTGGTACAACATGAGAAGTAACTAGCACAGTTGGTTGTGGTACAACATGAGAAGTAACTAGCACAGTTGGTTGTGGTACAACATGAGAAGTGACTAGCACATGTTGTGGTACAATATGAGAAGTAACTAGCACAGGTGGTTGTACAACATGAGAAGTAACTAGCACAGGTGGTTGTGGTGCAACATGAGAAGTAACTAGCACAGGTGGTTGTGGTACAACATGAGAAGTGACTAGCACAGGTGATTGTGGTGCAACATGAGAAGTAACTAGCACAGGTGGTTGTGGCAACATGAGAAGTGACTAGCACAGGTGATTGTGGTACAACATGAGAAGTGACTAGCAGAGGTGGTTGTGGTATAACATGAGAAGTGACTAGCACAGTTGATTGTGGTATAACATAAGAAGTGACTAGCACAGTTTGTTGTGGTATAACATGAGAAGTGACTAGCACAGTTGGTTGTGGTATAACATGAGAAGTGACTAGCACAGTTGGTTGTGGTATAACATGAGAAGCGACTAGCACAGTTGGTTGTGGTATAACATGAAAAGTGACTAGCAGAGTACAACGTGAAATGTGACTATTATTACGGCTTTCATAAATTTCCTGGGACCGGGCAATAGGATTATATGGCTGAAGAATAAAGGCTGCATGCCCAGTACAGTTGCTGCAAAGTGTTCAGGCCAGTGTTCCTATTTCACCCATGACTAGTGTAACCAGTAAAACGGTGATCTCAAATTAGATGAAGTGAAATTTAAAAACAAAACTACTACAACCAAGTCAAAAACCAAATGAGCAATTTTGAATTTTCACACATATTGTTTGAAATAATCAAACATAAATATAATTTAAGGGCTTGCTTTTTTCAATGCATGTAATTACCCATTGAAAATACTTGGTAGAGCGTGGAACGAATTCAAAACAAACGAGGAAATTAGAGAAATCGTCAATCAACCACTAATATCTTCAGTAATCAAGAAAAGACGATGGTCACATGTTGTACATGTGATGAGGAGAGATAATAACCAAATAGCAAAGCAAGCCTCATGTGGGAAACAACAAGTGGGAAAAGAGGTCGACCCAGAGAGACATTGAGATAATTTATCAGAGAGGCAAGAGCAGCAGGAATTGGCTCCCTCAATGACATAGAATTGCTTGTACAGAACAGAGACATATGGCGAGATTTGATAAAAGATCTTTACAAGGATTGAAAACTCCTAGAATAAAAATTTAGATAAGAGAAAGAGTATCTGGGTCTATGCCCTATGGGCCAGCTATGGCTCAAAAGGTTAATAGATAAATAGAACTACCCATTATGTGTGCCTGGACTCATAGAAGGCTGAGACCTTTTTTAACACAGGAGCATATTCATTTCATTCACATCTTTTAGTAGATCACAGGGTCCAGCAATTATCTTCCACAATTTCTATTTGACATTGCCCTCTTCAACTTTGCAATAAAATTCCAATTGGTCTGGCCTCCTCTTTTGTTCTCCTCCTACCACACATTTTTTCTTAATTCTTTTACCTCTTACCTCCAGCTGCAAGGTTTAGTCTCTAGCACACAACACATCACAAATAAAACATATCCCAATACAGTATTCAGCTCACCATCTCCTCCTCCTGTTCTGTTCTCCTGGCAAACCTCCAGCAGATTTTTCACAAGCTCCTTGAGAAGAGTGGCACACACAACATCAGGGGACTCCAACAATTTGTAAATGACCAATACAGCCTGGTCTGCCATTGGGATCCAGTACCGATTGGACATGTCCCTCACACCTGTGATGTGATGGCATATATTTTAACAGAAGAAGCACATTTGTCACATGAAACTCAATTTCTGACATGAAAAACAATTCTAAGATAAACACTTCCAAGAAAATAACACTTCTACTAAAATAAATGCACTTCTAATGAGAGACATCTAAGCGAAGCAATTCTGAAACAGCAGCATAGGCATGTCACAAAAATTCCAAATATTAACATACATTCAAAGATAACAGTAACTTTACACACTCCTTCAACAGTAGTGAAAACATGCCATAAAAATAAATTCTATATGGTAAGATACATAAAAAGATAACATTATACACACTAATGCAAAAGTAGTATAGTAATATGTGATATTAATAAATCCTATGTGGTAAAACATATATATATATATACTCCTGCAACAATAAACATACAAGAAATCAAATATAATTTTCTTGTTTTTTTTTTTATTCATTCATTTTCCTCTTGAACTAAAGATGGCACATAAGTGGGAGTCATAGTTCTCTACAATTGACAATTTACTGCTAGTTCTTGTAGTTCTTTGTTGTTTCTTAGGCCCATGGTTAAGCCTTCCCTAGTAATTGTTCTGACTAGCATTTCCCTTTGTCTTCCTTGTTTTCTTTTACCAGATGATTTCTACATGAATGCCTTATGGCACTCTTAGTCTTTTACATTCATTTCTTGTTTCTTTGCTTGTTCTTACAGTAATTTTATGTTGGCAGTAACAAAAATAATTTTATTACTGCTGAATTGGCAAACTCGATCTTTATGATTCTTTTTTTTTTATTTAAATCAATCTAGACATGTCAATGAGTATTACACAAGAGGTCCTTTTTTTAGAATCCACAGGGAAAAAGACAAAGTGGAAGACCAAGGAATTCTTGGAGAAGATAGATGGAAGCAGAGATGAAGATGATGGGGAAGACATGGAATGATTTTAATGAATGGCAAGAAACAGAACAGTTTGTAAAGTATTTCTTGAAGACCTATGCTCCACAGGGAGTTGAAAGGTAGAAGAAGAAGACATATCAATCAAAAAGTAATTAAAAGACCAAATCACATTAAAGAAAATATGATATTGGAGTTAGCAAACACTTTAGACACAGTAACATCGATATCTGTGATCAGCCAGTGCATACCTCTGACAAGAATAGTTGTTAATCTGTTGGAGAGTTCATGATCTGACGACAAACGGAAAGGCTCAATTGGTGATTTTCCCTTCTCCTGAAGAATACACCAAACATTTATCATTAAAAGCAGGTGGAGAATAATTTTAAGGTTTTACTATTTTCTAAATCATTATCTTCTAAAAATCTACAAAACACAATCCACAAAACTACAAAATACTAAATTTGTTTTATCTGTATAGCTCTTCTCCTAAAAACTCCATCAACCCTGTATTACAATACCTTTGAAGCCGACGACCTTAAATTACAATTTTTTTTAAAGTTGATAGTTTGACATTGGTAAACATCCTCACTTCCACCCCCCCCCCCCTCCAACCTTCTTAATTATTACATCTGGTGACTCCTGAATGTTGGATTTGCTTCCTCCTTTAATGTTGAATCACAAACACCAACATGAGCTTCATAACAAGTAGGCCTACTATGCTATCATAAAAATGCTGTTTTTTTCCTTAATTTGGCCAGTTTTCAAGAAATTCTTTTCTTTTTTTTTTCTTATGACGGGGGAAATCTCTTCAGCTGTTGGCGAGACATCGAACAAGAAGCGAGAAATCAAACCTAAGCCAGAAAACAATTACCACATCCTATTCCTGTGTTTCTCCTTGTGTAAACACACAGCTTTGTAGCAAAATTTCAAAGAAAATACTATTTCCAAACTCCAAATCTAACAATTAGTGACCGTAATTTTTACAAATGTTTCGTACAGACGTGTCTCATGGATAGGTACCATAATATCAACAGCCATTGGGAGCATCAATTCAATTTCAAAATGGAAATTAATATGGCCATTTGTTTTTAATTTGAGCACTTAATTCAAAACTCAGATGAACATCAGATATTAAAAATTGGTGCTATTTGTGATGTGAAAATGCTGGGGTAGACTTCTACAGCATGTGGTAATTAATGAATTAAACAGACCTTTGGTGCAACAGTGAGTTTCAGTAAGGCCTGACAGGTGCCCTGAGCTAGAAGAAAGTCACTTTCAGCTTTGTGTCCAAGTCCCTCCTGTATCAGCACCTCAATGTTGCTCTTGACAATATCTGGTTCAGCTCTGGCAAACAAAATTTAATACGTACAAAGACAATTAAATATGTACAAAGACAATTTAATACGTACAAAGACAATTAAATATGTACAAAGACAATTTAATACGTACAAAGATAATTAAATATGTACAAAGACAATTTAATACGTACAAAGACAATTAAATATGTACAAAGACAATTTAATACGTACAAAGACAATTAAATATGTACAAAGACAATTAAATATGTGGAAAGGCAGCTAAATATATACAAATTAAGAAAAATCAGCACAAAACAAGCTAAACAGGCATTCACACATACTAAACACAAACATTAAATTATCTGGATAAGCTCTTAGTACTGACATTCATAAAGGAGGGATGAAAAAAATTAAGTCAGGGACCTTACACACAAAAGTAGAAAATACAGAAAAGCATTGTAATTTCACTTTTTTTTAAAATATAATGTCCATCACACTCAGTGTCCTTCTAAGACACCTTATTTTAGCATTTATGATCTTTCATTAGTCTTTTAAATGACAGTCCAGCTTATAGTTCACCTGTCTTCATACATTCTGTAAATCATAACACTAGTAATTGATGCAAGAGATCCAATAGAGTTTTCCCAGTTCTAACTTATTGACGTTTCTGCTAAAACATTGTATAATAAATAAATTATTTCTGCTAGAACATAACATTGTAATTCCTTACTTAACTTTAGATCTATCTGTGAGTCGTTTGTTAAAAAGATAAACACTAATTGTTACATTTGGAGTTTGGAAATATAGTATTTTCTTCTAGCTTTGTCTTCAAATCTTCGTGTTTACCCAAGAAGAGACATGGAATTTGATGCTGTAATTATTTCCTGGCTTAGGTTTGATTTATAGCCTGAAACTCTACCGCATGGTGCCATGGCTACCGGAGGTGTTTTGTTGCCATATATATAGAGATATATATATATTGACACATTGGCCATCAGTCTGTCATTCCAGCCATATCTTCGGCTTTCTCTCAGCATCATTCGCTGCCTATCCCGTGTTACAAAGGTTTGTTGTCAGATTTCGTCTATCATAGAGAAAAAAAAAAACCATTTTCTTTAAAAGTGGCCAAACTGATAAAAAAAAAAAAAAAGCTCAATTTTTACAACAGTGTAGTCATTTTTACAAAGTGAGCATCAGTGTTAGATCCAACATCAGAGAAATCAAATCCAACACTCAGAGGTCACTGGAAATAATTTGGAAGGTAGAGGGGATGGGGGGAACTGCTTGTCCATGGTAAAGTGTTAAATTCCAAGAATTTGTATTTTGATGTAATTTTTATGATGGTATTGTAAACTTAGGTTAACCTAACCTGCTCACTGACTTTCAGAGCAAATTGCCGTAACAAACGTGTGTTTTACACCAATTTTTTTTTTCCCTTGCTGTTATTAGCTCTATTCTTTCATCCCCTCACTGGTGGGGACAGAGTTATATTAATTAATGATTACATGAAAAAACACAAACAATAAGAGCTCATTTTCTTCCACTTTATTGAACCGTTTTAGAAGTCAAAAGACAATATCAAATAAACAAAAACTCAGACTTACTGTGCACACATAGTTATCAAGATGACTGCTGCTCTAACATCCTCAGCAGAAACTGTGCCAGATTTCATGGCAAATCTTTCCCACAATGCTTTAATCACCTGTGGTCCAATGTGGCCACTCTTCACAAATTCAGAGACCTGGCAATTACAAATGCAAAAACTTTGAACACAGCACACAAATTTATTATATGTCAAGCCCTGCAGAAAAACTTCTATCATTTTGAGCAATTATGAAAGGGGTGTGTGAAAAGCCGGTGGTCTACAGTTAAGATGTCAGTCAGTCTCTGGATAAGAAAGCCCCCGGTTCAAATCCCACCACTGGCAGTGGGGAATTTTTCTGTTCAAATCTGTGGTTTCACTTTAACTTTACATTCTCCGATCTATGGGAAGTGAGATCAAATGTCTACTTCTGTTGGATAAAGGTGAACAACGGGTGGTCCCATGTGCACTCTGTGCATGGTAAAGAACTCTTGGCTGTTAAAAGCCAAAAAAGTAGGCCAAAATGGTGCCAATTTCGAAGCACTTAAAAATCTACCCACGCAGAAGACAGAGTGTTGGGCTGAAAAGGCGTAGATAATACAGCTTGCCATAAACTAGTGACACAATATAACCACGCTCACTTAACAGGTGAAAGCAAAAGAAGAAGTGAGTAATCATGTGCATTTTAACATTTTCTCAAAGACAAACAAGATGCAATAAATTAAATTCAGATTTTAGGGTTTGGAATGAAATAATTTCAATATTTAAAAAATCAAAATATTTAAGATATGTTTATCAAATTAGCACATTTATTCAATCTGTATGTTTATCCAATTTGTATGTTTATCCAATTTGCACGTTTATCCAATTTGCATGTTTATTCAATTTGTATGTTTATCCAATTTACATGTTTATTCAATTTGTATGTTTCTCCAATTTGCATGTTTATGCCGAGAAGCTGCTTGTTTACTCATGTGCAAGAATGACATCTTTAGCATTTCTTTTCTTTCTAATTTAATTGGCACAACTTATGACAAAGTGTAACAACGGCAATTGCTGACATCAGGAACAATCTGACTATCACCTTGATATCTAGATTTACAACAGGAGCACACTCTGAACATCTTTAATCGATGTCAACAAAATGTTGGGAGTTTCTGTACAGAAACATACAAAGTGCCCTAGATATAAATAAATAAATAAATGCTTATATAACTGCATATTCAAGCCTTCATTCCTCTATGTCATGTCTTCACCTTGCTGAAGTTGAGATGTTCATAAATCCCACCAAAATGCTGGCAATATATAGTGTACATGGTAGCTAAATAGTTTTTTAAAACAAAAAAGTGAAACAATCCAACTGCATAACATCTACACCAATCACAAATTACTTGAAGTTGATCATCTTACCACAGTTTTCACAATGTACATAATCTATAAAAGAGCATCAATTAGTAAAACTTGAAAGTTAAAAACCACAAACCAAAGCTTCCAATGAAGTCAGGTCCCCATAATTTGATCCAGCCACAAGTGATACCAGATTTTTCACAATTCCCGAGGTCACAGATCTGAAATACAAATGTTCCGTTTATTTGTACTTTTTTCTAAAATTAGACCTTAATTGGGATATATGCACTGGCAAAGTTACATAAGAGCAAGAGTTCAAGTGTTTTTGGTTGTATTGTGATGTAAGACTTTCTACCCACAACCTGGGCTGTAAAATACATTTTTGTCAGCAATCATTTTCTTAAATGCATATATACACCCAGATCGGCATGGGTCACAAACACTAAAGTGCGTTTGAAAACTTCATTAGTTTCCTTAATGTTAGTTGCACAAGATTACTTCTGTGAGATATATTTTTATTCTTAGGGTGTTGAGTGTGATACAATCCTGTAGGAAATGCTCTGAGGTCTGTTCAGGTGCTCCACATGGAGTTTTGATTTGTTCATGTCTGCTTGTTGTGAGGTCTGTAAGTAAAACTTAAGACCTCGACTTCCCATTGCCCTAGCTTAATTTATTAATATATTAGGGCTAAAGTCTACTCCTCCAAGACTGTCATGTAACCATTTCAGACTTTCATCATCACTGAGTGCCGTCTCCGCAACGAAGGTTGGCTACCATGGAGCGCCATTCTGCTCTATCTCTTGCTTTGATGGTGCAGGTTGTTTTCAGACTTTAATCATCTGTTATTGTCAATGTTCTAAAGTCTACTCCTCCAAGACTGTCTTGTAACTGTCTGAAACTTTTATCATCTTTTACTATCATGGATATGTTTGTTATGCTCAGACTATTTTGTAAAATATGTTAATCTAAAACTAATTTATAAATTGCCATATTCGTAAATTATTCTATATTATATATTACTACTCTTTGATTTTAATTTTAAAGTGCACAGCTCTCAGACTGTCTTTGTAAAGTGTAAACTTTTAAAAAGTGATAAATAATAACAGTGATAGAGAGACTGGCCCTCCCTTACCCTTTCTAATGTTGTAATTTCTTTTTGTAAAAACTCTTCCAATCATATTTTTTATATTATCATATCATTCTTCATATTGTAAAAACTCTTCCAATCTGATCATCATCAAGTACCAGGCCTGCTGGCATAGGTGATCATGTCTCTCCACAATTTTCGATCTTGATAGTTATTTATCATTTCTGTTCTTGACCTTCTGCCAAGCCATTCTCTTAAGCTGTCTGGTAATTTTTCTCTTTGCTTTACTCTATCTCTTCATCCCTTAATTTTCCCAGTTGTTACAATATATTCCAGTTGTTCTCTTCTCATTACATGGCCAAAAAATTATGATTGTTTCTTACTAATATTGGAAATTAGCTCTCTTTTTGCTTTGGCCTCTTTCAGAACGTTTTCATTACTCTTCTTAGCTGTCCATGGTATTCTCAACATTCTTCCAATCTATATTACATTATAATCAATGAAAGTGTCTTTACCATTTTTTAACCAGAAGTGCAGCATAAGACTACAACATATGGGGTGGTGGTAGGGGTTTTGGGTGGTCTAGAGGTGAGACATTTGCCTCTAGACAAGAAATTCCCTGGTACAACAGACGATGGAACAAAAAAATAAATAAAATCTGTGGTTTTACCTTCCCCTGGTCACTGAGTAGTGAGACCCGATGTCTTGCCCTCTTGGAAAACAGTGAAAAACAGGAAGTCCTATGTGCATTCTGCACACATTAAAGAATCCTTGGCAGTTAGAAATCGAAAAGAGTAGGCAAAAAAATGGCCACTAGGCGGGCAAAATTAATAGGAAAAATGTACATGAAATGCTGATGAACACAAACAAACTACAACTATATCAAGGGGAGACTAGACTTGTAGAAGTATTATTCCAACATGAATTACCTTTGATTTTTTTCTTTAGGTTCCAGATACAGAGTTCTATATGCAGAAACCACAGCCTCCCTAACTGTGGTTTCCTGAGACCAAACCAGAACCATCATTCTCCGCACGCCAACAGTTCCAGCAGACACTCCAAAATCGACACATGTCACAAAAAATTGTATGGCTTCCAACACATCTGAAGTGTTTTTGGATCCAAGAAGTTGACATATAATGGGAATGCACTGCTGGACTTGAAGTGCAAAGGTCAGTGAATTCTAGAAATGACATAACAAGATCATTAACAAATAAAAAAGGTCAGATGAAAGATAATAATTATAGAAATAAAATAAGACATTAACAAATAAAAAAGGTTAGATGGAAGATAATAATTATAGAAATAAAATAAGACATTAACAAATAAAAAAGGTCAGATGAAAGATAATAATTATAGAAATAAAATAAGACATTAACAAATAAAAAAGGTTAGATGGAAGATAATAATTATAGAAATAAAATAAGACATTAACAAATAAAAAAAGGTTAGATGGAAGATAATAATTATAGAAATAAAATAAGACATTAACAAATAAAAAAGGTTAGATGGAAGATAATAATTATAGAAATAAAATAAGACATTAACAAATAAAAAAGGTTAGATGGAAGATAATAATTATAGAAATAAAATAAGACATTAACAAATAAAAAAGGTTAGATGGAAGATAATAATTATAGAAATAAAATAAGACATTAACAAATAAAAAAGGTCAGATGAAAGATAATAATTCCAGAAATGTAATAACTGGATTATTAAAAAAAGTAAATAGATCAGTTAGAAGTTATTAATTCTAAAAATTTAATAACAAGATCATTAACAATTGAAACTTATCAACTGGTACATAATGGGGAAAATGAAAGTATTCAAGAGATCACTCTAGAGAAACATTGTTACTATAATATTCTGTTAAAATAGGCACGATAATGAAGAAATATTGAACAAACACTATGACTATTATGTACAAATCTAGCAGTGTTAAGAACGGTCGGCGCAAATCCAAGATATTTTAAATATTCAGGAGTAAAACTTAGTTAACAAAAATTTGGATGAAACAGTAAAAAATCTGGTAGGGGGAGCAGAATATTTTGGGCAGACAAGGAAACTTGATACAAACCCAAGTAGGGAAGTCTAGCTAGTCTGTTAAGACTACTTATACAGCTTATATGTAATCAATAATTATTGCTTTTTATAAATATCAAATAAAAAAATTACGCTGGAGGCAATTGCAAAAATGTTGGTGTTAAAGATGGATTGTTAAGAACAAAGCACAGCAAAATGAATTAAAATAAGAACACATAGAAGTGAAAAAATGGAACAAATGTATTACAATTAAATCTTCTGATGACTGCATTATAGGCACTTTCTTTCAGAAGCAACAAAAATGTTATCTTTCTAATTGCTGTGCAATAATTAAATATGTATGCACTTTTTGTCAATAGAAGTCAGTTGCCAACTTGTTCGGAGTATCCATTTATAGCTGTTGATGCAAGATATTTTCTATCGGAGTATCTATTTCTGACAACTGATGAAAGAAACATTTTCTCTGGGAGACTAAGACATTCTGACGCTATACTGGCCCTATCACCTAGAAATGTGCCAATGGTCATGAAGAAAACTTGTTCAAAGTGGTTAGAGGTAAAGAAAAAAAAAATAGAACTTGGAAGAGGGTTCAGTTTCTCCTCATATCGCCATAAACATAAAACATGAAGTTATTTAAATTTATGCCGTAAGAGAAATGTGAAATAATTCATAAAGAATATGATGAATTCTGAGCAGGAAAAAAAACAAAAAGCAGACAAACCTTCAGATACTGAACAAGTGTCTGCTGCTTGACAAGTTCAGCGGCATGTCTGTCATCATCTACATTGCTGGATGTGCTGGTGTCCACAGTTTGAGATGGTCTAGGGCCTTTTATTTCTGTAATTTTTTTTTTTACAAAGAAAAGGAGAAAAATATATTTTTGTTGTACGTAGGGAGGTCAAAAAGTAATGCACACCAATTTTTTTCTCGGAAACTATTCGGGCAAAATGTGTGAAATTTTCACAGATTGTAGCTGAACATCCCCTTTACACTACCTATTTTTCAACATAATCTCCGTCCAAGCGTATTGCCTTACGCCAACGCGAAACTAGGTCATGAATGCCTCGTTTGTACCAAGTTTTGTCCTGCTCGCGTAGCCATTTTTTAACTGCACGGATCACATCCTCATCATTGTCAAAGTGTGTCCCACGCAGAAATTTTTTGAGTGGTCCAAACAGATGGAAATCTGAGGGAGCCAGATCAGGGCTGTAAGGAGGATGGGGCAGTACAGTCCAACCAAATTTGTTGATTGCTTCCCGTGTTACCAGACTTGTGTGAGGGCGTGCATTGTCATGTTGAAGCAACAAATCTGCAGATGGCTTATTAGGCCGAACTCTGTGGAACCGACTTTTGAGTTTTGTCAGTGTATTGATGTAAGCTGTCGAGTTGATTGTCTCACCTCTTGTCATTACAGCAACAAGAATCACACCATCAATGTCCCAGAAGACAGTGATCATCACCTTTCCGGCTGATGGAGATGTTTTGAATTTTTTTCTTTTTGGTGACTGCGGATGATGCCATTCCATTGACTGCATTTTTGTTTCAGGCTCATAATAATGTGCCCACGTTTCGTCACCGGTAACAATTTTTGACAAAAACATTTCTCCTTCAACACCGAAACGCTCCAACAATTCAGAACAGAATGTTTTCCTTTGAACTCTGTGATCATTTGTTAGGCACCGAGGAACCCATCGAGCGCAAATCTTTGAATATCCGAGAGTTTTAAAAATTGCGATTGCACTTCCCTTGCTGACTGTAAGCTGCAATGCCAATTGCTGACTAGTGATACGCCTATCCTTACGAATAATGGCATCAGCCCGGTTTAACATGTCTGTGCTGGTAGCCGAGGCAACACGTCCAGAACGCGGTAAATCATGCAGCTCCACTCGTACACTTTCTGCAGCTTTAATTCTCTGAACCCAGCGACTAACTGTGCTCCTATCGACTGCAGAACATTTGTACACTGCACACAGTCGTTTATGAATGTTTGCAACAGTTTCTTTTTCCGCAACCAGAAATTCTATGACAATTCGCTGTTTGTAACGGACATTGTTGACAAGCTCCATTTTAACGGTTCATAGATTGCGTAATATTTATCAGAATGCTGTGCAATTTGGTGCACATAATTGGAACATGTCATATTCCAAGTGTGCAAAATTTCATATTCCTATCTTTATTATTAGCCGAGAAAAAAATTGGTGTGCATTACTTTTTGACCTCCCTTCAGTATACAATAAGGCTTCTGGGAAGTGATACTAAGGGACATTGTTAAGAGTGAGTTGTCAACTTATTAACATGAACTCTTTAGGACAGACTGACTGTTCCTGTAAAATGTTTATAGATACATCTGCTTTTCCCACTAAACTCTCTGGATAAACAAGATCCCTTTCTCATCTTTAGATTCCTCAGTTTCTCAATATATACATCCTTGTCCCACCCATTCTCCTTCTCTTCTCTTAAGGAGTGAAGAACAAACTTGGTGAACTCAGCCTTTGTCTGGGCTATTCTGCACCTCACCTATTATACATCTACCCTTAAAAATTAACATTGTTCCCAGATATTCATTGACCCGTTACTGTTCCCAGATACTCATTGACCTGTTACTGTTCCCAGATACTCATTGACCTGTTACTGTTCCCAGATACTCATTGACCTGTTACTGTTCCCAGATACTCATTGACCTGTTACTGTTCCACTTACTTTAATTGTACATTTTGGCGATATCTTTTACCTTGTTTTATTCTGCCTTTTTGCTGCTACGGCAAAGACCTTTATTTTCACTTTTCATCACTATAAAGGCAAGCATTAATGTAATAACTAATGGTGAAGGGCATTAAGCCATGTAGAAAAGCAACAAAAAAAACAGGAAGATTATGTGAAGTGGTATACAATTTTCATTAGTTTAAACATATTTATTGTGTAATCTTCAGGAGTCCTCTGTAAAAAGGTATATGTGAAGAAAAAACAATGATAATAAATTTAAATGATTAAAAACAAATTTGCATCAAAAGATGATTTAACTTTACACTGAACATGTCATTTACAAACAAAAGAAAACCATCATCATTAATAATAACTTACGAAAAATGATTTCTTTGATAGTAGAAATCAATTTTGCAACCTTATCTTCACAATCTTTACTTTCCTCATTATCTTCAATGTATGAGGTGTCAGAAGCTACCTTCCTGTACAGATCGCAAGTGGGGAAAAAAAAAAAGTAGCTGCAATTAAATGACATCATACTAGTTGTTGGAGAAATTTATCAACAGTAATTCAAAAAAAAGAAAGAAAATTAGAAAGAAAATTGTACATAATTTATGATGAGTAGTCAAAGATTTATGTTTTCTTTAAGGAGATAATAAATTCTATCTATCTATTGACCTTTCGAGCCGTAACCGGCCCATAGGGCATAGACCAAGATACACCTTCTCCTATATGAATTTTTGTTCTAGCAGTTTTCTTTTAAAGATATTTTATCAAATCTCGCCATCTGTCTCTGTTCTGTGCAAGCAGTTCTATCTCATTGAGGGAGCCGATTCCTGCTGCTCTTGCCTCTCTCATCAATGTTCTTCTCAGTGTCTCCCTGGGTCTTCCTCTTTTTCTTTTACCTGTTGTTTCCCATATGAGGGCTTGCTTTGCTATTCGATTATTATCTCTTCTCATCACATGTCCAACGTATGACCATCGTCTTTTCTTTATTACTGAAGATATTAGTGGTTGATTGGCGATTTCTCTAATTTCCTCGTTTGTTTTGAATTCGTTCCATTCTATACCAAGTATTTTCCTTAGACATTTATTTTCGAATGCGTTCAACTTTGTTTCTATATCTCTTGTTGTTTTCCAGCTTTCACACGCATACGTAAGGGTTGATAGTACATTTGATTTGAATAGCCTAAGTTTTGTGTTTGTGCTAATGAGTTTTGATTTCCACAACTTTTCAAGGCTTCTGAAAGACATTGCTGCTTTAGCCAGTCTGATTCTAATTTCTTTGCTCGTATCCCCTTCTCGATCAATGTGACTTCCAAGATAGATGAAGTGATCGATCTCTTCTACTGGTTTGTTTTCCATGTATATTTTGTCACTTGTTGGAATTAAACTTTTCATGACTTTAGTCTTTTCATGATTGACCTCAAGCCCAATTTTGCTGGCTATTGATGATAGTTCATTTGTGTTTTCCTGCATCGTTTTTATCTGATTGCTGATGAGAACTATGTCATCAGCAAAGTCCAGGTCCTCCAAATGGTTTCCTTGTATCCATTCGATGCCTTTATTACCAGTGCAGCATTTCTTCATTATGAAGTCCATAACAATTCCAAATAACAAGGGCGATAAAATACATCCTTGTTTAACCCCAGTTACGATAATAAATTAGAGATTTAAAATAGAACTGCCGGCAAGAAGGGAACACAAAGTGTGTATATATCTTCAACTTACTTAGTAAAAGCATTGAAGACAGCCAAATCAGGGAATGTTTCTGCTGCAGCTATGGTTAAAGCAATGGCTTCCAATAGTTCATTACCTTCCAAATACTTCACAATTTTGTTCAGCACTCTGTGAACAGATTAAACAGCAAGTGTTTTCATTAAATTTTAACATTGATTTGTTTACTACTACTGCTAATTGATTTTGTTTTATCTTCCTCTCCCTCACTAATCAGATACTACTAGTTATTCATTCTCTGGCAGCAACACAAACCTGCAGAAGAAAACTTGGCTTGAAGAGAGTTATGGTTACTTCATCCAAGGGAAGATAACTGGTTACAAAATTTCTGCTGACATTAAGTGCCATTTAAAAAGCAAGTTATTTTCAGAATATTACAGTACAACATAGTAAAATAAAATATGCAGAGTTCGCCACTAACACTACCCACACTAGTGAGCTAAAGCAGCAAATCTTTGAAGAAAAAAAAACTTCAGGGTCCTTATGTTAGGTTCCTCTATATGACCATATTAGTATCTGCATGTAGCATTATTTTCACATTTTTAAAACCACATCTCTGTGGCCTCCAGAAATTTTCTAGTCTAATATCTGATTATCCAGGATTCACTTCCATAACTCAAGATTGGCTTTACATAACACAGAAAAACTTTTTTTTTTTTTTTTTTTTTTTGACAAAACACAAGCTGTGCTTAAGGTCAGGCGGCACTGGGAAAAATGTGAGCACTCCAAATATGGTTTGAACCTGGTAACTTCTGAATGTAAGGAAAGTGTCTTATCCTCTTAGATACAGTGAGTATAAAATACAAAAAGCGGATAACAAGAAACATAGTCAAGATTAAGTTATGAAAGATATTTTTATGCAAGTAGCATTGTTGTTATTGCTTTACTAAACTCAGCAAGTGACTTGGGAGACTTGGCAATTTTTCCAGTTGAATCTAACAGCAGTCTCAAGATGGGAATGAACTCTGATGATCATTATACAGCCAGGTTGATGACCATTATACAGCCAAGTTGATGATCATTATACAGCCTTGTTGATGATCATTATACAGCCAAGTTGATGATCATTATACAGCCTTGTTGATGATCATTATACAGCCAAGTTGATGATCATTATACAGCAAAGTTGATGATCATTATACAGCCAAGTTGATGATCATTATTCAGCCAAGTTTGATGATCTGATCATTATACAGACAAGTTGATGATCATTATTCAGCCAAGTTGATGATCATTATACAGCCAAGTTGATGATCAATATACAGCCAGGTTGATGATCATTATACAGCCAGGTTGATGATCATTATACAGCCAAGTTGATGATCATTACACAGACAAGTTGATGATCATTATTCAGCCAAGTTGATGATCATTATACAGCCAAGTTGATGATCATTATACAGCCAAGTTGATGATCAATATACAGCCAGGTTGATGATCGTTATACAGCCAAGTTGATGATCATTACACAGACAAGTTGATGATCATTATTCAGCCAAGTTGATGATCATTATACAGCCAAGTTGATGATCAATATACAGCCAGGTTGATGATCATTATACAGCCATGTTGATGATCATTATACAGCCAAGTGGATGATCATTATACAGCCAAGTTGATGATCGTTATAAAACCAAGTTGATGATCATTATACAACCAAGTTGATAATCATTATACAACCAAGTTGATGATCATTACACAGACAAGTTGATGATCATTATTCAGCAAAGTTGATGATCATTATACAGCCAAGTTGATGATCAATATACAGCCTGGTTGATGATCATTATACAGCCATGTTGATGATCATTATACAACCAAGTTGATGATCATTATACAACCAAGTTGATGATCGTTATACAACCAAGTTGATGATCGTTATACAACCAAGTTGATGATCGTTATACAGTCAAGTTGATGATCATTATACAGCCAAGTTGATGATCGTTATAAAGCCAAGTTGATGATCGTTATACAGCCATGTTGATGATCGTTATACAACCAAGTTGATGATCATTATACAACCAAGTTGATGATCGTTATACAACCAAGTTGATGATCATTATACAACCAAGTTGATGATCGTTATACAACCAAGTTGATGATCGTTATACAGCCAAGTTGATGATCATTATACAGCCAAATTGATGATCGTTATACAGCCATGTTGATGATCGTTATACAACCAAGTTGATGATCATTATACAACCAAGTTGATGATCATTATACAACCAAGTTGATGATCATTATACAGCCAAGTTACTTATGACAATTGATGCTCCAGAATAATATTAACAATATGCCATTTTGCCAAACACTAAAAACTTTTGAGTTATGTTATTAAGTTTAGCTGAAGATGTATACACTTACTGTTCAGAAGTGTCATCATCTCCAACCAGGCCAGATGTTACACTGTCACTGGTGAGCTGAACATCATCAGCTGCCAGAAGCTCTGCTAGCTTTACTTCTAAGGCAGACCACTCTTCATGTAATTTCTCATTGGCTGGGTCTGGAGGTGAAGATGTTTCAGGTTCAGGGCTCATTTCCTCCAATAGGGCCTTCTCCTTCTCATAGTTTGTGCGAAGATCCTCAATGTCCAACTTATTTAATGAAAATATAAACACAGCTGTTGTCACAGTTGCTAGGATGATTGATGCACATATTAGATGTCCACCAATTTCTTATATTATTTTAACATCTTCATTACATCCATAATATAACTAAAATTACATTTAACCAAACTTAGTAAAGTGATAATGTTGAAGACAATCATAACAAATAAACAAATATTTACTTTTGGTAAAAACTCTGAGACGAGTATAACCTACACAGGGACACAGGCATTTGTACAAAAGCCAGAAAAATTCACTAAACACAACAGAAAACAATAAAAGTTCTGAACCAGGATTCGAGATAACGTCCCATTATAATTTATAAAGCAATAGTGTCACACCAACATTGAATAAGCCAAAATTACAAAAACCTTTAAGAAAACAACAAAAATAAAACTACAAGTTGACACAAATGCCAATTGGTCAATTAAACCAATGGTGGCCAACTTAAGGTTGAGCGAGGGCCAGATTATAGCCAAGGCCAAGAACGAGGGCCAAACTTAAGAATATCGCCACAAATTACTTGATGTGATTTAGTCATATACAAATAATGTTTGCACTTTGACCTCATATTTTATCATTTGTTACAAGACAATCAATTATTTATTTCAAAATTACCTTTATATTATTTCTTTTAACCAAATGGAACTTTGGTTTTTATTTATAGATATTTAACATCGTAGTTTCTGTGGAAGTTTCAAGGACCAAGATAAGTAGACAGGCGAGCCGTATCTGGCCCATGGGACACCATTTGGCCATCATTGAATTAGAAAAATGGTCAGCACTATTCCAAACCATCCATATTTCTCTTAAGATCTATATATATATATGGCCCTTTTCGTCTTGTCAGACGGTCTAGTGGAGGCTATTGCGTATTTTTTTGAGGTATTGTTTTTGCCGAACAGCTTCTCTCGTGGCTAATTCTACCAATGTTTGACAAACACACGCGGTCACATAATGAACAGGTCAGGCTCGCTGGTCCACAGGGTTCCATCCTTTTTCATGAGTCTCTTCTCTTCTAAGTCCTGTCTTAGAACAGTCTCAAATGTTGTTATACCGTTCCTTATACGTGCTCTCCATGATGTGCGATCACTTGCCAGATGTTGCCAGTCGTTTTCACAGATGGCGAAGTCTTTCAGAGATGATTTGCAGATATCTCTATATCGTAGTTTAGGTCTGCCGATTTGTCGTTTTCCGTGTTTTAGCTCGCCATATAGTATTTGCCTAGGAATGCGTTTTTCTTCCATCCGTTGGACATGCCCAGCCATCTTAGCCTTCGACTTCTGAGCATCGACATGATTGTTAGGGTCTTAGCACGTTGCAGGACAGTTAAGTTGGTTATTTTGTCTTGCCATTTGATGTGCATTATTTTGCGGAGACATCGCATGTGGAAGACATTTAGTCTTTTTTCCTGGTTTGAGTATGTTGTCCAGGTTTCGGATCCATATAGTAGTGTGCTAAGCACACAAGTTTGATATATTAAGAGTTTAGTCTTTTGAGTTAGTTTCGTGTTGTTCCATGCCCTTTTTGTGAGAAATCTAGCATTTAATGAGTATCAGAGATCCTAAGATCTCTGATACTCATTAAAATGCTAGATTTCTCTTCATCCATGCTCACATCCTAGAGACTAATCTGTGAAGAGATCTAACCCAACCTCTTATCTACAGCAGACCACTTCACAAACCACATATATAACCTGATAATTCTCCACGTTATAACAACAGTTATATTTATTACTTTGGCTTTTAATACATGAAACACTAGTTATCAGAAACACTTTTACAATATATGGTCTCTATGTTTTATTATTTTTCTTACTCATTACTCTATAATATATCACTTTTAATCATAAGAACAGTTGTCCACATGAAGATTTGATGGTTCAAGCATGAAAAAAAAGATGCAACTGTTTAGCCATAACTATCTTGAAACAGTAGTAAAGAGTGCGTGAGAGAGAGTGTGTGTGTGTGTGAGAGAGAGAGAGAGAGAGAAAGGGTTGGGGTAAACAATGGAGAAAATCAATAATACAAAAAAATGGAGAGAGAAAACATATAAACAGCGTCAGAAACTGGCACCTCGAAAGGAAGAATAGATAAACAATTAAAGTTGAAACTAAAGGACTAGACAGATAGGTTTACATTATAAATTAATTATTATGGTAGATGTTTCATCAAAATACTTCATCGTTTTCTTCTATTGCCAGTGTTATAGACAAGACCAGAAAAGCTTCACTCAGCTTTTGGTCCTTTAGTTCCTTGACTCTCAAAAGTGAGGAGTAGGGGCTGCACAGAAACATGCCCAAATTGACAAACTATTTCCATTTGCAAAGAAATTATGTATCAATTTTATCTTGACCTCTGGAGAGTTTTAAAATAAATAAACTGTTTAAATGAAGTGATCAGATTTCCTCAATAACAAAATGAAACAACAAGCATGTACCTGTGTAGCAAATGGGTTACTCTTGAGTAGCACTGTAACAAGCTGCAGGGCATTTTTCCTCACGATGCTAGACTTGTCATTGAGTCGGCCAACCACTAACGTCATGACAGACTCTTGTCTCAGAAGTGGCAAGCACTGGATATTTAAAAACCCACTTTAAATAATTTTTTACGAAACAAATTGTGGAATTAAATAATAAAGTTATGTTTACAAAACAAAAATATCCTGTTTTGTTTATTTGTTGTTGTTAGGATCGTCATCACTGCACACCAGATGAATCCATAGGTGCTCCGACACTCACTCAAGAAAATCAAAGGAGAATCCAGGCCCACATGCATGAACTCGGTAGCACAACCTGGGATCCGCAAAATTGTTTCTTTCTTCTTCCTTTTTGTGTGCCAGTTTCTGATGCTGTTTAGATGTTTTCTCTCTCCAAATTTGTATAAAAAGTAAAGTACCCCCAAGTACGCCAAGTGGCGTATAGGGAAATATGGTGTTAGTGACCCTATATTTTACAGACCTTCAGCACATGATTTTTGGGGTAATGTGGTCAGTATTACGCCCGTGCTGCTTTACTTTCCCAGAAAAAAATCCGGTACCCATTTAAGGCTGGGTGAACCCGGAAGCCGTCGGTTGGGATCGAACCCTACCCCTTGTCCGTGGTAGTCCATTTCACTAACCACTGAGCTTTCGCGGCTCCAAATTTGTATATATTACTGATTAATTTTCTCCACCGTTTACCCACCACTCTCTCTCTCTCATATACTATTCTCTTTGCAAATATGACCACCACTACTGTACTCAGACAGTGTCCATTAGTATTTTGAGATCATTACTGATCCCACTAGACGATTCCAGCAGTGCATCAACTCAATGAGAGTCTTGAGTACAATTTTTCTTTTATGTTGATAACATTTAAATAATGGCAGGAATTTTTTTTTCAAGAACATGTTCTCATTGGTATACAGTTTGATGGGAGCTGTGATAGCTCAGTGGTTAGTGAACTGAACTACAAAGGACAAGAGGTCGGGTTCAATCCTGATCGACAGCTTCCGGTTTCTATCTATCCGTTTCCGGCCCATAGGGCATAGACCCAGATACTCCTTATCTTATCTAAATTTTTGTTCTAGCAGTTTTAATTTCTTTTAAAGATATTTTATCAAATCTCGCCATTTGTGTCTGTTCTGTGAAAGCAGCTCTTTCTCATTGAGGGAGCCAATTCCTGCTGCTCTTGCCTCTCTCATCAATGTTCTTCTCAGTGTCTCTCTGGGTCGACCTCTTTTCCTCTCACCTGTTGTTTCCCACATGAGGGCTTGCTTTGCTATTCGGTTATTATCTCTTCTCATCACATGTCCAACATATGTCCATAGTCTTTTCTTGATTACTGAAGATATTAGTGGTTGATTGGCAATTTCTCTAATTTCCTCGTTTGTTTTGAATTCCTTCCACGCTATACCAAGTATTTTTCTTAGACATTTATTTTCAAATGCGTTCAAACTTTGTTTCTATGTCTCTTATTGTTTTCCAGCTTTCACACGCATACATAAGGGTTGATAGTACATATGATATGAATAGTCTAAGTTTTGTGTTTGTGTTCCGGTTTCACCCAGCCTTAAATAGGTACCACATTTTTTCTGAGAAAGTAAAGCGACACAGGCATAGTACCGACCACATTACCCCAAAAAATCATGTGCCGATGGTCTGTAAAAATTATGGCCACTAACACCATATTCCCTATATACCACATGGTGTAACGGCATACTTTATACAATCTGATATTTTTTTTTCTCTACAACGATCACAGGTTCTTTTACATGTCCTATTTACATGGCATATAAGTTGTATCATCCATTTCCAATTAGTCAACAAATTTTAAAAATTGGAAAGAACCACTACTCTCAAAGACTCACTTTATTTGTTACAATGTTCAGCCAAATCTGCAATACTTTGCTGCGAACAAATGCATTCACATCATGAATGTGATCCTGAAATGGACGTAACATGAAGAAATAAATGTGTTTATTATTTACAAATTAGATACAGTAATAAATAAGAAAAGTGAAACATGATCACTCTCCAATCTCTTCCTCTAAGGAAGGACAATCTCAAAACATCACACTAACTGCTAGCTATGATTGCGATAGTCAAAGACCTCTACCAAGAACACCATACAGTCAGTCCCTCACTGCAGTATGGCATAAGTTTATGAAGAACAAAATAGAGCTGTATAATCATTATGTCTAAGGTATATCTATCTATCTATCTATTGACCTTTTGAGCCGTAGCTGGCCCATAGGGCGTAGACCAAGATACTCCTCTTATCTAAATTTTTATTCTAGCAGTTTTCATTTCTTTTAAAGATATTTTATCAAATCTCGCCATTTGTCTCTGTTCTGTGCAAGCAGCTCTATCTTACTGAGGAAGCAGATTCCTGCTGCTCTTGCCTTTCTCATCAATGTTCTTCTCAGTGTCTTTCTATGGGTCTTCCTCTTTTCCTGTTACCTATTGTTTCCCACATGAGGGCTTGCTTTGCTATTCGGTTATTATCTCTTCTCGTCACATGTCCAACATATGACCATCGTCTTTTCTTTATTACTGAAGATATTAGTGGTTGATTGGCGATTTCTCTAATTTCCTCGTTTGTTTTGAATTTGTTCCACGCTATACCAAGTATTTTCCTTAGACATTTATTTTCGAATGCGTTCAACTTTGTCTTTATGTCTCTTGTTGTTTTTCAGCTTTCACACGCATATGTAAAGTTTCATAGTACATTTGATTTGAATAAGTTTTGTGTTTGTGCTAATGAGTTTTGATTTCCACAACTTTTCAACGCTTCTGAAAGACATTGCTGCTATAGTTATTCTGATTCTAATTTCTTTACTTGTATCCCCTTTTATTTAGTCTTTCTATGATTGATCTCAAGCCCAATTTTGCTGGCTATTGATGATAGTTCATTTGTGTTTTCCTGTATCGTTTTTATCTGACTGCTGATGAGAACTATGTCATCAGCAAAGTCGAGGTCCTCCAAATGGTCTCCTTGTATCCATTCGATGCCTTTATTACCAGTGCAGCATTTCTTCATTATGAAGTCCATAACAAGGGCAATAAAATACATACTTGTTTAACCCCAGTTTCTATTGGGAAACATTCGCTCAGTCCTTCCTCTGTTCGAACTACACATGTGTAACCATCATACATGTCTTTGATAATATTTATGATTTTTGATGGTAAGCCATTATATATAATTTATTGCTTCAGAATTTTCCACAAAGAATCTCTATGAATACTGTCAAATGCTTTTTTGAAGTCTATGAAGTTAAGTACAAAAGGTTTTTGCTTTTCAATGTGTTCCTCCAGTATAAGCCATAGAGTAAAAATATGGTCAAGGCAGCTTCTCCCTTTTCTAAACCCAGCCTGTTCTTCACGCATTACTTTATCTATTGAATCCTTTATTCTAATTAGGATGATTTTGCAGAATAACTTTAAGGCAACTGACAAAAGTGTCACGCCTCTCCATTGTTACAATCTCTGAGATTGCCCTTTTTTGGAATTTTAACAATGATTCCTTTTTTCCACTTATGAGGCATCTTCTCTGTTTTCCAAATGATGTTGAAAATTTTCTGGAGATGTATTAAATTATGGCTATCAATTGCCTTGAGGATCTCAGCTGTTAACTTATACCCTCCAGCAGCCTTGTTATTGGTCATATGCTTTAAGGTGGTTTCTATTTCGCTCAGGGTGAAGTCATCTAAATTTATATTTAATTCTGCTGCTGGTGTTTCAGCTTCAAAATCTATTAAATTGTAGGGTAGTGGATGGTTAAGAATTTCTTTGAAGTGTTCCGCCCAACGTGCTTTTATGTCTGCGCTTGATGCTAGCATTAATCCAGATTTGTCTAGAATTGGTGTTCCACTGGATGTATAGGTGTTTGTCACATCTTCTGTACAGTATAAAGAGTTCTGCTGCCTCCTGTAATTGCAGCTGTCTCTGCTTTCTCTGCCAAATTGTCTATATAAGCTCTTGTATCTCTTCTTGCTGAACTTTTCACTTTGTTGTATAATTCTTTGTATGTTGCTTTTGCCAGGACCTTTCCAAGATCTGTCTTTACATTAGTCATGGCTCTCTTTGCTTCTCTTCTTTCTTTGATGTATTTCCATGTGGTGTCTGAAATCCATGCTTGTTTTTCCATTTTCTTCAGTCCAGCGCTTGATTCTGCTGCTGTCATTAGTATTTTACTCTGTGAGTCCCACATTTCATTGATATCTAAGTCTATTTCACTGAGTGCTGTATAACAATTACTTAGCTCTTTGTTAAATTTTTCCTTTATGGCTTCATCTTTCAGTTTACAACTATCAATTTTATGTGTAGTTGATCTCTTCTGTTGGCTTTTAAATTTTAATCTTATTTTCCCAATGCACAAGTTGTGGTCACTATTAACATCAGCACCTCTGTATGCTCTTACATCTATTAATGATGATCTGAATTGTTGTTTAATACATAGGTGGTCAATTTGATTTGAGGTTCTATCATCAGGAGATATCCATGTTGTTTTGTGAATATTTTTGTGTGGAAATAATGTCCCACCTATAACCAAATTTTCTATTAAACATAATTCTATTAATCTTTCTCCATTCTGACTTGTTGTATCACACCCTTCTCTCCACATTACATGTTCCACTCCTGTGTTGTCTTTTCCCACTTTGGCGTTGAAGTCTCCCATTGCAATTAAAAGATCGTGTTTGGGTATTTTGTTTATAAGTTGTTGTAGTTGGTTATAAAAATCATCCTTAACTACATCCTCAGCTTCGTTTGTAGACAGCATTGAATAATTGAAAGCCTTCCATATTTTGTTTTGTAGCATGTTCGTATCAGACGGCTATTTACCTGTTCCCATTCTAATAAACTTCTTGCAGCTATGTCTGTCATCATTATGTCTACTCCTTCACTGTGTTTTCCATCTTCCCTTCCAGAAAAAAACTACTATTTTGGTATATATTTGGGTATATACTAAGGTATATCACTGACTTTGACAAAATCATTGACAAAAGTTTCATATAATATATATATATATTTTTTTTTTTGGCGTTCACACCAGCTGTCACCTCTGGCAATGTCCCTTGAGACGAGGAACTGAATTTTGCATGTTAATCCATTTTTCCCTGGCAGCCATGCACACAGGAGTTTCTCACCGCACAGGCAGATAACTCTTCTATGTGTCTTCAGAGGCATAATTTTTCCATCAATGAGTAATTGGACATTTCAAGCCGGGCCTCGCTGCTGAGACCAGGGGTTGTTGCTGCAGAGAGAAATCACAAATGCAAATCCCAACTGATGTAGCAGGGATTTGAACTCACAACCTCTCTGTCTCAAGACCAGCATCTTGCCTCGAGACCAACCAGTCTCCCAAAAGTTTCATATAAAAAAAGTACTACAATCAGTATTTAAATATATTAAGAAGAGAATTCATTTTAAAATTTGCTAATTTTCAATACAAGATTATAACCAACCAAATAAGACATCTGGTTTAGAGAAACTTTTGTCTAGGTTCCCTGAAATTGGTTCTTGATTTTGAAAATATTTCTTAATTTTCCTTAAAGCCTATGAATTGTTGACAATTTTACTGCTGAAACAATCAAAACAATTCAAATTTTAACTTTAATTCAGGTTACATGAAAAGATCAACAATTAGAACAATCTAAATGTATTTTATTCACTGTCTAAATGTTTCCAAACTTGTTGAAAGATCAGAGAAAGTTACATTTATGAAATTGTAGAGAAGCTTTCTACAATATAATATCTTCATTTGATCTTAATGCAATCTACACTGCCTCACAGCCGACTTTTTAATGAAAAAATGAGAGATGATTCCCTAGAAGTGCAGAGGACAAAAATTTAACTGTTTTTATTAACTTTTCAGAACAGCGATGACAACGAACATGGGTCGGTAGTGATACCATTCTTTCTTCTTCAATTTTAGTGGTCACTTTTATATACATCATAGTTCATCAATATTTTACTTGCTTTCAAGCTCAGTATGCAGGACAACGACGTCGGGGAGTTGAAATAAAAGTAGCCCCATTCCCCTTAAGGTGCACAGAGACTTGGTGGTCAAATCACTTGCTCAACAGGTCCATTTCTGTGGGTTACCTCATATTACAAAGCTTTACATAGTTTCCTATTATAATATTAAAATACCTTCAAAAAACATCCAAAGATCTAAATATAGAAGGCATTAATTAATGCTTTAAATTTAAATGCTTATGAACCTCCAACTTTTCAAAAAGTCCATCCCTTGTCAATCGCAGTTTGTCATCCAGTTCTTCTTTGCACAGGTAATTCACCAGGATTTCCCCCATCATACCGAGAACACCATTACGAAGAGTGTATGACTGAAAATGAGACAGCAAAAAATTCAAAGTGGCAACATTTAAAAACTTTAACCCTAGATTACAATAAATATCTGTGACCCAACACACTCAAGATTCCATCATAAAAACTACTACCACTTAAATGTGACATTTTGAGCTTTGAAAATCCAACTTTCTTTGAACTTTTGTTACACAGCTGTGTGTTTACCCTAGCAGAGACAGTAATCGGAGACTGTAATAATTTCCTGGCTGACGTTTTATTCGTGACCTGAAATTGACCCCATCTTGCCATGGCTACCCAGGGGTCTTACGTTTGTTTATTCACACAGCTGCTGTAAGCCATCAGTTCAGCCAGTGTCTTTAGCACCCTTTTCGCAATTGTTCGCTGACTCTCTGGTATTACAAAGATTTCTTTGATGTAATGTCAAATGGCTGGATATACAATTGTCCTCTGATCTTTTCATCAACCTTCTTTCGAATGTTGATGTTCCTCTCTCTATTTTTGCTGTCTGTGCAGCAACAATCTGTCACCAGATTCACCCAGTCCCTTTTGCTGATGGAGAAATCTTGCATGGATGATTCGTAAACATCTCCATACCTAAGTTTTCATCTCTCTGTAGATTTCTCTACGCTCACCATACAGTAACTGCCTGAGGATGAATTGATATCCATCCTCTGAACATATTCAACTATCTTAGTTTTCAGCTACACACACTCAAATATTTCTTGTAAATTTATTACTGTAATAAATAAAGTAACAAACTGTTCAGTGTTTAGATTTTGTTGACTGTGTCTGTCATGGTGGAATATCCTCATAGAGAGATTAAATATGAAAATATTGGGTGTGTAAAGTTGGATACTTTTTGTTTAACTATCAATTTGAAAATGAAAAACAATGTTAACAGCACTAAGATATTTGCACATCTTTACTAATTCCATAGAATCTCTTCTATATGCAGGAAATTATGCTTTGTTTTCCCCCTTGGCCACAACCAGAAAAGCAGCCGGTAGCCTAAACGGCTAGGGCAATAACAGAGTTCTTCCTTCTAAAATGGCATATGACCATCCTTCATTGAAGCCCAAAAATCCTGCTCACACTATCCTCTGTTTCCACAAGGTTGTCTTTTATCTGCCTCTCTTTCACTTTGAGTCCACAGTATGGAAGTTTTTGCGATAGCTTCTTTATATCTTCTAAGCATGTGATCTAACCAGGGCCTCCCTATTAATATTGGTTTATTGCCTCTTGATTGTACTGCTATAAAGTTCTGAGTATTTACTTTGTGGCCAAAATATTGTAAACTTTCATCAAGTATTCTGTAAAGAAATTATATTGGCCACTGTTAGATTCTAATTATTGTTTTAAATTTACTTTCTCTTAAGTATTAAGCCAGCCATTTGTTTTCTCAAAAAATTATTGTATGGAGAACTCAGGGATGGAAAGTGACTACAGGGCAGACTAGCGCAGAGATCTAAGGCTATTTGCAGGGCTTTCTTCAGAAAATTCTCAATTAGTGTAAGAAACTAGGAGAAATCTGGCATCAGATCGTAGCATAGGGTGAACAAAAATTTGTTTAATGGCACAGCAACATTCTTGGAAGTCATGATGTCAAAATTAGAAGACAAAAGGTGCAGGAGAAAGGGAATGAGGCCAGGAACCATAAATGCATCTTATCCATTCTGCAATCAGATCTGTCTATTCGATATTGACAGATTCAGCCATGAGAGAAGATGCTCAGTAAAACAGCATCCAGCAAAAGACACTAATATTTTACCAGACTACTGCCTTATCTTATACTTGACTTATAACATTACCAAACTATTGACAAATTATGATTGTTTGCTACCAGCTGTTTGTCAAGACCTCAATGGCTCTATAGTAAGTCTAAAGTTTGAATAAACATACAAGTACCTCTCCTTCAAGATGGCCAACAACTAGAGGAAGGCATGACAGTAAAACTGTTGGTATTTTCTCAGCAAGTTCTGCCAAGAATGTGGCATAGGCTTTTGCTGCAGTTGTATCTCTGGCTGCCTCCTTCATGTCAGTATTCCCAATCTCACTGAAACAATTTATCAAATAGTAATGAATATCAAGCAGAAATAGCTAGAGTTACTCTGTAACAGTCAGCCATCAGAAATAACAATTAACTAAATTATATATTTGTTTACTGTTTTCTTATGCAAGATGGAAGTCTAATACTAAATTTTCCTTATCCATAAACCATATTATAAATTTGTTATTTTTATGCAAATATGAAGAAGAAATAACAATGTAACTTAGTCAACAATCATTACTCCCAATGAAATAGTGGACAATCATTCACTTCAATGGGCAAAATTAAAACAGCTACAGTCATTCTTATATTTCTATACTGGAATGCCATTTTCTGTACTCTACAGAACACTTAAGATGTTTTTAACCATTGTTCTTAATAATTCATAAATTATCACACAACACAATAAATTATCATTTTTGCAACATCTAAATCTGAAAATTAAGAATAAATTACCGAATAATATCAGTTACTATTGTCTTGCATCCATGCTCTTTCACAAAGATTTCAACAATGTGAACCAATGGTGACGTCAGAAACTCAAAGTGCTTCAACATCTGATCAATCTTCAAACTAGCTCCTGCAGAGGAACACAATAGTCACATGACGATTTTCAATTTGACAAAACATTGGTAAAATATTTTAACCACATTACATCTTCATATTGAGAATTTAAGTAATATTTAGTAAATATCAACACACCAGCTGTTTCTTTCCATAATAAAAAATAGACTCAAGTGGTATGGAGATATATATATATTCCCTACCTAATGATGGAGTTATGTTTTGAAAAGCTCAGTGGGAATATTATAAGTTGAGAGCAACATATGACATAGTAGGCAAGATTATGGGCAGCCATCATAAAGTCAGGAATAGCCTACTGTAGTCTACAGCGTAGTGTATGCACGGTTATAGAGTATGTAACTTTGCATTAAAATATTATACTGAACTGGCTAAATATAGAAAATGATATTATAGTATCTCCTCTTAATATTCTCATCATTTATATCCTAACTCAGAAAAATTGTAGTTTGAACTTTCATAAATTGGGGTGTGTCTGTATACTGATTGAACAGTCTTGCAAAAAAAAACCCCATCTTGCGGGAAATGGTAAATAAATGGGTCAAGAAAAATGACTGGAAGATAATGGATAGGCCTTGACTTTTATCAGCAATAACCACAAAGTGGGATAGGTGACACACTAGTTGCTGCTATCATAATTTTCCTTACAAATCTAAAAATCACAAAGATAGGAAAAAGTTGACTACCAGTTTTATAAAGCAAAAACAAGTTAGTATAAAGAAGTTTTCACACAGACGCAAATAAAGCACTGCTAGAGCTTCCATAAGCATATGCTTTAGTTCTTATAAGCAGAAAAATTAGAAATAAGCACAAGTATAAAATGTTTGTCTCGTCTAATAATTTAGCTACATGATGTGAAGACTGAACATAAACCCACTAGCTTGCCTAGACATAGTTGCAAACTGTAATCTTTGGAAACACACTCTAAAGCTCCAACTCAAGCAAGAAGCAGACAGATTCATAGAAAAAGAGAATTCACTGCGAAAGAAAAGAAAACAATAACATTTCCTAGGGGTGCTGCAAAATCCAGTTAATGCATTACATCCAACCAAATACCATCTTCAGTTCAAAAACTTGTGCTTGTATCAACCCAGAGCATCAAGACAAAACAAGAATAAAGTTATGTGGGTGTCGGTGTTTTGTATTGTGGTTTGCAGTATGAACTGATATTTTTATCTTTTGGCTCAAAACATCTAACCTCATCATGGCATTTTGTAGGTTCCAGGTTGCGCCCCCCCCTCCCCCCACACCCAATTCTTACTGACTTGGTCTAAGTGGTTTATCTGGCTTCAAAAGTACCACTGGGAGGTGGAGTACTGTTTTGATCAGTTGTTCATCAATCCTGATGCAAGCAGTCAGCTGTGGGTAACTTCTCACTCTCAGCCCCGGTTGTTGGTGTGTATCTTGGTCCCCACATGTATTCTAAAACATGCTAGGAGAATACTTTGTATACAAAGGAATTAATTCAAGACTAGTGTGGAAAAATGAGATAAGACCATACGACCAATAGTATCATCAATAACTAGAAGGAGATGATGGGCATATGGTGGCGATGTGAAGAGAAGAAACAACCAAAGAATCACAAAACAATCCCTCAAATGAGAAACAAATAGACCATAAGAGATTTGTTTTAATTTGCCTGCATCTGTTAAAGTGGTATTATTTTGTCCATCTGTTAAAGACATCACAAAGTCTAGATGTACGGTTTAGATACGCAAAACAAGCCCTCAAATGTGAAACAACAATAAAAATTGACCTCCGAGAGAATGGTTTATGTTTATTTACACTATTTTGTATTCTTTCCCCCAAGTCTGCATTCAAAGTTCATGTTGACAATCATTTGGAACGACAGACTTACAAAAATACAAAACAGAAAATAAACACATTCATCTTGTGTTATATGTTTATTGTGAGAACAAGTTTACCTCCTAAAGAAAAAGTATGAATAAAGAAAAAAACAAACTGCACTAAAATAAGCAGAAGAGGCTTACCTAATCCATGATTAAATCGTTTGACCAAATGCCCAATAATATGACCTATAGCATTCACTGTGTCCTTTATTTTAACAGTAGATGGGTTCTCCAGCAGCTTGTAACAGCAGGTACTTACCAAGCTGAAATTAGCATTAGAAATAAAGATTTGCAGAAACAAATGTCAATATGTCTATTTTATTCACCAATGCAGCAAATAAACTGTGAATAAGCATGTCAATGAAATGTGTGTGTGTATAGTGAATGAAAAGTAGACATGCTGTGTATGAAATGTAATGCTTGATAAGTACGCTTAATATAGGAATATCTTGTTGTGTGCGTGCCGAAATATGTACAGAAATAGCTTCGCATAATAAGCAGCAAAGGTGCTTAAACCTAGATCATGATACTCTCGTAAAACTTATCACTTCAAAATACATTTTTTTTTTTGCAGTTCAACAGTTTGCCACAGGCAGAAGAACTCATGGATGCACATTTGATTGAAAGATATGACATCGTGAGTTTACAACGCAATATCAAAGAATCCATCTGAGCAGTTCAGTAATATGAACCGAGAGCGGCTGCTATAATTCAACCAGTCTGGCGCTAGCCCCTCACAAACAAAATTTTTCTCTCTGCCTCACAAAAGCAAGAAGAATGATAACAAAACTTTATGCTGTTTGTAAAAAAGCCATATGTCATGCACATAATGTTAATTTTTGTTCTGGCTGTGCACCTTAATTATGACCTTTCTAAGCATCATTGTTCCATGTTTTTTTTTAGGGTCCAATTAAATATTATTTTTGTACACGGAGCAATGTGAACAGTATTTTTTACGATGGTATTGTAAAAAGGTTACTTACAGAGAGGTGTAGTAATCTAGGGTTAACTCAGTGATAATATATCACAATGTTGGATGACGTCATGGGACGCACCAAAATGGCAGCTTATTTATATTCGAGCTATGGACCAAGCAATGTTTGCATTGAACAACACGATAAATGTTATTGCTGCGAGTTGGCAGATTTTTAAAATGTTTTCAAGGGTTTGAACATAAATGTTTGTTCACAGTTCGTTGACCTTCGCTGTAGATAAAGTCGTTAATTGGATGGCTTCGTTTCAGACATTTTAGACGTTGGTAGCTAGGGACTTAACTTGTGCAAGCGGATGGCATTGGCAAGGATCATTTTGAATCTATGAAGTGGGCTCATTGTGTGTTTAACTCAAACGCATGTGTGCTTTTTAACCAAAGACTTTTTTTGGGGGGGACTCAATGCAGATATCCCCGATGGAAGAATGAATTGTACTGTTGGTCCCATAAATGATTCGCTTCCAGAGGTTTATGATGTAAACAAAGCAGTTTTGTCATTGCAAGTGAATGATGTCCACACCTATAATTGGTCAGGATTGTGTAGCAGCAGCAGCAGCTTTATAGCGAACACAGAAAACATCACAGGATTGTGCTGTTCTGAAACAGCTATGCCATGCTACCCTAGAATTGCCTTTAATGGGATTACTGTGACCACAAACCACTCTCCATGTGTGTGCCACATATTTACACCCCAGAAAGAAATACTGAATATAACAACACCATGTGCCGTCTGTGATATTAATGACCACAGACCAGGAGCCTCCAGTATGATTGATACAACTGTTGCACCAAGCACTTCATCAGCAGAGCCATATCTATGGAATGTTAATCTGACATTGTTCTTGAATGATGTCCAAGTTAATGAGACATCAGAATCGTGTGGCAGCAGCTACAAGAAGGGAGCGGAGAACATCAAGTTCTGCTGCTATAAAGGAGACTTGCCTTGCTATCCCAGAATTGCCTTAAATGGGATCACTGTAGTTGAAAACTTCTCCTCTTGTGTAAACTACACATTCACATCTAAGAGTGAATCAGTGAAGGTCACAAAATCATATTCTCTCTGTGGTTTTACTAACTACAGGTCATGTGGCTTCTGTTGGATTGGAAATGACAAATTACCACCACTGTGTGTCTATATGTTTGGAATTGGAGTCATCAATGACGGCCTAACATCATCAAGTGCTATGACGATCATCATTTTCGGGAGGACGTGAACTCCCATGGTATATGGTGGATAGGCGGCAGGAACCATTGAAGGCTATGTCTGAAAAGTGTTCCTTCTTGCAGTTTCCTCATATTCCAAGTCCGGCTTGTTGCAGGAGCTACTGAGTTAAGTGCTCTGTGCACACCGTGAGCTGTGTGTCTCATCCGTTTTGATCCTGCTTCGATATCCCGCTTGTTTACGATGAATGATGATATCGTATGACAGGGAACAGTTGGCTGTGTTCACTTTCTGCGCGGTTTCGCCTTATGTCTTTTGGCGTGTGCTGAGACTGCTACGATGGGGACTACAGTTACCTTTCTTTGTTTGGGAGATGAGTTGGTAATTCGGATGATTCCACTGGCACGGGCGGTTGAGCAATTATGGATTTTAATTCGTTTGCTGTGATGCCGAGGCCTTCCATAACCAATAACAATAACAATATCACAATATTAAATGGAAAAGTCAATGTTCTTCATCACAGTTGTATCATCTCAGGACCAATATCTACAGCCAGGTTGACTAGTGTATGCCTTTTAAGCTTTTAAGAAACAAACCTACAATCTCTGGGTAATTAAACCATTGAAACTGCCACACTGAGAAGATATGTCAAGTGTGTGTGTGTGTGTTCAGTGAGAAGATATGTCAAGCGTGGGTGTTTTCAGTGAGAAGATATGTCAAGTGTGGGTGTGTTCAGTGAGAAGATATGTCAAGTGTGGGTGTGTTCAGTGAGAAGATATGTCAAGTGTGGGTGTGTTCAGTGAGAAGATATGTCAAGTGTGTGTGTGTGTGTGTTCAGTGAGAAGATATGTCAAGCGTGGGTGTTTTCAGTGAGAAGATATGTCAAGCATGGGTGTGTTCAGTGAGAAGATATGTCAAGTGTGGGTGTGTTCAGTGAGAAGATATGTCAAGTGTGTGTGTTCAGTGAGAAGATATGTCAAGTGTGGGTGTTTTCAGTGAGAAGATATGTCAAGCGTGGGTGTGTTCAGTGAGAAGATACGTCAAGTGTGGGTGTGTTCAGTGAGAAGAATAGTCAAGTGTGGGTGTGTTCAGTGAGAAGATGTCAAGTGTGGGTGTGTTCAGTGAGAAGATATGTCAAGTGTGGGTGTGTTCAGTGAGAAGATATGTCAAGTGTGGGTGTGTTCAGTGAGAAGATATGTCAAGTGTGGGTGTTATATAAGAAATGGTCCTCTGTGGTGTAGAAATGTTAGAACTGTAGTAGATGTCATGTAGAACTTAAAAATATATATTGATCAGTGAGCTGAGCTGTGATACTGGCATTCACATATATACATCTCTATGTGGTGTTTGTCTTATTTGGTCTGCAGACTTTTGTTCATTGTAAAGAAACGTCCCCTCCATGGCTTATGTCTATTTGGACCAATGGCACATTTTATGGGTGATATGATTATTGTTCATTGTGCAATTTGGATAATGCTGTCTGATATTCTTCCCTTGCTATCATCCCATCCTTGCCTTCATCCATGTGATATACACAAAAATATAAAATGTTAACATGGTACATACCATGAGCTGCAAATTGGGGTTTTCAAAACTGGCACGCCGAGATCAAAAGCTGCAATTTGTGGGTTTTGATTTATTGACATGGCAATTGTTTCCACTAAAACATTGTAATTCTCTTATTACTCACTTTTACGACTTTGTGAATAAATTGTCCCTACAAAATTTTTGTTTTAGATCAATTTTATTGCTGTTTGTAAAAAAAAATTCTGAAAAACAGCAGTCACAGAATGTTAAACCCATTGGTAGTGAATGTGCTAAAAGCATACTGATGCTATAAATAAAGTCTATAAATCATTAGAAAAAATGCAGGTTTAGGGGAAAATCAGGACACACATATACGAGTACCGACCACATGACCAGATTATCATGTGTTATGATATCCCCCCTCCATCATGAAACAGGACAAACACTCAAGTTTGCATGATCACAAAACTTGAACGCTAAAGAAGAATTATAAAAAAAGAACAGTTTCTCTAAAATAAATGCTTGCTTGCGTTCACCCAATGACTATAGGAATACACCTCTTCGTCATCCACTCTAAAAAGGACATTAAGTGAGCATGTATGCGTTGTATTGTGGTTTGCATTAGAACTGTTTATTTGCACCTTTTGGCAGAACACATCTGACTTCAGCACGGCATTTTTGAGTACCAGATTGTATTCCCTCTCAATCCCTACTCACTTGGTCAGGCCAGACTGGTTAGTTCATCACTAGAGGCACCATGAAGAGGTGAAGGAGGGTCTGGATGGTTCTGGTTCACCTATTCTGGCACAAGTCGTCAGCTATGATTCACTGGCAACTTCAGCTCTGATGTTGTCGGGTGCCTTGGTCTCCTCAATAATGTGTCTCAACATTGGAGACAAAAACATCAAAAACAAAATGGACATAATAAACCAAATACCTAACAAACTCCTCTTCAACAACAGGGGGATCCCACAGTTTAGTAATTGACAACTGAATGAAGGACAGCAACACCTGAACACCTTCTTGTCTCTCAAACTCCCAGTCCATGTTGAGAGATCCAGCTGCTGGTTTACTTTTTTTACCTCTTCCCTAGAAGGTGAAAATGACATAAGAATTTAGTGAAAACACGTATAAACAAGTTTAAATAAATCTAGATTCAAAAGAAGTTAGATATTAGATAGTCTAGATTGCAAGAAGTTTATTAGAATGGGAACCGGTAAATAGCCGTCTGATACGAACACGATACAAAACAAAACATGGAAGACTTTCAATTATTCAATGTTATGCGCCTACTAACGAAGCTGATGATGAAGTTAAGGATGATTTTTATAACCAACTGCAACAACTTATAAACAAAATACCAAAACACGATCTTTTAATTGTAATGGGAGACTTCAACGCCAAAGTAGGACAAGATAACGCAGGAGTGGAACATGTGATGGGGAGAGAAGGCTGTAATACAACAAGTCAGAATGGAGAAAGATTAATAGAATTATGTTTAATAGAAAATTTAGTTATAGGTGGGACATTATTTCCACATAAAAATATCCACAAAACAACATGGATATCTCCTGATGATAGAACATCAAATCAAATTGACCACCTATGTATTAAACAACAATTCAGATCATCATTAATAGATGTAAGAGCATACAGAGGTGCTGATGTTAATAGTGACCACAACCTGTGCATTGGGAAAATAAGATTAAAATTTAGAAACCAACAGAAGAGGTCAATTACACATAAAATTGATAGTCATAAACTGAAAGATGAAGCAATAAAGGAAAAGTTTAACATAGAGCTAAGTAATTGTTATTCAGCACTTGGTGAAATAGACTTAGATATCAATGAAATGTGGGACTCACAGAGCAAAATACTAATGACAGCAGCAGAAGCAAGTGCTGGACTGAAGAAAATGGAAAACGAGCTTGGATCTCAGACACCACATGGAAATACATCAAAGAAAGAAGAGAAGCGAAGAGAGCCATGACTAATGTAAAGACAGATCTTGGAAAGGTTCTGGCAAAAGCAACATACAAAGAATTAGACAACAAAGTGAAAAGTTCGGCAAGAAGAGATACAAGAGCTTATATAGACAACTTGGCAGAGAAAGCAGAGAAAGCAGAGACAGCTGCAATTACAGGAGACAGCAGAACTCTTTATACTGTACAAAAGATGCTGACAAACACCTATACATCCAGTGGAACACCAATTCTAGACAAATCTGGATTAATGCTAACAACAAGCGCAGACATAAAAGCCCGTTGGGCGGAACACTTCAAAGAAATTCTTAACCGTCCACTACCTCACAGTTTAATAGATTTTGAAGCTGAAACACCAGCAGCAGAATTAGATGTAAATTTAGATGACTTCACCTTGAGTGAAATAGAAACCACCTTAAAGCTAATGACCAATAACAAGGCTGCTGGAGAGGATAAGTTAACAGCTGAGATCCTCAAGGCAATTGATAGCCATAATTTAATACATCTCCAAAAAATGTTCAACATCATTTGGAAAACAGAGAAGACGCCTCATAAATGGAAAAAAGGAATCATTGTTAAGATCCCAAAAAAGGGCAATCTTAGAGATTGTAACAATTGGAGAGGCGTGACACTTTTGTCAGTTGCCTCAAAATTATTCTGTAAAATCATCCTAAATAGAATAAAGGATTCAATAGATACAGTAATGCGTGAAGAACAGGCTGGGTTTAGAAAGGGAGAAGCTGTCTTGACCACATTTTCACTCTACGACTTATATTGGAGGAACACATTGAAAAGCAAAAACCTTTTGTACTTAACTTCATCGACTTCAAAAAAGCATTTGATAGTATTCATAGAGATTCTTTGTGGAAAATTCTGAAGCAATATGGCTTACCATCAAAAATCATAAATATTATCAAAGACATGTATGATGGTTACACATGTGCAGTTCGAACAGAGGAAGGACTGAGCGAATGTTTCCCAATAGAAACTGGGGTTAAACAAGGATGTATTTTATCGCCCTTGTTATTTGGAATTGTTATGGACTTCATAATGAAGAAATGCTGCACTGGTAATAAAGGCATCGAATGGATACAAGGAGACCATTTGGAGGACCTGGACTTTGCTGATGACATAGTTCTCATCAGCAATCAGATAAAAACGATGCAGGAAAACACAAATGAACTATCATCAATAGCCAGCAAAATTGGGCTTGAGGTCAATCATGAAAAGACTAAAGTCATGAAAAGTTTAATTCCAACAAGTGACAAAATATACATGGAAAACAAACCAGTAGAAGAGATCGATCACTTCATCTATCTTGGAAGTCACATTGATCGAGAAGGGGATACGAGCAAAGAAATTAGAATCAGACTGGCTAAAGCAGCAATGTCTTTCAGAAGCCTTGAAAAGTTGTGGAAATCAAAACTCATTAGCACAAACACAAAACTTAGGCTATTCAGGTCAAATGTACTATCAACCCTTACGTATGCGTGTGAAAGCTGGAAAACAACAAGAGATATAGAAACAAAGTTGAACGCATTCGAAAATAAATGTCTAAGGAAAATACTTGGTATAGAATGGAACGAATTCAAAACAAACGAGGAAATTAGAGAAATCGCCAATCAACCACTAATATCTTCAGTAATAAAGAAAAGACGATGGTCATACGTTGGACATGTGATGAGAAGAGATAATAATCGAATAGCAAAGCAAGCCCTCATATGGGAAACAACAGGTAAAAGAAAAAGAGGAAGACCCAGGGAGACACTGAGAAGAACATTGATGAGAGAGGCAAGAGCAGCAGGAATCGGCTCCCTCAATGAGATAGAACTGCTTGCACAGAACAGAGACAGATGGCGAGATTTGATAAAATATCTTTAAAAGAAAACTGCTAGAACAAAAATTCATATAGGAGAAGGTGTATCTTGGTCTACGCCCTATGGGCCGGTTACGGCTCGAAAGGTCAATAGATAGATAGATAGATAGATTCAAAACTCATCTCATCATCATCATGTGCCATACATGCAATTGTTGTGGAAAAAACAGTTGCAAATTCTGACAAACCTATTTGGACGTTGATGTAATCATTGACTATATGTTATTATGGAGCATTACATTTGAAATGAATATTTCTTTGTACAAATATTTATTATCAATCTGCTAATTAATTGCTAACAATTGTTCATCCTTCCTTCATTCACCCATCCTGACTACTGCAATGTGCTGTGGTTGCGTTACAAATGAGATAAAAGAAACAGCCCCATTGTGCTATATAGCAGGAATATAGCATTTAAAAAATGTTCCTCCTAGCAAGGCATGGATAAATATATATATATATATATATATGGCAATACTTAGATTAAAGAGAGATATTATCAGTTTGTGTTACTGCGGTCTCGTTAATAAGATAGCTAATCTCCACCCGCAAAGAGAAACTGCATTATGAAACTCTAACAACGAACTTCACCATCTATTTGAGTGGTGATTGATTATCCTTTTGGGCCGAATAAGGCGCAAAGAGCAGAAATGATAGTTGTCCATGTCTCACAGTCAGACATGACCTGTTTTAGTTCTTGCTTGTTTCTGAGACCCATAGCTGTGCTCTCTTTAGTGTCTCTTTTGGTTTTCCTCGTTTTATTTTACCTTCTGGTCTCCATATAAGGGCCTAGTGAGGTAGCCTTCTAACATCCATTCTGAGAACGTGGCCACGGTATTTCCAGCGTTGCTTTCTTGCGTAATTTGATATATAGTCCTGTTTAGTTTTATGTCTAAGTAACAATTTTTAGACTCAAAAGAGGCCACAACAGATTGAAGTACCATCTTTTCAACAACCTAGGATAGGAAACTCTGAGGAATGTGACTGTGGCACAGGCAAAATGACTGCTGAACATCTGCTACAAACATGCCCAACATATGACGAACAGAGATAGCTCTTGTGGCTATCATCAGTACCGTATCAGGACAAGTTGTATGATGATGTGACCTGTCTTGTGCTGACAAATGCTTTCTTCAAACTAATTAATATTATATTTCTAGAGGTGTACGCAGAAGTTTCATGTCTTACTTCTGTAAATGGTTTGAAGTCTAACCAACGGATGTTTAACAATCTTAAAGGCATTTGTTCTCAAAAACATTTAGTCTTTGGTCTAGAGCTTTTGTTGATTTTCAGTATTTGAGTGGTGATTGCAGTAAAAAGAGTTAGAAGCAAATTGGAAAGCCAACCAGCAGCCAGGACAGGTAGGTGCACTGTGGCTGACCACTATACATAGATCACAGAATTTCAAGTAATGCCATGCACGCACGTGCACACACACATACACAGGAAAGGGAGGAGGGGAGCAGCACGCATATGCCCTGGGTGGTCTAGTGAACAAACATTGGTCTCTGGACAAAAAGATCCTGGGTTCAAATCCCACCACAGACAATGATTTCAAAATGTAGATTGTGGTGTTACCCTCTCCTGGTCTCAGGGTACTGGGATGTCTAGCCCTCTGGGAAAACAGTGAAAATCAGGAGGCACCATGTGCACTCAAAGACATTAAAGACCTTTGGCAATTAGAAGTCAAAAAGAAGAGGTCAGAAATGACTTCTGCCTGAGCAAAAAAAAATGTTAAGTAAATCCATCCATGCTGATGATGGAAGTGTCAGGTCTAAAAGTTCAGATTTGCAGCAAATTAGAGATAGAAAACATGCATGCCCACTTAATAAGTGAACGTTAAAAAGAAGAAACCACAAGATACCTTTCCAGCAACAGCAGCACTTGGTCGAGTGGCCTCACTATCAAACTGCTCCATAAACTGACACAAAAGGTAACATGACATCTTTAAGGCATTCAAATAGGTAACTCTCTCGTCTCTACCGAGGTCAGAGTCCTCCAGGATTGTCTCAAGACTGCGGCAGAAAGTCTGACACCCTATCAGCAAAACACAAAAGATATGACAAAACAGTAACAACAAACATATCAATACTCATTTGTAATAATGAAAGCCGATATTTCTCTTTCTAGTGATCGCCTGATGGCCACTAAAGAGATATATAGGTCTCTTCGTCATTTACCCATAAAGGGATATTAAGTTGATGTGTAGATACAGTGTGTTGTGGTTTATTTGTGCCTTTCGACCCAACACATCTGACTTCAACACGTCATTTTAGAGCACCAAATTGCCTTTCCTCTTCAATCACTAATCCCTTGGCCAGACCAGATAATCTGTTTCCAGGAGCACTGTTGGGATGTGGAGCACATTCAGGGCACCTTGGCCATGCACACAAGAAAAAAAATTCTTTCTTTCAGGTGTTTACCTGGCAACTGCATTTCTTCATCGTCCACCATAGAAAAGACATAAATAGGCATAAATGCATTGCAGCTTACAGAAAATCTAAGATAATGGCATCTTTCAGTCCAATGTACCTAACTTCAGCACAACATCTTTTTAGTACTGGGTTGCCTTTCTTCGATTCCCACTTACTTGGCCAGACTGGTTAGTCTAATTCCTGGAGCACCACGGGGGGGGGGGGGGTGAAGTATGGTCAAGATCTATTGTTTTTTTCTGATCTCAATGCATGGTGTCAGCTGTGAGTCGCTGACTGCTCTCAGCCAAACAGCTGGTGGATGTACCGGCCCTTGAAAATATTGATTACTTGACAAATCTGTAATGTCCAACAGCGTCAAAAACATAGTCACAAAGTGCTGACTGTGTGAGCAAAGGTTCATACACATTATGATGGTTCCCAGTCATCCCAGCTGATAAAGGAATGTGTGTCTGGCTCAGAGTTGGGAAAAAAAGTCATGATACAATGAAGAGCACTAGCTCCCTCACCACCTGATACTGTGAAGGTTTGGGGGGAATATGTTTGACCACAGCAAAATGTCAAATCTTGAACAATTTCTGTTTTGATGCTGTAATTTTTATGACAATATCATAATCTAGGGTTAAATCATACTTCTTTTAAATTTGTTATGTATTTCTTTCAAATTCATTTTCTCAATCTTCACAAAATATATTCCTGAAAACACTTTTTTCACTTCAAGGAAACAAATGTAATGACTACTTTGTTAGCCGCAGTTTTATCTCTTTACAGAATTTGCAGTGTTTTGTTCGTCTTAGGCTGCTTTTACTAGAGTAATCAGAAATCGAAAGGAAGCGAAATTGTGTGTAAGGCTTTTTTTGTGTGCTACGTCATCATAAATGGTTCAACGTATATTATATCCCTAGACTCTAAGACGCTAATCTTACGGTCGGTTGTTTGATGTGTGACAGGGATAATCTGATGACTGTGTGTCTATATGTTAGGAATTGGGAGTCAACAACGATGGCCTAACATCATCAAGCGCTCTACATTTTTTAAAAATATAACGATCATCATTTTCAAGAGGACGTGAACTCCCGGTATATGGTGGATAGGCGGCGGGAACAATTGAAGGCTATGCATGAAAAGTGTTCCTTGTTACAGTTTCCTCATATTCCAAGTCCGGCTTGTTGCAAGAGCTACTGAGTTAAGTGCTCTGTACACACAGTGAGCTGTGTGTCTCATCCGTTTTGATAATGTTTCGATATTCCAATTGCTTTCGATGAATGATGATATCGTATGACAGGGAAAGTTGGCTGTGTTCACTTTCTGCGCGGTTTCGCCTTATGTCTTTTGGTGTGTGCTGAGACTGCTATGATGGGGACTACAGTTACCTTTCTTTGTTTGGGAGATGAGATTCGGATGATTACGCTGGCACGGGCGGTTGAGCAATTATGGATTTTAATTCGTTTGCAGTGATACCGGGGCCTTCCATAACCAAATAACCAAAAGTATTTTGTCTCACCAATGAACCACAGAGTTAGATGATACAAGATTTGAGTACATCTTTGTCCATAAATAGAAGCCTTTGTGTGTGCCTTTCACAAAAGCAACATGGTTTGACAATTACCTTTGAGTAGACTCGTCCAAGCATCCTCTCTGACAGTTAGATCCAAGTCTTTATACAAGCTGAAATGGTTAGTAAAATAAAATTAACTCATAAAGAGCACAACACTCTCATATAGGACACAACAACACTCATATAGGTCACAATACTCTCATATAGAACGCAACACTTTCATAAAAGACACAACACTCTCATATATATGTTAATTTTTCTTTTCTTTTGATGTGTATTCTCTTTATCTATGAATCTCTCTGCTTCTTGTTTGAGTTGGAGCTTTAGAGTGTATTTCCAAAGATTGAGGTCTGCAGCTGTTTCTTCCCATGCTTCAGGTATCAGACCCTACAACCTTCCTTTTGGGAAGCTGCACAGAACAGAGACAAATGGCGAGATTTTATAAAATATCTTTACAAGGATTGAAAACTGCTAGAATAAAATTTAGATAAGAGAAAGAGTATCTGGATCTATGTCTTATGGACCGCTATGGCTCGAAAGGTCAATAGATCGAGAGATACATATATTTAAAATTAAACATAGCAAAATAAAGTGCAAATTGTATTGAAAACATACAAGAAGAGCTCAAGAGATGATTTGGGCACATACCAGAATTTGCTTTCTGATAGCATTTTATCCCTATGCAACCACGCTCGCAGGTTGAAAGCAGAATCATCATTCGAACTCAAGATTACAATTTTCTCAAATTTAGCATTAGAATGCTGAAACATTTGAAGTTCAGTCGTTAAAATTATGAGTCTCCAATGAATTTGATTTTTCAAGAAAGCTAAAGCCTTTAATTAAAATATGATTGTGCCAGCAAACTACCAAAACAGAGCTATATATAGTTCTAGATCCTGTCCCGTTTGAAAAATCAACGATGTTTTCATGAAAGAATGAGAGCCATTAACCCCATTGCTTCTGCCAACAGTATTTTCGTCCATAGAGAAATTATGCTTTCTACTACCAATGAATATATACATCCCCAGTAAAAAATCATAGTTTATTTTGTAAGCGATGTATCCAATAATTCTTGCTTTAAAGTAAGTAAACTTTTCTCGCTTCCTTCCCTATCATGGATTTTCTTCTTTCAGTTTATTTCAGCAATTTTCAAGAAAATATAGTAAATAATGATTTTGAGACTTGACCTACATTTTCATAATAACATCAGGTGCAAAATGGTACCCTATCTCGAATTGTACCATACAAAACTGAACTACTTGGAATAACATTTTAATAGTAAAACTGTAAATAAAGTTCATAAATTGTTAAATATATTTTGTCTTTGTTATATTCTTCTGTAGCTGTGAACCAAGAAAAGGCGTTCGATAGGATGGACAGGGAACAACTATGGTCCGTATTGCTCTTGTACGGAGTGAGTCGCCACCTAGTAGAGATATGTAAGAGCCTCTATGAAAGTAGTCGCACTACAGTAAGATCTTCAGCAGGTTACTCTAAACATTTCACCATTAACTCCGGAGTAAGACAAGGCTGCGTGCTTTCCCCCTTACTTTTCATCACATATATGGACAATATATGCAAATTAGCATGCCCAATCAAAGGAAATATACCAACATGGATGACAACAAATGATAACACAGAAGAAAACGAAATATACGTACCAGAAAACTACAGAAGAGAGGAAGAAATAAATGAAATACTATTTGCAGACGACCAAGTTCTGATACATGAAACAACTGAGGACCTACAAGAACATATCAACAGGCTAAACAACACTTGTAAACAATACAACATGAAGATCAAAACTGAACCAAAAGCAAAACTGAAGTAATGGCAATAGCGAGAAAGAAAGAAAAACTAAACATCATAATAGATAATACATCTTTGAAGTAAGTTGACAATTTTAAATATCTGGGTAGCACGCTAACACAAGACAATAACCAAGAGACCGAGATAGATATAAGGTGTAACAAAGCAAGCCAAGTTATAGGCCAAGTATCAACACTATTGAAAACAAAGCAATAACTACGGAAGCAAAAAGGGCAATATACAAATCAATTTTTCTACCAACGCTGCGCTATCAGTGCCAGAATTGGACGCTGGACTCTAGAACAATAAGAAAGATAACGACCACAGAAATGAAATGTGTCAGAAGAATGACAGGATACAGCTTAAGGGACAGAGTAAGAAACACTGACCTGAGGAAGAAACTCGAAATTGAACCAGCCATCAAATACATAAAGAAACAACAGATAAATTGGTTTGGCCACATAACAAGACAGAAAGAACTAACAATGAATCAAAGAGCCATAAACAAACGCTACGAAAACACCAGATTAAGAGGAAGACAGAGAAAGAGGTGGATAAAGGGAATACTAGAGTCACTAGGAGGAATAACATCAGAAGAGGCCAACAGAAGAGCAAAGAATCGCAGATTGTTTCTCCCCTCGACGCCAACGGCAACAGAGGAAGGATAGAAGAAGAAGAAGAAGAAGTAGCTGTGAACTTTTCTTTTACATAAGTGAAACACATAAAGGCAAAAACATCAAAATGAATGTCAAATTCAAATTCTCCTTCCTTAGGAATAATGAAAAAAAAAAAACTTGTTTTTCATTTACTAATTTCTAAATCACCTACATGATCTGGAAATCACTCTAAAGAATTCATACATACTACAGCCCTATTTTTTTGCCTGTACCAGATAGTAATTTTCTTTTTAAGGTACAGTAGAAAAGGGGTTAACCATTTGTATCAGCTGCCTGGCACTAGAAGACATTAATGAGACAATTGCTTCCACCAGCTTACTCAATGGCAGTGTATTATATATGACCTTTCAGGGTAATTGAGGAACAGAAGAAATATACAATCAAACACAATTACCATAATATGCTGAATAAGGTATCAAAATGTTCCACAATGCATTTGGAGTTTCCCCTGCAGGATGATTTAAAAGCTTGCAGTGCTACTTGTATCTGTCTGACTGTTAGTAAGTCTTCAATACAGTAATAATTTGCCTGGCTTCTGTTAAGTAGGTCATCACGGGAGGCAGGAATCATAAAATCCATGTTTCAGGTCTGAAAATTATCAATTTCAGTATCATGGTTATAAAATGCAATACAATATTTTTCTTCATTTTGGTTTGCACACAAAATGGTGCTCGTTACATTATGCACATATTTCAGATCATGACACAAGACATCCAACCTCTGAATTTTTATAATTTTGTTCCACCTTGGTCACCTCTAGTATGCTGCTTTAAAGTCAACAGTCAGCTATGAGTCACTGGTTACTTTCAGTATATCTAATATACTAAACTATCAGCTGCATTGAAAATATCTTGTGTTGAAACGGCAAATCTGGTATTCAAAAAATGCCATCATGAAATATAATGGATTGGAAGATGCAAGAAAGCACTGTAAACCATAAAATACAAATGTAACAACATACAAGGAAAAGAAGTCATTCTAATAACTGCCAGGCAAACACAGTCATCAAAAGACATGTTCACCAACATCAATAATAATACTACAAAGAAGATTAAAAATAAATGGAAACTAGGGAATTCAAAACGTATTAAAACAAGTGAAATCCAGGGAATTCAAGAACAAAAACAAGTGAAATCCAAGGAAATTCAAAAGTATTAAAACAAGTGAAATCCAGGAATTCAAAAAGTATTAAAACAAGTAAAATCCAGGGAATTCAAAAAGTATTAAAACAAGTGAAATCCAGGGAATTCAAAAAGTGTTCATCATCAAGTACCAAGCCTGCTGGCGTAGGTGATCATGTTTCTCCACAACTTTCGACCTCAACAGTTATTTATCATTTCTGTTGTTGACCTTCTGCCAAGCCATTCTCTTAAGCTGTCTGGTATCTTTTCTCTTTGCATCTCTCTATCTCTTCGTCCCTCAATTTTCCCAGTTGTTACAATATATTCCAGCTGTTCTCATTACATGGGCAAAAATTGATGATTGTTTCTTCCTAATATTGGAAATTAGCTCTCTTTTTGCTTTGGCCTCTTTCAGAATGTTTTCATTACTCTTCTTAGCTGCCCATGGTATTCTCAATATTCTTCTGTAAAACCACATTTCTACAGACTCCAGTGATTTTCTTGTCTGTTGTTCTATTGTCCATGATTCACATCCATATGTTAAGACTGGCTCAACATAACATTTAAGAACTCTTTTAAAACAACCCCACTGCCTTGTGGGTGAGACTTTTTAATCAAAGGCTAGCTAAGCCAACCGTAAACAACTGATGGAAGGCAACAGAAAACCATCGTCGTAACTTCTTTGCACAATCATGAATCGCCACAATAATTGAAATCACGACAACAACGTTATGGGGGATTCCAATGGAAAACTCTCATTCAGTAGGGGTCATCATGTGCTACAGGTGGTACCTGATTGTCATCAAGATACTGTAAGCAAAATAAAAAAGTGTTAAAACAAGTAAAATTCAGGGACATTTCTTCTTCTTCATCTGTGTTCACCATATCTTAACTATCTATGACTACTACTTCATCATCCACCCTTAAAAAATATATGCTAGTACATCACACATGGATGCGCTGTCTAATATCTTGTCATAGTCAATCACCACACAGACAGCAACCTAGATCCTACTTCAGCAAAACATTTTTCTGAGATACCAATTTGCCCTCTCTTTTCTTAATCTTTGATCCCTACTCACTTACTTTATATTAGTCGAATTGGTAAATCTGTTTGCACAGGCATCAAAAGGAAGTTCTTCTTCTTCTTCTTTGTTCACCCATTCCATTGCGTCCGTTATGGTTCGTGGGCCTACATGGTTATTGTATTGCTCCCTAAAGCAGTCGTGATATCTGCACCTTTTTGATCTGACACAAACAACACAACTGTTTCAGCATGGGTAGATTTGCTTAGCTTAACAATTGTCATTTTGTTTTGTTCAGGCAGGAACCATCCGATTTATCTTATGATATTTTTGGCCTAATCTTTTGAACTTTTAATTTTAAGCGAAAACGCATGTCACTAGTCCATACTGTCACTCTGCCTGCCTCGCTTCTACTAAGTCAACTTGAAGTGAATTTTGTGTCTTACTATATTATTTATAGTAATAGTCTTTAAGTTTAAAAAAGTTATATCTGTCTAGTAGTAGTTCTTTTAGTATTTTAATATATCTAGAGTCTCGTCATCATCATGTGCCATACTGGATGGCATTTTTTATCATGTCCTTCCACAATCTTATATCCACCATGCATTGTATCAATTCTGTTGTTTTCTGTTTTCCGTGCCATGACACCAAGCTATCTAGTATTTTCTCTCTTTGTCATCTGCAATCTCTCTTTCCCTGTATTTTGCCAGTTGTAACCAAGTATTCCAACTTTCCTCTTCTCATATCTATAAGTCATATCACACTATCTATAAGTTTTTGGAAACCGAGCACATATGGGTGAAAACTTGCATGCTATGATGCAGGTTCAAGTCTCATACTTTACCTTTACTCTGTTTTTTATTTATGTGGTGCATCTTTCATCTATTATTTCTATTGGTATGTTATCTATCCCCGGTGCTTTATTTCTTGGTGCATATTTGATTACTTCTTCGATTTCCTCTTTCATGATGTTGGATTCAGTATTTGTGAGTTCTAGCGTGGTTTTTGTTGTCTTATTGGTAGTTGGTATGTTTAACAGGTCTTCAAAATATTCTTTCCATCTCTGTTACATACATTGGTTATTCTGATGTTATTATTGTGCCAAAGTATTTTACGCATTGCACTTGTTTCTCCTAATCATTTTTATGCTGATGCTGCATGGATGATGGTACCATGATGATTGTTTCTTCCAAATGACCATTACTTCTGTTTTCTTTTATTCAGACTCAGAGAGAGACCTTATTTGTTTTCTTCTTTTACTATTATGTCTATCATTTCTTGTAGTTCATTCTGGATTCTCTGTCTCTGCTATTAAGACAGTGTCATATATGATTCCCGTGTGTTACCAGGGCCTCATTATGAGGGAGTAAAGAATAGTGACACAGTGACCTTCCAGGCATGTCATAAGAGGTGACTAAGGAGATTGATCGATGGCTTGACAAGCTGTCATTGTAAAAAAGTATTGTTATGGAAATAGAGCCATAGATTTTAGAAGCAGTGAGTGATCTCTGCAATATGTGCCATTTTGGCACGCAAGGTTTCTGTTTTTGAGATTTTGTGGTTGTGCCGTCTTTGGTTCGAAAGGACAATAGATAGATATATTAATATATATGATCAGCAATAGCTAATCTACTAACTCAAAACTGTGTTACTGTTAATGATAATGTTATTTAATGTATATGTTGTGACCATTGACTTCAATATTCAAAATCACATCCTTTTAATTTTAACTTTTATACATTTATACATATACATCAACTATTATTATTAGTATTAGTATTTAATTTAAGTATTGATCTATTTTCACTGTAAAGTGAAACAGAAAACAAATAAATACGGCGACAGAACATAAATAAGAACAGAACAAACACTCAAACTAAACTTCAAACAGCCTGCCTTGTCTGACTCCTAGTCCTTGTTTTATATATAATATTCTATATTCATTATTGGGACTGTCCTGTTTGGTTTCTTAATTCATGAAAATTATTATTGCTGCTCTTTGTTGCAAAAAAAAAAAAAATACAAGTTTTTTAACTAGTCTTACAATTACTAATAGTAATTAGTTAAGTTATTATTTTTTTTTTAAGGCTACTATTACTTTACAGTACAGTTTTACTGGTCTAGCAAGCAACGTTGAACAGTAAACGTGTAGTGAGTAAGTGAGTGTAGTGTGTGACTCTCAAAGTTACTGTGTGCTGTGTGTTAGTCATGTTTGTGGTAAAGTTTGTTATCTCAGTGAAAAGTAGCAAAGCAAGATAAATTAAAAGCATGACGAGAATTTGCCGATGTGGCGAGTTTAGCCACTAACACAAACTTGAATAAAAGAATAACATCATAATAAAACATCGATATAATAAACAAACATTACTTACCACCATGCAAGTTCCCACAAAATTCAAACAGCCGCTTCCTGTCAACAAAAGGTTTATCTTTTTTTTTTTTTACACCAATAATATTTTTGAAATTACATTCAGGCCGAAGCACTGACTACTGTTCCGTACTTTGACGTTCTTCGAGCCTTCAAGCTCAGATATTATCAAGGGAAAATTTTAAAAAATATATTTAAAATGGTATGGTAAAGGACTTACGTGATTAATAGACGACACAGATTTGAACGACGTTTCGGTTCAATAGGCCTTCAGCATGAACAAACAAACAACACGCACACACAGATATGTAAGTAAATAAAACTAATCCTACATCGCTAACTAGTAAAGAAACATCCAAACAAAATAATAGAAATCTTAAAGAAAAGAAAAATGACTTCCCTGTGTCGTGGACCGTGGTCAAATGGAAAAGAATGGTTTGGTCACAGGGGTGTAGATGTAATTATAACCCTCTGGTCAGGTGAAGGGTTCTAAAAATACATGAGTGGGGCGGGGGAGGGGGGAGCTGTCTAGGTTACCTCGACTGCAAAGACACTGGCAATGTCTGAAAGTATCTAACTGCCCATAAATACATGTATACACACACACACAGATGCGTGTATACATATATACAGGTACAAACAGACATGCACATACTTATACATATCAACATACCACATATATATACATACATATAATATACATACATATATATGCATACAAACAAGCACTACATGCATATATATGATATATATATATATATATATATATATATATAAATATATATATATATATATATATATATATATATACCAATAACCATACATATGAACACATGCATGCATGTGCACATCCATACGGGACAATCATATATGTGTAGAAATTTGCGCATAACGCACACTAACCAGAGGGGTTCACACCGGGGTCAGTGTGCAAACACAAAGAAGAAGAATAGAACAGTAGAATAACAGGTACTCAAAAGGCGGAAAAAGTGAGATGTCTGAGAGTGGGTAGAATAAAAACATATGAGTAGTAAGTAGTACAGAAAAAAGGGGTATAGAAGAACACAGAAGTGTCTCAATGGGGCCTAGTGGGAAGAACTATGAATAGCATGGCAAAGTAGACTAAATGAGCCCAAACATGGGCGTAAGAGAAGGCTATGCAAAAGGGAAGTGAGTAGCCGAAAGGAAACTATGTGTACGAGTGTGATACATTCATGCCTCGTGGGATCAGCGAACCATACTGGACTATGAGGCGATTCTCCAAAGCAAATCGCTGCGGTCGCCAGAGTGACAAAGGAAAATACCAGTGATACGGATGTCGTCTTGCCCTTGTGGTCTGGAGAGTTGAAATGGGAAGACACTGGAGTGCCAGTATTCTGTTGAACATCTCATAGATTTTCACAAACTTCCGATTCCGCTAATCGCTCTCCAGACTCGCCAATATGTCATGTGGCATCGTTACAGGACACACATGTGAAGCCATGCTTGATCTCGAACCATCCATTAGGGAATAAGACCGAGTCAGTAGAGAGCACATAGGCACAGGTGATACAGCTCCGACCACAAGGGCTGTACCGAAGTGTTGAGGGTCGGAGCGAGGGAGATGGTTCCTAACCAGAATATCTCCCAAATTCCTGTAGCGCTTGAAGGCGATCAGCGGGGGATCACTAACAAGTATACGGGTAGTGGGATCAGAAAGGAGAATGGAACGGTAGCGGTTGATATCTTCACAGCAGCTAAGTTGTGAGGATGATAGGTGAGGGTGAGTATAGTCTCTCAGAAGGGGGCGGGGCGTTTGGAAGGGTGAGTGCCTCGGGACGGAGATAAGGAGGACCCGCTTGAGCGTTACGCTTCTCGTTATGTCACATGTCTTTTGCAGAATTTTGCATTCACAACATCCCGTCTGAAAGAATCTCTGTCTCTAGCCAGATCTCCCACAGAATGTTTCATTCACCACAGCCCGTCTGAAAGAATCTCTGTTTTTATCCAGATCTCCTTAGCTCCCGTCCCGAGGCACTCATTCCTTCCAACCGCCCCCCCCCCCCCCCCACTTTTTATTCCCTTCTGAGAGAACTGGCGCCACCTGGCGTCACTTTTTACATTAGGTTTGATTTCACAATCAGCACCAATAAAATAAAAATAATGTTAATAGCGCAATGTCTGCAATACCGAGACATCAAACTCAAGAGAACGTGCAGTTCACAGCTTAACATGTCATAGTAGCACGATATCCAAAGCAGCAAACATTGACCTGGTTGAACAAAATGTGTTTTCAGCCAACTGCTTTGAAAGACTGCACGACAGCCTATCCCTGAAGTGAATCGGCCTTACTGCAAAAAAAATAATATTTCCGTGCCGTAATGATAACCGATGCTTGTGAGAGTACATGAAATCATACAGTAGCAGACTTGTCAGAAAAGTGAACCATTTTCACATGAGCTATCTCCGTGGACTACCTAGAATAGTTTTCTTCTTCTTCTTCTGCTTCTTTCCTTCCTCGTTTGCCTTTCAGCGTTGATTGGAGATATAATTTGCGGTCGTTTGCACTCCTGTTCGTCTCTGCTGCTGTTATGTTTCCTAGTGCTTCTAACATTCCATCGATCCATCTTTTTCGTGGTCGACACTCGGGTCTGGTGTTCTCGCAACTTTTATTGAGGGATCGCTGTGTTGTGTTTTCATTATTCTGCCTTGTCACGTGACCAAACCATTTTTATCTATTGTTTCTTTATATATTCTATGGCGGGGCTATTCCCTAACTTTTTTTTTCTCAGTTCTTCATTCTGATCTTATCTTTCAGACTGTTTCCCTGTCATTCTTCTGACCACATTTCATGTCAGTAGAAGTTATTCTAGGGAGCCGCCGCGATAGCTCAGTGGTTAGTGAACTGGACTACAAAGGACAAGAGGTAGGTTCGATCCCAACCGACGACTTCCGGTTTCACCCAGCCTTAAATGGGTACTGGATTTTTTTCTGGGAAAGTAAAGCGGCACGGGCGTAATACCAACCACATTACCCCAAAAATCATGTGCTGACGGTCTGTAAAATTTATGGTCACTAACACCATATTCCCTATACGCCACTTGGGCGTGACGGGGGCTCTTTACTTGCTTATTTTGTTTAGCGATTATTCTTCCTATTGTTCTTGCAGCTTGCACCTATAATAAAAGCGACAAGTTACTTACTTTAAATTATATCTATCTATCTATTGACCTTTCGAGCCGTAGCCGGCCCATAGGGCGTAGCCAAGATACTCCTTCTCTTATCTGAATTTTTGTTCTAGCAGTTTTC